>PKRV01000566.1:0-186351 GCA_003709505.1 Hyphantria cunea
GTACTAATATGGCTTTTTAAGAAACTTAAAGATCCCCACCCCTATTAATTTCTCTTCTCTTTTAACCTATTCATCGCCAGAACTCGTTCAGGCGTTAATAACTTTCATACGTTGTAATTCCATTAAACTTTAATCAGTTTTCCTTCTTCCTTCTTCACTTTGCTATCTGTGTATTTTTTTTTTTTAACACTAATCTCTTACATTCATATGTCATTGGCAGAATTGTCGACATCGGCAAAGATTGCCATATCCAAAAAAAAAAAAAATTAGAAATGTCATAATAGATCGCCGCGACACAGGAATTTATATTCCTAATGCGGGAGTTGTCTCTTAAAGAAGAAGAAGAAAAGGGTAAAATTTGGTGAGTTCCCGTCACCGTGTCATCGACATAATGACTTAATTTAAACATTACGAAATTTCTAATTGTCCACATTAATTTTACAAATAACATTAGAATGTACAATTTTTTCTTATTTTTTTAGAAATTAGAAATTTTCACTTCTATCGGCAGTCCCTTGTGTAAAAAAATTGTGCGTAAAACATGACGCATGTCGGTGACAGTGACGCAAACTCCTAAGATTTTCCCCGACTTGAAGTAAAAGTAAGTAAGTGTCTGTTTGTAATATATAAAGTAACCGTTTTTTTACAAAATGCATATGTATGTATACACGGTATGTAAAACTAATTTTTTTTTCAATTTTAGTCTGTCTCGACTGTTTGTTGCAGCTAATCTTTAGAACGGCTGGACCGATTTTGACGGAACTTTCACTGACAGATAGCTGATGTAATAAGGAGTAACTTAGGATACTTTTTTAGACTAGTTTTGCCCCACTGTGTTATCCGCGATTGTAAAGGTACAACAATAACAACGGTTAACACCGCGGGACTCTGCTAGTATACAAATAAAAAACCAAACAAAATTTCACCACTTTTATTTATTGTTATTTTTTTCCGGAACCGGTTCACATTTATAACATTATGTAAAGAAATAAGGTACGAATTCGCTAAATACAAAATTTAAGACACGGGTATAATATTGTTTCATCTAAGGGTCACTAATTTTTTTTTGATCTGAGATTACATATCACTAATTCCTCACCTACACCGTGAAGTTGTCTACAATTCATTTCAATCAGTTCTTTCATAAAAAGTCAATATAATCTGTATAAAAGCTTTTTAAAAATTTAATTTTACTTTTTAAAAAACCGTCTTATATAATCAAAGATTACAAAACAAGATTGTTGATCCTATAGACCATAATAATAACAGAAAAAGTCGCGGTTCGTGTGGAAACAGGCCCCTTATTGAAGCTGCACAACTGTGAGGACCGAACAAAGACCGATCTGAAGTTAGATTGTATCACTAATTTTTTCACATTATTCACACAACATCAGTTTCCACACAATCCACTCCCAACAATTACAATGTAAAACGTTACAACATCAGTAATCGCAGATCAATAACGATGAATAATTATTAGAAAACTTAATAAATAATCTGGCACAATCACACTTTCACAGCTCTCGCTGACTACCACCGCTTACGCAATACAAACTATTAAATAAAGTAAATATTCTTAACATAAGAATAACTACAACAAAATTAACTCCCAGGGAATTTAAGATACGTACGATTTACTCTGCGTAACTCGAGTCGTAACAATTACAACTTTCAAACTGTTCAAATCACTTCAAAAATATTTAAATTTCGTCACAAAAATATATCAAACATTGCCAAAAAAATTTGAATATTTTTCAATTCAGTTCATATGTTACATTGAAAGTTGCCTACCCATAATCAAAGATAGCATATTGGTAATTCCACTTTGACACAACCTCTTTCTTGTTCACACGTATTTAAACGTAACAGCTACAGTAAGCTACAAAACAAATAAAAATAAATCAAAAGTCAATGACGTCACAGTAGTGGGGTCATTAGTCATTTGTACACAAAGGAGTCGATCGTGTTCACAAATGACCATAAATCGGCCTCGAGTCAAAAGGTCTCGACTCGAACTGAAATAAACATAATTTTTATCAAATAACAAAATGAGTAAAGGCAATAATATATTCTCTGACGTGCGATATAATTACATATCAATATCTACGAGACATAGTTACCGACATTTTTGAGCAAAATCACAACAAAAATGCACCTTGCACCAAAATTTTTACCTTCATTCATACACCCTAGGTAAACAGTAAAATCTATTCAATTTTACAAAATTAACCTCTTAGTAGTGCATATTTGTATAGATTTATATAATTTTTTTATACAACTTATTTCGTTGACTTGTATCAACGAATAGAATTCATACGAGTGCGTATGCTACTCCTTACAACAAGTACCTTTGCTTTAAATGTAAACTAAAAAAGTAATGAATTATTTAAAAAAAAAACCCCGACTGCGTGTATTTTTTTTTTGTTTTTTTTTTTACTTTGATATACCGTGTCACTCTCACAACTAAGACGAATCTTTTGACACCAGTCACAAAAAATACGACAAGCCATTAGGCTCTAGGGCGTGCCTAAGAAATATACACTCGAAAAACATAACCCTCCTTTCGCAGTCGGGTAAAACAAAAATACACAGTATTTTTACATTCTAATATATTTAAGCAAATGAAAGGAAACCTTTACGGGGTACAACTGTTGCAAAGGCTCATTGTACGGCTAAATGTTCTTAAATACAAAGGAGATATACACCGAAGTCCACATATTGTATAATTGGTAACAGTTATTGAGGTATTCGATATCAATACTGTTCCACTTTCATATTTACAAAATAATATTACAGAGAGGTACATAATAATTTTGTGATGATTTGTACATTCGCGATGACTGACTGGTTTAAAGATGCTTCTGTGGTTCTGTGCAATGGAATATTTTCTACAAACTCTCCCCTGTAAATGTACCAAGTACCTGGACAATATTTGTGTGAAGATATTACAAAGCTGAAGAGTTTGTTTGGTTGAACGCACTGATCTCAAGCACTATTGGTCTGATTTAAAAACTATGTGTCAAATCATTGATCCCTTTAAAAAGTTCTAAAAACATAAGTCAACATTTTGAGGTATGCTCACTATAACAGTTTTCATGGTAATCATATTTGATCACTCTATTTAATGTCATGCTAAGGACAATAGGAGATGCAGACGAGGTTGTCGGGATCAATTAATAGCTTAAAACGATCTTTGTGAAATAAGCTACCAAAAGAGAAAAATCGGTCAAGTGCAAGTCGGACTCGCCTAGATAGGATTTCGTACCATTATCTAGACATTTCAATCATCTGCCTGTTGCCGTTATCAATATCAAGCAATAAATAAATAACGTTTGTTGTATAGGAGCCCTTAAATATTTATTTTTTTCTGTTTTTTTGGTATTTGTTGTCATAGCGACAACAGAGAAATACCTCATCTCTGAAAATTTCAACTGTTTAGCTGACTCATGAGGTACACTCTGGAGACAGATGGACTGACAAACAGATGGACAGTGAAGTCTTAGTAATAGGATCCATTTATACCCTTTGGGTACAAACAACAAAAAACAAACAACAACCCATAATGTCCCACTGCTGGGCTCGGGTCTCCTCTCAGGAGAGGGTTAAGGCCATACGTCCCCACGCTGGCCACTAGTGCGGGTTGGGGGTTGGGGGTACAGAACCCTGAAAAACATTTCAAATCCGACTAATAGTTTTAGTGATCCTATTAAAAATCAATGCCTTAGTTTGACAACATGTATGTATAGATACTGTGGCAACCGTGTTAGTCCTGCCCTTAAATTGTGATGTATTAAAAATAATGGCACCGTACAAACTAAGATAATAATGATTAGGATTAACCTTGAAACATATGTTTCTTCACCAAGATATTGTGAGTGTATTGTGGGCTACTCAATACACAGAAGAACAAATGCATCTCTTAATACACTTCTCATCAAAAAAATCGATAGTGTTTTTTTGATGATGAGAAGTGTATATTCAGCATCACTAAAACAGAAATTAGCTGAAAATATTTTTTATTGCCAAGTCTGGGGTGAGGATGTTACTTCGGGGGGTAAAATATCAATAGATCTACTTAAAATCGCTTTTAAAATACTTTCATCTAACTTTACACAACTACCCTCAAGTTACAATACCCGAGAAAGGTTTCAAGGAGNCTGCTAAGTCTGGGGTGAGGATGTTACATCAAGGGGTAAAATATCAATAGATCTATTTAAAATCGCTTTTAAAATACTTTCATCTAACTTTACACAACTACCCTCAAGTTACAATACCCGAGAAAGGTTTCAAGGAGTAAACTGTCAAGGATATTGTGTTGTACTCAAAGAAAATGAGGTTAAAACAAAAATAATTTATTAGGTAAGGTGGTGATAGAATAATACCGGAACTGACTCACTAATATCGATGATGACCGAGTAATACTGGCGATGACCGAATAATACCAGTGATGGCCGAGTAGGCGATACCGGTGATGACCAAGTAATACCAGTAATGATCGTGTAATACCGGGGATGACCGAGTAATACCGGGGATGACCGAGTAATACCGGGCTTGACCGAGTAATACCGGTGATGATCGAGTAATACCGGTGATAACCGAGTAATAACGATAATAATCGAGTAATACCGGTGATGACCGAGTAATATCAGTGATAACGTAGTAAACATGCAGTAAGGTAGTTCTATATATTAGATAACTTAGAGCTACTTTTTTCATGACTACTGAAACTTAAAAGAGCATTTATGATAACTTATTGGTTTTCCCCTTTTCTATGCAATTGAATGCGACTTATTTCATCTGCTATTTCACCGACCAAGTTAAGTACTTCCCTGCTTACATCTCTCGAGTATTGTACACTGTATGAATTATATTGATAACTATTACAACCGTCTATATGTTCAATTAAAATATATTTATTAGTGGAACAGCCTAGAAAGTACATTACATCTTTATCATAGAAAATATTGCTACATAATAAGTTTTCTTTTTTATTAAACAATTTTCTATTTCGTCACATGGTTATTTTGTTAAACAGTTACACGAGATTGTGTGTACGTATTGATGCATTGCGTTAAAAGTCATTGATCGATTAAACGAAAATAATTTTTAGCTAATCACAGCCTGTTGCGAGATGATTGAACAATCTTTTAAGGTTTTTTTAGAGCTTCTAAGCCACAATCCTCATTGCTAATATGGACAATGCAGTTGGTAGCCACCATCAACTAGAGTTGTTTTTATTACCAACTTCAAAAAAGGAGGAGCTTAACAATCCATTTGTATCGATATTAATGATTCTTTTTTTATTTGATAGCTGGTGCTTCCCCTGTGGTCCCATTTCAATTTGGTCCAGTTCTTGAAGTCGGTTTTTTGCTGTGTAAAATTTTATCACATCCCGCTTAAAGGACAAACAAGAAATAATACAATATATATTAATAATATAAATTAGGAAACATACACCAGTTTGCGTCCGAAAAAGGTTCTGCTCATTTAAATTGCACGTTAATTAAAATTTCCCTTAAAAAGATTGTAGATAAAATTTATAGGATGTTGGCATAACTATGACTTCTGTGATTAGAAGAACAGAACCCCAGTTGGAAATGAATTACTGTAGAGAGGAGTCACAAGCTACTACACACTTTTATTGATACAGTGAAGGTCGTATTAACCTGGCAATAATGCAAGTGACTATTTGTTCCAAGGTCGGTATTCCTTGTACCTACTTATTGCCTGTGTATGCTGGTTTATTTGTAAAAAAGGCAAGCTTTAAGAAATTAATTCAGAACCAAATCTTTACGATCATTCTTAAACGCATAATAGGCCTAGCTTCTAAAACTATTTTCGTAAAACAGATCGTTAAGTTTCATATAACGTAAGATAAATAATTATTATCTCTGATAAAAATAACAACTTTCCATAACATCCGAAAAGTATTCGTAATGATAACAAGTAATATACAATATTTGTACTTCATTAAATCATGACTACTATCAGGTCCACTAGCGCCATGCTCTCAACGCAATGCAACAACACCGTGTGTCATAACAAAAAGAATAAAATAACATTTTAACTTTAATGATAAATGCGCCGAATACGGCTTCGCATTTATCGAGATATTTATACATACAAGTGTGACATACGGTCGGGGAAACAGTACCTTATAACTCAACACCGAAGAGTTTCGAAGATGACCGCTCAGTTCCGCATTCGTTGAGTTGAAAAAAAAAGCTTTTAAAGCTTCAAATATTAAAATTTAAATTCTGTTTAACAGACTTTACAACTTCAGGTCACTAAAACACTACGCGGTACACGGCGACCGTCTGAAAGAAATATTTCCTCGATCATAAAATAATCTCGACACCTCGACAGTAAAACTAGATATATTTTTATTATATTATACAAATATAGTGATAAGTTTGTACTAAATCCGTCCATCGTTTTGTACATTAGGGGGCGGCGCCCACCGCGGGGTGAAGAAACCAAAGAATGCCAGAAGAACGATATCTGCGAACCCCCGGCCGCGTTCGCTCGTTCGCCGACCGGCCGAGACACGCGTGCACGGTCCGGCGCCGGCTCGTCGCCTGAGGCAGTATCGGTACGGCGAGGGTGCTTACCGCAGGCAGGCCTCGAGCATCTCCACGAACAGCTTGTTCATGGGCGCGCGGCGGTCGCGGTGCACGCCGGCCCAGAAGCGCCGCACCGCCACGTCCGCGTGCCGCAGCGCCGGCAGCACCAGCAGCAGCTGCTGCAGCGCCGCCATCGCGTTGTACGGCCTGCCGAACGCGCCCACTCTCACTTATGTATTCGTGCTCAACTAACAGGTTAACAACATAACAACATTCTGACAGATGTTCACTACTTTTGAATACAAATAGATAAATGAAGAGTGAATAAAATCATTGCAATTAAAAATCTCTTATCTTAGGGGAGTCGGTTTTGATTCTGAAAATTCAGATAATAATTTCTTACTTACGACCGACTTATAAAAGAGAAATCATGAATTCTGGTACTACTTCAGGTATTCTATTATCAAAATTGATAACAATAAAATTTTAGTTTGCATGTGCTATATTTTTTTTGTAAATTATACTACAACACATTTTGGGTAAATTTGTCAAATGTTTTTAAATAACAAAAATATTAGGAAACGAACGATTTTCATAGCATAACTCGCACACATAACACAGTTAAAACATTCAAATCGTGGATCACATCGAAGTAATGTTGGTATTACCGTGGGAGAGCCACGCTTCGGCATGAATGGGCCGGCTCGACCGGAGTGATACCACGGCCTCACAGAAAACCGGTGTGAAACAGCGCTTACGCTGTGTTTCATCGAGTGAGTGAGGATACCGGAGGCCCATACCCCAACCCAACAATTATCGCGCCCCCTCACTATCCCCCTCACCACCCCCTTTCCCCCCAGGCCGCCATAGTGTGGGTCACCATGGTGCATTGTTCTTTTTCGCATTGAGGATGGTGACCACCACTCTTGGATTCTGCTCATGTTTTCCATCAGGCAAGGCAGTCATTTTGGCAGTTAAATATAAAAAAAAAAAATGCGAGGGACGCAGCGGTACCTGAGCGCTGCGACGGCGTCGTTGAGCGCGGCGAGGATGGAGTCGCGGAAGCGGCGCAAGGCGGCGTGCTCGTCGATGCGCGCCTCGGAGTTGGCCAGCGCCAGCGCCTTCAGCAGGTAGCACTCCTCGCGCAGCGCCGCCGCGCGCTCCAGCCGCCGCGCCACGCCCGCCACCTGCGCACACAAGCACTCGCGCGCTCGTACAGCCGACCCGACCTCGGCACGAACCCCTCGCAAAACATCAACTTAAACTGACAGCGTTCGTGCTGACGACTTTCGTTGGTGAGTGCGAGATGTTGTGGGTTTACCGTGGGAGAGCCACGCTTCGGCATGAATGGGCCGGCTCGACCGGAGTGATACCACGGCCTCACAGAAAACCAGTGTGAAACAGCGCTTACGTTGTGTTTCATCGAGTGAGTGAGGATACCGGAGGCCCATACCCCAATCCAACGCCCCCTATCCCCCTCATCATCCCCCTTCCCCCCAGGCCGCCATAGTGTGGGTCATCATGCTGCATTGTTCTTTTTCGCATTGAGGATGGTGACCACCACTCTTGGATTCTGCTCATGCTTTCCATCAGGCAGGGCAGAGTCATTTTGGCAGTTTAAATATTAAAAAAAACAAAAAAAAAACCATGCTGCATTGTTTGTATTCGGAAGAAGTATGGTGACCACCACTTCTTGGATTCTGCTTATACTTTCCATCAGGCAGAGTTGAGTAAATTTAGCAAGCCCATAATAAAAAAAAAACCAATTACAGCACTCTGAAAAAAAGGAACTTTGACCCCAAGGTATATAGTCCCGAGCTACGCAGAGCTTTTGTTATGGGTACTAGACAACTGATATTAATATTTTAATTTACACATAAACTTTTTTTGTAAATACTATTACAGAACTAACTACTGCACCACCAAGGCAGTTAAAATATGGTTATACCAACAACAGCGACACTATTTTTTTCAATATTTATTTGAATGAGTTAGCTGTAAGTAGATAGTATAGATTTAAGATTGCAATCGATGTATGATTGAATAGAGTATTAATGCTGTCGTTTTATGATTTTCACTTTAATGTATTTTTATTACACTAAAAAACTTAATAATACTATCGAAAATAAAATCTTACGTTACAATGAGACAGAAGCAATTGTTTTCGAGAATTAAAAACATAAAATTTGACTTCAACGATAAAGAATACAAAATTATGAAGTTAGCTAATACTATAAATTATTATAAATTAATATATTGGCCCTGGAAATGAAATAGTCCTAAGCGACAGTTGGAGCGATATTGACTTAGAATTTTTTACTTTTTAACTCTGTCGCGACATACGAAAGTCCTAAGACTTTCGTATGTCGATAAACAATATAGGTAAGTTCCACAAACCTGTGTGAACAAATCATGTGCCCCAATATCTCTGGCCTGCTGTTCATCTAACGCGAGATCCGTGGCGAACCGCAAACGTAGAGGACTTCCTGTTGCGCCAGACATTGACCTGTAGGCCAGCATGAGACTAAGCATCTCAGCCCATGTGCTTTGTAAAAGACGCATCTGGAAAAATATACAAGTGAAATAAATAAATGTATCACTGTAAGAACTTTTACCCGGGGAAGCACTTTCCCCTTTTTTTTTGGCGTGGCGGAATGCCTTTACGCACTTCGCTCCACCCCCGCGGGGACAGGAGGTTCGCTTTGTGTGGGACTCCTGACTGACACCAGCCAGACTACCCACTAAACCACCACGGTGTGCCACTCTGCGCCTGAGACGGGAGAGATCCGGGAACCGCTTTCTTACGCCATCCAGAGGAAGCACTTTCCCCTGGGATGTGGCCTGTCAACGTGTGGCGTCGAGTAGAAGAGGGATCTGAAATAACATCGGCCTGAGTCTTTCCAGAGAAAGGTGTCTGAGGCCGGTCGTAGGGGTAGTTTTTTTAGCTGACAAAATTAATCTGCTCTGCCTGATCGAAGGCATGAGCATAAGTGGTAGTCACCATCCTCAATGCTAATGTGGACAGTGCAGCATGGTGACCTACAATGGACCCCGCTTAAAAGACCCGGGCTCGTTGTGGAAGGGAAACACGTGCCCTGGTAGTGAATTCTAGGTTTGACCGCTCGGCATGTATCTACCAATCTGAAACGGTGACTCCCAAGACCGGCACGTGTTGTCCTGTAGAAGAAGGAAGAAGAGGGGACCAGAACGGAAGATCCGAAGGGATTTTTCTGACCGTCAACAAAAAAGGAAGTAAGCTATCACTACAAAGACAAGGAAAACCTTGATACAAGCGGTCTGGTCAGCGTGGTATAGTCGGCCAAAATTTCAAAATAGACCTAGTGGTCTAAATCCAGAATGAATATTTGTAATCTGCAAATATTTGTTTTGGAATATATGTATTTATATCAGCTGTCTATTAACCATATTACAAGGTGTTTAGTTTGGGACTAAATAGTGTTGTGTATCAGATCTTCAAAACATTTATTTATTTTATCAAAGATAAACGAAAACAGTATAACAATTGATTTATGCCAAGTCACAACTTTCGCAGTAATCAAGTTTAAGGAGTAGTAATATAACACAAAATACATTTATTTTTATATTCTTTTAATTGTCACGCTTCGGCATGAATGGGCCGGCTCGACCGGAGTGATACCACGGCCTCACAGAAAACCGGTGTGAAACTGCGCTTGCGCTGTGTTTCACCGAGTGAGTGAGGATACCGGAGACCCATAACCCAACCCCTCCCCCCATTCCCATCCTCCTCCCCATCCCCCAAACGCCGGCAACGCACTTGTGACGCCTCTGGTGTTGCAGGTGTCCATGGGCGACGGTAATCGCTTACCATCAGGCGATACGTCTGCTCGTTTGCCCGCGATTCCATAAAATAAAAGAAATAAAATATTTTTTAAATAGATTTTATTCTACAGAGTAAAAAAAATGATTCTAAGCAAAGACGCAGTCAAAAGAGGCTAGGTAAGATATATTCCGCATACATTTTTTTATGCAACTGTTTGTTATATTGGTGCATCATTGTGGGCGATGGGTCAGTCGGTTTTTTGACTGGCTGTCCTTGATCGGGGATGTTTGGGCGCACGGAGTTGCATAATTATTTTACATTTTTATATTTATTTGTATGTCTGGACAGCTGAACGCCCTTAGACGAAAAATATTAAAGAACAAACTAATGGATAGGCTATTGTTAACCAACTTCAAATAAAAGAGAAGGTACTCAATTTATGTGTATTAATTTTAGGACTTTTTTATTTGGGAGGGTATAGTTTAGTTTGTTCTACTATTTAAATTTGAAGAAGAAAATTAAGGAATAAAGAATACAATTCTTTCTTCCTGGATGTACCTAAGTCGCATTTATATAAGTTACTTTTTTCAACATAATTATTAATTTGTTAGTTTGTGTACTTAAGTTTCTAATAAATAATACACATGTATATTGTGTATTTGTTAGAAATTCTACATTAAAACAGTATGCCTTAAAAAGCGTTGCTAAATTGTAAAATAAACCATTTTTAAAAGCTTTATTTTACGTATTCATAACAGCTAGACAGATTCAATTAACTATAGATATTCTAAACTAGACGACGTTTCATCGATACTCGGCTCCTATTAGTCTAAGCTTGATAATATATAGCCTATAGTATTCCTCGATAACTGGGCTATCAAATACTTGAAGAATTAGCGAAATTGATAAAGCCGTTAACGCGTGATGGCGTGACCAAGGAAATAGGGATTCATTTCATATATATATACATATATAATGATGCATTGGTAATCGTAAACATTCGATTTTCATAAGCCTAAGTAGCCTCAGTTACTCCCTATATTATCAGCTATCTGTTAGTGTCAGTCCTATCAAAATCGGTCCAGCCGTTCCAGAGATTACTCGTAACAAGCAGACAGATATACAAAAATTTAAAAAATTGCTTTTTTAATGTAAATACCGAATATACTTTCAAATGCCTTTAGTGAAAAGATGTTATTTTTAAATTACAAACAGACTTCAATTTCATTTATTGGTATAGATTTAATTCAGTTGACATAAATTTCTACAGACTAATATAAACTCTGACCTATTTAACAATGATATAGTGACTGTCACAGCGAAGGTCACAGGTTCGATTGCGTCGATGTTGCTATGTATACAATACACGCTCATAGTAACAAGCTACGCTTAGACTGGATGGCATTGTATAACATCTCAAAGAATACAATCATTGTTATTATAATATGCTGTTCGAACGGATCCTTTATATCGACAAAAGACGACTTATAATTTATTTTTAAATATGGAATACTTCAAAAATAAAAATAAATTAACATTTATTGGACATTTGACACAATAAAAAAAACATTATTTCAAATCATTTTTCCGCAAATTTGAAATGTGTTCCACAGATAAAAAAGGATTAAAATGCACGCCGAAAAATGCAGTCTGATTATAATTTCCTCATTTTTGAGTCGTAAAATTAAAAAAGAAGAAACAAAAAAAGGACATAGATTATGAATTATATTAAAATTGCATTCGTAACGTATGCCTATTTACGCTGCAATGACCGGATCTAAGAACAATCTATTATTGTATTCAAATCCTAACCTTGGCAAGTTTTGACAACGGAGGTTGTAAAAAATCTTATAAGACAAATTCTGATCGCACAATATGATAAATCAAATAGAAATAAAAATCTACCGCATCCATATGCATTGACGCGAACGTTTAGTTGAAACCTTGAGAGGAACACACACATGTATATTATGTAGTCTAGTCATATAGCATACGTGGAGAACCGCCTCCTTGTTGAGGCAGTCCGAATTGGGTAATTGTATGCATTAAAAATGTTTTATTGAATAAAATTTTATTCTTAAAATTCGATCATATACAAAAAACCTTGCAGTATTTCAGTATTTACGTAGGTTAAAATACGTAATTGTGAAGATGAATATATATTTGTAACACTTAAAAAATGCGTTGTTCTTAAATTTGTTGAATTTTTAAGGATCCGTGATGAACCAGTATCAAAATTCTATTTATTTGGGAGTGTTTTTCTTTCAAAGGTAGACACAATGTATACAATTTATCCACATTAAGTTTCGTAATACATCGGTACTATAAGATTATTATACAGACACGTTTCCAGATACGGCACTGTAACTGAATGTGCAACAAGAGTCATGAGACATTCATCTGATTCATTCCAAAATAACTTCAGAAATTGCCGCCAAAAAAAAAAAGATTATTCAAACTTAACTATTGGCTCAGTGTCCATAGACTAGTGATTAGTATTTTTATTGACCTAACATTAGTGATCGTAAAATATACCGCTGACAGTTAATAAAATATGAACAGTTGTACTGTTATGGTGGTTTACCTTGACCAATATTTTTATGTTTAACACATTTTTTTATTCGAACTATACTTTTCGCTATCTTTTTTATATTTGAAACATAGTTTTATATCTGAATATAGAAATAGGCTTTTCGACTATTGATATTTTTTTTTAGTTTTTGTTAAACCTTGTGGCATTATCAAAGGTTATTTAATGCCATAATTCGAAAACAGTCTGGTGTAAGATTACTAAAAATTGTGGAATAAATACAAGTGAGTTTGATTCTAGAAGGTATTGCAACAAGTTTTATCAAATGCAAATCGAGAGTATAAATTAAATTTGTTCCATTTACAACTTAGAATTTTCACCAGAAATCTTGTTTCTCGGTTAATCTACTTTTTCATTCCATTACATATTTATTTTATTTTATTTTGTAAAATATACAGGCACAGACAACACATAAATGTTATCGTAAACTAAATGTACCTTATAGATTTTGTAAACCTGAAGCCAACAAGGATAGATCACACCTTAGTCAAATCAGTTACTTTTTATCATCTGTCAAAACGATAGCTTTGTGTGAATAATGTTCTAAATACAAACTTGTGACGTCACTGTTTTAGACTACTCAATTGATCAATATATTTCAATGTTTATTTGATTAAAATTTGTAACAATTATATTTTCCAAGATGTTTTGTAATATGTCGTTTTAAAGAAGGAGATATCGGTATTTATTTACGATACTGTCAACTACCCTATTACAGCCGAACACTAATTATACCTATCTTGTAGTGCTAGTTATACTAAAGCTAGACAAAGTCTACAAAGTTATTATTACGTCATTTAGTGAAAACCTCAGTCATAAACATTAGTTTATTAAAATATTTTGTTTTAATATAAACAAACAAANCCTTGTGGCATTATCAAAGGTTATTTAATGCCATAATTCGAAACCAGTCCGGTGTAAGATTACTAAAAATTGTGGAATAAATACAAGTGAGTTTGATTCTAGAAGGTATTGCAACAAGTTTTATTAAATGCAAATCGAGAGTATAAATTAAATTTGTTCCATTTACAACTTAGAATTTTCACCAGAAATCTTGTTTCTCGGTCAATCTACTTTTTCATTCCATTACATATTTATTTAATTTTATTTTGTAAAATATACAGGCACAGACAACACATAAATGTTATCTTAAACTAAATGTACCTTATAGATTTTGTAAACCTGAAGCCAATAAGGATAGATCACACCTTAGTCAAATCAGTTACTTTTTATCATCTGTCAAAACGATAGCTTTGTGTGAAACAACAAAAACAACAACCCATAAGGTCCCACTGCTGGGCTCGGGTCTCCTCTCAGGAGAGAGTTAAGGCCATACATCCTTTGTGTGAATGTTCTAAATACAAACTTGTGACGTCACTGTTCTAGACTACTGAATTGATCAATATATTTCAATGTTTATTTGATTAAAATTTGTAACAATTATATTTTCCGAGATATTTTGTAATATGTCGTTTTAAAGAAGGAGATATCGGTATTTATTTACGATACAGTCAACTACCCAATACAGCCGAACACTAATTACTACCTACACTAGTCTACAAAGTTATTACGTTATTTAGTGAAAACCTCAGTCATAAACATTAGTTTATAAAATATTTTGTTTTAATATAGTTTAAACGGAATTAAACCGTTTGTTCTGCAATTAGATTATATGAACACTTTTGGAAGTAACTTTTTTTTGAGCAGATGATTTCGGCATTTCCTAACTGGACTAACTCTGAGAAGAAGGTACGAAACAAACTTAGGGATCATCGTCTCTTTTAGAGTCTAGACAATCTTCTGAAATGCAAAGGACATGGAAAGGAAATTAATATTATTTTACGTTTAACAATGCGTAACGGATTAATAATATGGAGTGTAAAAAACCCTAACAAAAAAATTCCGCTGATATCTAAGGAAGTAAACCACCGAAGTCCACATCCTTTTTTTTATGGAATAATGGGCAAACGGGACGACGTATCGCGTGATGGTAAGCGAATACCGCCACGCATAGACAACCCACAACACCAGAGGCGTTGCAAGTGAGTTGCCGGCTTTTGGGGGATTATGGAGGGAGATTGTAGGGGTTGAGGGTAAACACAGCACTAGCGCTGATTCACGCCGGTTTTCTGTGAGACCGTGGCATCACTCTGGTCGAGCTGGACCATTCGTGTCGAAGCGTGGCTCTCCCACAGTAAAATCACAACTAGAGAAGGTTAACTTGACACAAACCCCATACAAGGTAAAAACCTCCTTTTTATAGAAAATCTTATGTACAGCTGTGGACTATTTAAGGATGTTATTGATAAATATAAAAAAAAAATTAAAAATTATAAGATATTTTTCTGAATATACTTTATTTCGAATTTAAACACCAACATACCTGATCATTCAACTGTAGTTCTGTGAATCCAGGTATCTGCTTAGCCCAACCAATGACGCCGACCAGTTCCCTGTCGTACAGGTCTGCAAGTAGCGCCAGGGTCTTGGCAGTCGGCTCGACGACTCCCGGAGGGGGAGCCGAGCATGTGAATAGATCTGGTTCATACGAGTTCAAGGCTTCTAGCACCTTGAATAGAATTATTCCAGTTTAGTTCAGTCCTTGCTTTTCTATATTTCAGAGCTTATTGAGCTCCTTATATGTCTGCACGTTTTAATAAAAAAAGTTTTATTGGAATTATTGTAAAAGATTACATCTAGAATACACCTCCAAATATATCAGGTAAACAAGATCAAAAATGTCTTTATACAGTTAAGCTATTGGACATCATGTAGATTCAGTGGCAAAAAAAAATATTAAAAAAGCATTTCTTATGCGGTACTGTAACGTAACTAAACACTCGGTATAGGATATAGAAGCGAATTGCGACATAAATTAACAGGAGCAGAGAAAAGTGTCTCCACAAAGAAACGCAGGAAAAACAATTCAATTATAAAGATTTGGATACAAGCATAAAGTATAACAATCAGTTAGTTTAAACTAGAACATACCTTGATATCATCAAGTTGTGGCCTGGGTTGTGCGACGGCTGGCGCATCAGGCGCTCTTCTGTACTTCTGTCGTCCACCCCTGACTCTATCTAGCCTGACTCCTTCTCGCAGCATCCCGGTACGCAGACACTTGCGGAAACGACAAGCTTGGCACGCCTTTCGGCGCCGTTTGTTTATCTCGCACTCATTGGAGGCGGGACATGTGTATTCAATGTTGCCCTGCTGGAGAATTAACTATTTGTAGTGTGATTGCACTACTCTTCACATTTACACATACTCCGTACTAATGTTAAACTTTCGGTAGTATATCTATCTGTGTTTCTGTCTGTTTGTTGTTACACGACTAATTTACTGGACTGATTTCAATGAAATTTGGCATGGGGATACTTTGATTCTTGAGCAAGAACCATACACTCGGCTCCCGCAGACAAAAGAATGAAAATTTACGACATTGATGGTATTGATTATTTTTTTGGAAATACATTCATATGTTAAAAATACGATAATACCTAAACATATTACTTGTAGATCGTACAAATGTTTGATCTGAATTATTTAAGTAGAATATACTACTGCGCCATCGAGTTAGGCACAAGAGTAGAGCGTTGTTGAATAACCGTCTCGAGAATATAAACAATGTTGCAATATCATGAGTAAAGATAATCCCATCATCATCATGCCTATCGCAGTCCACTGCTGGACAAAGGCCTCTCCAAATGCACGCCACTTGGTTCGATTCTCAGTTTCTCGCATTCGGCTCCTGCCAGCCTTCTTGCTCAGATCATCACTCTGACCCGAGGACGTCCTACAGTACATTTGCAGAGACGCGATCTCCACTCAACAACCCGTTTACCCCAAAAGTTTACAGTTCCGCGGCTAATATATCCAGCCCACTGCCACTCCAGCTTGCTAATCCTGTGGGCTATGTCTATCATCATCGTCAACATAAGGTGTAAAATTCCAGATGAAATATATACGTAGACATATTTAAACACTCAATAAACCTGTAGGCGTTAAACAATATAGAATAACGCTCAAAAAATGAAGTGGATTAATCTAAGAAAGCTAGACAGATTTATTATGTTTACAAAGGACTCGAGTTTGCCGCTATCTAAGAATATAAAACAAACGTTTGGAATTAAACCAGAGTTATTATAAGTTTCCAGAAAACTTTTACAACATATAATACGAATATTATATGTCGTAATAAAGTGTGTATTTTTTTATGTATGGTTCTGCCAAAATTTCTCTACTTTACGCGATTGAAAGCCTAAGCAGTATCCAAGAGTGGTGGTCACCATACTCATTGCGAACGCAAACAATGCAACAATATAGCATGGTGGATCCACAGCATGGCGGCCTAATGATGCTTCTGCGTCATTTGGTCTCGCACTCACACCAACAAAACACGACAGCAGGAAAGCTGTTGATTTTCTGTGCGAGGGTTAGTACCGCCCCGGTCAAGCCGTTCGTATTGAAAACAACTCTACTACCTATCTACAAAGTATAGCTAGCCAACTATCTTAATTGATATATATTTGATAAACATGGCTTTATTAAACTATACC
Source organism: Hyphantria cunea (assembly GCA_003709505.1). Classification (NCBI taxonomy): domain Eukaryota; kingdom Metazoa; phylum Arthropoda; class Insecta; order Lepidoptera; family Erebidae; genus Hyphantria; species Hyphantria cunea. The sequence continues at coordinate 17,515 of PKRV01000566.1, forward strand.
GGGGTACGTTAAAACTTTTGATATCACTTATACAGCCTATATCACCCGAGTCTTCATTACGAATCTATTGAAACCTCATTCATTAAAATCGGTTCAAGAGTTTAGTTTCGACATAGATAGACTGCCAACTATATACCCTTCTTTTTGGCTACGCCCAAGTCGGGTAAGAATAAAATCGAAGTTCAGTATTGACGATCAAATTATATATATTTACTGTTAACATATTTCAAAAAAAGGAAATTGCAAAAAGGAGGATCTCAATTCGATTATAGTATAGTAAAAAGACAAGAATATATATATATATTCAATAGCTATTATTATTTTCGAATTTATCGACCAAATGTATGTGATAACACAATTCTGTTTGAAAACCCTCAAAGTACACTGTCTGTTCGCTATCAAATGATCTGACATCCCATCACCAATAGTAAAATATAACTAAATCTAGTAAACAATGAAAATGTCTTCACCTTCCTACTGACCTGTATAGTCCTCTTGAAAAACGCCTTGCAGGCCTCACAGCTAGCCACCCCATAGTGGAATCCTGATGCAGTATCACCGCAAACTAAACACCAGCGTTTAGGGGCTTCGTCATCTCTGGCACCGCTGGCAGCGGCTGCGGTGGTTGAAGAACAGTGTTGCTGCTCAGGACTCGTGTTCCCAACTATTGTTCCGTCACCAGGAGACACGCAGAACTTCACCTCTTCCTTGGGTTCGAGTTCCAACTAGTAGAAAAGGGGAGAAAAATATATACTACTACCCGATATGTACACGAAATTTCATAAAAATCGGTCAGGCTGTTTCGGAGGGGTTTGGTAACAAACAAAATACCGCGACACGAGATTTTTATACATTAGACTCATTCAATATTTATTAGCAATCTTCCAGCAATGAATTTATGTGTAGGAATATTAAAACTTAAAAAGGAAGGTCACTCAAAATTATCATTTAAAGGCTTCTTTGCAAACACAAACGTAAGTCTTGATTTGATAAATGAGTAACGTCAACAAAAAAAAGGGTTCTTATTTTTCGCCAACCAAAACAATTTTAATGAATTATAATTATCATTATTTATTTCTTCGGATCGGTATTTATTTGGAGGACAAACCACAATAATATTTGCGATTAGTACATTTAAAACATTAAAATAATTTAAAATTATTCTAGATTTTTTTAGGCATAACATAGTGAACACGTTCTACGTGATAACTCGATTATGTTTTTTTATATTTATTTTTATGTATTCAAATAGAGTATTCTTATATTTTTTTACCTAAATCTTAACTTTATGTAAAAATTAAATATAACCTTTATATAAATTATAGTCTAACGATGGCATAAAATCAGTAACTAATGATGTATGTAATGAAAATGTATCTCTTGCTACGATATCTACGAATTCGCTACGAGGGCTACGGCACGTCTACGCAGCTTATTTACTATCAACTCAATGTCACATGTAAGTGACATCTTTTGTTTCAACGTATTTTATATAAAAATTGATAGATCGTTTTTTGTTTTTGCGAAAGACGGTCCCCATTTCATGTCATCCACATTTTTTATATTTTACATCATTAATTCCATCACGACGAAGACTTAAGGACTCGAAGACTTAGAATTGAAGACTTGAAATACTTGACATTGGCAGAAATAACTGATCCGGCTGATTGCCATATCATCAAAAGAAGAAGAAGAAAAATAATTATTAGGCATTAAATTAGATGATTATAAACCAATTCAAAGGACTTCGCAGCTCGTTTATACTAATATATGTTGTTTGTTTATTTATACTCATTTCTTCTTTGTACCCGTCTAGTACGCCATCTAGTCCCAAACTAAGCAGTTTGTATTACTAGACAACTGATATGAATACATAAATACTAATTTTTTGTAAATACATACATATAATACATAGAAAACACCCAAACTGTGACACAAATATTTGCAGATCATACAAACATTTGGTTTGACCCAGGATTCGAACCCGAGCCCTCATGCATAGCAGTGGCGTACGCTACCACTGCGCCACAGAGGCAGTCAATGTTCAATGAATGGTTCTTGTGTTCCACTATTGACCATGGTATACCATTTCGTAATTAGGAATGAAGGTAGAACAATATTTTTGACAGCAAACATCACTCCACTAGATCAGCAAATTTTTTTATGAAATAGGGTGCATACGAACAGACTTATCGCTTGATGGTAAGCGATTACCGCCGCCCATGGATACCCGTAACATCAGAGGCGTCACAAGTGCGGCCTTGGGAGTTGGGGAGGGGGAGGCCGTTTCTGTGAGGCCGTGGTATCACTCCGGTCGAGCCGGCCCATGCATGCCGAACGCTACTCTCACACGGCAGATACCTCAAACTTAAGATAAGAATAATAAAATATATTTAGATATATATTATTTACCTCGGGCGGTTGCATCATGGGCATGGTCCTAGGGTGCAGTGGTTGTGTATGAGGAGGTTGTGGTTCTGGCGGTGAGTACTGTGGAGGGGCTTCTGTTTCCTGCTTCACACGACGTACTAGCATCTGCTCACCACTCACTGCTGACATCATTTGCACCTAGAACAATATATCACATGTTGAGTGGAAGTTTAAGATGAAAGAACTGATAGTTTAAGATATAATCATCTTAAATCCATAGGAGCAGAAGAAACAAAGGAGTATTAAAATTGACTGCCTCTGTGGCGCAGTGGTAGAGTATGCGACTGCTGTGCGTGCGGTTAGGGATTCGATGCCCGGGTCGGACTAAAAGGTTGTATGATCTGCAAATATTTATTTCGGAGTTTCGGTGTTTTCTATGTATATTATGTATGAATTTACAAAAAAAAGTACCCATAACACAAGGTTTTGGTTTGGGACTAGATGGTGTTATGTGTAAGATATCCGAAATACTTATATATATTATTTATTATTAAAATAACACCAGTCTTATTTCATTGTAAGAAATTTATGCTTTGATACATATGGGCGGGCTCAACAAATCTACCTGAGTGATGCTCGGGCGATAGATCCGGCCTCACAGCTATTCTTTCCCTCGTAGAGTTAAAACGAAGAAAGAATGTAAGATCTCCAAAACGTCTATAGCCAAGTGGTTTCTAAGCCGAAAATGATTAATGCATCGTTAGGAATACACGTATAGTGATGTACTCTAAGCCGATTTCGACCTTGGGGAACACCTCAATGGAGACCAATAGATATTGTAGTGCACGAGTGTTTGCACAAACACAGGTGCACTCCTGTTCTCTCGCTCTCACAGTCCGATGGGACAGCTCTCCGACACATATACATATATCAATACTGTGAAACAAACATGAAAACAAGTCAAACAAAATAAAGAGCATTGAAGCCAAAGCAAACATTAGAAGTAATCGTAAGCATTCGTTCAGAAAACTGTAAGAGATTGAGAGAACAGACATCCAACGCAGAAACTCACTACTAACTAACAAAGTGACGTCATCGCATCAGCCTCATCATTTAGATTAGATTAGTAACGGTACCTTCCGTCGAGCAAAGGTCATGATTTACGTATGACGTAGTTATATTTACTCATCTGAATAGAGTATGCAAGTACGCAGACCGGATTTGCTGTTGTCGCGTAAATATTACCTTACGACAAGCAGATAAAGCTGTCGGTCATGCCCCTGATCTCTCCCCAGTCATGTCGGGTAACCGTTTCATCGGATTTTGAGAATACCGAAATAGAGTGCACCAGTGTTTGCGCGCACACTTGTAGGCTATAACATTAGCTGGTCTCCGTCGAAAATGGCCAATGAGAACATCATCATCACCGCCTTACCGACAGCAAGTCAACAACTCCAGAGTCCTGGCATTATGAAAATATGGATGATAAAAGTTAAGATCTGAATGAAGTACAGAACAGTACAGTGAGCACGCCTTTGCCGCAAGCTGACTCAAAAGAATTGTGAAGGTCCAATTTCGAGAGACTTTTAAAAAAATATATATAATATATATTCAAAAAGGTTTGAACCATTTGAAAATGTTCAATTTAAAAAATAATCGGACTGTAATCAAAGTAGGTAATCAAGTTGTAACAAGTTTATAATTTTAACTTCCTGTTAGAACGAACGTTCGCCTTGATATAATAAAAATGAATTATAGATGATTAGCAAAAACCACTGCACTGTTCTAGGAAATAAAACGATTTTAATGAAATTTGGCATGGAATAACTTCGACTCTTAGAGAAGGACATAGGCTAATTTTTACCGCGGTAAGAGACATACACACAAGAGGAGCAGTGGGCAAGAGCTAGTTAGAAATATATAAGACGTTTGTAAGGCAAGAAAGGCGTTTGCCTAGTTCTGGATTAGTCTGTCGCAGTTCTCTCTCTCTCAAGTTATAAAAAAAAACAGTATAAAACATTAGTTTTTCAAAATACATTGAGTTTTTGTGTATTCTGTATCTGAAGTTGACATCATTGAATCTATTTTAGCTTTCAAGGTCTTGTTATCATAGGTCAGGTTTATTCACTTAGCTGCAAAAAGGTGGTTATTTTTACGTATAATTTATTATATAATTGAATACGTGTTTTGTTTTTATTCAGCATACAGAAATGTAGCAGGAAGTTAGAATGTCTAATAACATTAATTCGATAGACCGTTTATTATAAAATATTGATTAAAAAAGATACTGATATTGAGAAATATTCTATACGACGACCAGGTTTCGCATGGCATGTATGTACGTATATATACAAATACAGACATACAAAGCATAAAAATAAAATTAAAGAAATAGATACCATACATAGAGATACCATACAAAAAAATAAATTTGAAGTGACTGTTTCCCAAAAACACTATTTTCTATATTATTTTCATAGGGTGATTGACAATAAATGGCGTTTATTTCCTAATTCATGAACATCCATCTATCGATTCATACATTCACATTTTCGTATATTCACATATCAAGAAATTTAAATGCTCTTTAAATTTTAAACTGTGTCTAAATATCGAAAAATAGGTAAATTAACATATCAATGCGTAAATGTACAAGTCAAAACTGTTTATCTTAACAGAAATAAAGTGTCGTAGGTCAGTTGGGTGACCACGCATTGTTAGTATTGAAGTATTTTTTGACACTTGTGCGACTGTCTAAAAATGAATAATGTTTTCAAGGTCCGTGTTTGTAGATAACATACATTTTCTTTAATATACTATACTTTCTAAATGTCTTACTATATTTACACGCTTTGAGTATCGTTAAAATGTTTTGACTGCCTCGAGCTACCACTGCGCCAGTGGTAGCTTATGCCACTTGCTTGAGGTCTCGGGTATGATGCCCAGGTGGGATCAAACGTTTGTATGATCTGCAGTACTGGGCAAGAAATAATGCACATCGACCTCGAAAAAGTGAAACTCAGCAATTTTTTTCAATTTTTTAATTTCTATATTTCTTGCCCAGCACTATACACATATTTGTTTCGGATTTTGGGTATTTTCTATACATAATATGTATGTATTTACAAAAAAGTTTATTTTTACCAGTTGTCTAGTACCCCTAACACAAGCTCTGCTTATCTTGGGACTAGATGGCGTTGTATGTTAAATGTCTGAAATATTTATTTATTTATTATAATACAAGTATTAATAATACAATGTGCATGACCTACGACAGCATTTGAGCAGGAGAAAGCCTCTATACCGCAGTAAGCAGAAATGAGTTCAAGTAGTGATTCAAAATAAAATAGGAATCTATTATTAAGGAGAACGATAACATATACGGTTTTACACCTACTAGTTTAAAACTAAGCCGATATTGTTCTATAAAATCTAGATGTTTTGATTGATTATTTACATAAATATTTTTTAAACACATTCTATACATATAACACACCTAAATTTCGAAACTAATACCAAGTAATAAAAGTAAATGACCTAAGTCCTTATTCATTATACGTCTAAAAGTTTTCGCTATCCATCCATGTCAGATGCTCGAACACGATATCAACTGACGTCATACTCTTAATAATCCCCTCACACTGTGAAGTCACGTTGTAATAGAACAAGACAGCAATATCACTACAACTTTCCAACTCCCAAGATATCTCAGCAGAGTTTTAAAAATAAAATAAAAAACCTGGCGACATTACTCACAGACAGGAATTCGTGCGCTAACACGCGCAAAAACATCACCTATCTTTATTTATACAGAGCTGCATTAAAATAATAAAATTATCTATAGATGATAAGCGAGAAAAAAATTCAAGGATGCAACCGATCGGGTCAATGTACTCTTGACATTGCAACATATTATTTAAAATGATAATATACGTGATGCAACCTATACAGACGAGTATCTGAGAGTCTATCTAGCCAGCTAAATAATATTTTTCTTTAAAAAATATATTACTCACTGACAATATGCATTGCTGTCAATACTCAAAATAATGATAGCTAGTCTATGGGTTCTGAAATACAAGAAAACATACTGATTTGTTTATTGTATTACATACATACAGAAATATCCAGATCAATGCAGAGAAACATACTAATGCGCACAAATATTTATACTGATCGGGAATTGAACCCACGACCTTTAACGTAACAGCTGAATTCACTACAGCTGCGTCACATAAGCACTCAAAGCCTGTTTTTACACACAAGTATGTATGTAGGACTAGTTACAGTTGAGGTATGGGCCTCCGGTATATTCACTTACTCAGTGCAACACAGCGCACGCGCTTTTTCACAATTGTTTTCTGTGACGCCGTGGTTATCTCTCCGATCGAGCCGGCCTATTCGTACGAAGCATGGCTCTCCCACGTTAAGATGTATCTATCCTTAATCCGTTACCACACGGAGTTTCTTATTGGCTCTTCTCTATAAGACTGATCGTACCAGGTGCGGGCAAAAGTTTCATCCATACGTTGTTGACATACCTAAAAGTCGAACTAAACGGTTTGATAGCTCGTTTTTGGTGAGAGTCGCCAAGATTTGGAACGACCTGGCTGGGTCTAATTTTCCTGATAAGTTGAACTCAGGAGCCTTTAAGAGTAGAGTGAACAGATTTCTTTTGGATGGGCGTGTACCACCTTCGTCTTCATCTACACTTCCATCAGGTGAGATGGAAGATAAACGACCATTACATCACAAATATATAAAAAAAAAGAATGACATTTTGGAATCGAGCAACTAGCGTCTTTAATGAAACTGTTCGTAAGTGCCTGAAAAGGCGTAGTTGAAATAAAAGCTATTTGATTTTGATTTTCGTGTGCTAAATTGCCAAAAAAATACAATTCTCCATACCACGTGATTATTACAAATCAATACCAAAGCAAAAACAAATCGTTTAGTCATTGGCTGATATGGCAAAACGAAATACGATTACTATGCATGGCCTGCGACAACATTGTCTGCAAGACTCGTGTGTAGGTCATGAATTTCAACGGAACCGGCTTTGAATGCTTGAGTTATTTAACTTTTGTTAGCGTTTTACATCGAGTTACAGAGTTTACAGTTAAGTAAAAACGTTTTTCTTTTAGAAGTACATTGGATTTTGAAGTTTTGTTTCGTCATCAAATATCACAAATTAACTTTTCCGATGCTTTACAAAAAACAAACATATTGAACAGTAGAGTATCACAAAAATCGAGATTAGATTTGATATTTTACTAAGCTGGTAAACAATTCAATTGTTCGAATACTATTCTGTAGCTAATTTGTTTAAATAATTTTGCCATACCAGGAATTCGTTATATAAGAAATCATATTATGTTCTATTCTTTATGAAATGTGTACTTAATGTAATAGTGCCAATATGAAAAGTATTTTTGCACGATAGTGTTTCGTTTACACTACATGGATTCAAACAGCAACAATGCTAGAATTACTAAAAAGCATGCAAGGGAAATAATAATTGAAAATAACTTTTGCAATCAATGCAAAGTCAAAATTTACGATATAGCTTTGCTTTAAAAATTTACAAAATATGGGAATAATATCTAATTTACATAAATATTTTAACAAATAAAATGTACGACTTTCAGAATAAATTTACATAATTTAAATTAAACGTTTAAATTTGTTTAAAAATTCTAAAGGTCCCTGGGACACGAAGTTAGTAGGTAAAGAAAATTAAAAATATATTAAATATTTTAAGATATTATTATTGCGAGGACAGAAGGCGATGACCTCGAAAGGCTGATGGTGCTCTATCGGAACTATGATCCATGCTGCCCTACACACTGCTTAAAACAGGAATAGATGGCGAGCCATCACTCACAAAATGATCCCGAATAATGGTTGCGACACAGAAGATAACAACTCGAGGAAAGAGATTATTTATTTCGAATACATTCAAATACACTTTCAGATACCCACGTGCACACTCACTCCCACGTACCCATACACCCACATACACACAAAGAGTGGTTCACTTCACACTTCTCATTTTGTTTTTCTAATTTTATAATAATTATACTTTCCTTTATATAAAATACTGGTTAAGTTGAAATTCCCGTGGGGCATGGCGCCATAAACCGAAATACAGGTTTGTACCTAGTTTGGCAACGGATGAAAAAGGTAAAAAAATGGTTCATGGTTGTGGTTTTTTTTTAAATTCTTTTAATGTATGACCTTGCCAAAATTACTACTCTGCCTTATAGAAATCACAAGCCGAATCCAAAAGTGATGGTCACCATGCTCACTGCAAATGCATATAATGCAGCATGGGTCACCACACCATGGCGGTTTAGTGAGGCTTCAACAAGCATCATTGTGCCTCCGGTCTAGCACTCACCAACGAAACACGACAGCACGAACGCTGTCATTATACGTTGGTTTTCTATGCGAGGGTACCGCCATGGTCGAGCCGGGCCCGTTCGTTCGTTCGTTCGTTCGACTACCCTTTTTTTCCACAACGTAATCTAACTTCAAACAAAGCAGAGGTTGTATAATCATAGATAGATTAACTGACGGAAAACTTACACACTTTTTTTTGTAAATACATACATATTGTACATAGACAATACCCAAACGCTGAAATAAATATTTGCAGTCAGAGGTTATTGCTTTGGGCGTTGAAGTCGTTAATTCCAATGCGTTTTATGTATTATATACGAAGTCTGTATAATATATCGTTATCGCGCTTTTAAACTGAAGTAGGTGATTGTCAATTCGATTATTTATTGAATTATTTTTATTTTCCTCTAATATAAATACGCGTGACGGATATTTGAATATGTTATATGTATGTGTCTAACATAAATGCTTAAGTTATTATTACGTTACAATAAAAATACAAAGTAAGTATTACATTAATACATGTTTAATTCGAAGAGAATCCTGCTGTGTAATACTACTAGTACAATTTCTTACGTATGTTGTTGGTGTTGCGCCGGTTACCGGATATCCGACCAACGTCGCAGCCCGATGGAACAAATATTAATAATAGAGTTGATGTTGATTGAAGATTTTGAAATCGTTGTAGGTAAAAGAGGAAAATAGACACATGTTTTTTTTTCTAATATCTCGCAACAAACTCTTTAGCAGTAACCACTATTTACTGATAGCTAATGTAAAGAAAATTAATTCCTCATAACTAATATTCTGACTAGCAAACGGGTTCGCTTCGCTTCGCACGGGTTCATTACGGTAAATATAATATAACTTAGGTTCCTCTGAGATGTGCGGCATATCTTCGACAAAAATGGTTATAAGTTAACTACTATACTCAAACTTTTAACAAATTATATACGAATACCTAAAACAAATTATAATGAAAAGAATAATACTTTGATCAAAAACTACAATAGACATACAGTACTATTACGAAAATTTTTTTCAAGAAGTTACCCAAATAATTGGACATACCGCCAGAACTGATTAAACAAAAGAAAAAAGCACTATAATTACTAAAAATAAAACTTGCTTTTCCTATATCAAGACAAGCTAAACACAAACTTTAACACAGAAAAACTTATCATAATTAACCCACGTTCATCAAAATTGCTATTTATTATATTTATCGTGAACAAAAAAAACGACAATAACGTAATATAACTTAGTAAATAAAATCCGTAAATTCGATAGGCAAATCTCAGTTCATTTGCCGCTTAGGATGTATAGTTCAGCTAATTACCGGATAATAGCCGTACCTATTTCTGTGTCATCTCTACTTTTACATAATGCACAAAATTTAAAATTCTAATTGAAAAAAGATGTCAGTAAAGTTAATATTAGTTGATATAAGTCAACCGTCTGAAGTTCCGAATAAGATTTAAGAGCCGATAAATTGATGAATACTGAGAATTCCAATAGACGCAATATACCTAAAACCTCTCAATTTTTGATACGAAAATAGAAATTTAGAAGGTCCTGGATTTAATGCGTAGGCGTAATACGTATTACATAAAACATTTATTTATTTAGCATTTAAAGCGACATTTACTTATATGAAGAAACGGGTATGATAAGATGGAATTTCTACGCAATTTTAAAAATAAATATAAGAAAACGACAATGTACCTTCCTACATATAAAAGGTCTGGATACGAAAGGTTGTGTTTCACTAGGCTCAATGGTTTATTTCATTTATTTATTTATTTATTACATCATGCATTTTAGGTGCATTGGCGGACTTAACGTCTTAATTTCTCTACCAGTCAACCATCGGATGAGGCAGAGAAGCCAAGAAGTAGGTGCATTTTGTAAGAAAAATATGTATTAAAATAAACAGTTATTAGTGAACCCAAGCTTTCTGTTGTGGTTGCTGCATATTTAAAATTGAGTACAAGAAATTTTATATGTTTAAATATTAAATAAAATAAATATACATTATCGGACATTTTGACACACAACGCCATCTAGTCCCAAACTAAGCAGAGCTTGTACTATGGGTACTAGACAACTGATATTAACACAAATACTTTTTTTTGTAAATACATACATATTTTGCATAGAAAACACCCAAACTCTGAAACGAATATTTGCAGATCATACAAACATTTGGTCTGACTCAGGAATCGAACCCGAGACCTATAGCACAGCAGTCGCATACGCAAACACTGCGCCACAGAGGCAGTTTAAAGTTTATATGGTTCTAAAACATATTAAAAAATATTTGTTTAAAAATGAATCCGGTCACTTTTTTGGTAAACAATCCTGAGGCAGAAAAACAGGAGCCGCGTCACCTATTTCACCGGTTAGTTTTCACTAACCGGTGAAATAGGTGAAACATTAATTTCGTCTATGTTTTCACATAGACGAAATTAATGTTTCCTTGTCCTTATTTATTTTTATTAGCTTACTAAAATGACCCCACTCTGCCTGATGAAAAGCAAGAGTAGAATCCAAGAGTGGTGGTCACCATACCCATTACTTATCCGGACAATACAGTACGGTGACGGCCTAGTGAGGTGCTTTTTCCCCGCACCACTTAAAGGAACCAGAATCGTAGGTACTCAGTCGGGTACACGTGCATTTGTAACGAAAAGTCATCAGGATCAATAGGTAGGTAAGTCTTTTACTGTGCCCGTAGAAAAGTAATAAACTAAGATACCTACTACAGGCTAGGCATGTAAAGGTGTCCCTATATATATCCAAAAGTACCCCATGTCCTATATAGGGTGTACAAGCTAAGTCTTGAAATGGCTTGTATTTCCTTGAATTGCCCTAGGTTGGGTTTACCAAAAACCACGAATATAAATTATGTATCATGCTCAATACGGGTTTGTATAATATAATATTATTATTGTGTAATATGTCCCAAATATTATTATTAGAGTTTTCAGACTACTGAAACCACAAACGCGCAAAAATCATTGCGACATATTACAACAGTTATACCTACCCACTAATAGCCGTAACATATTCAGATTGTTGTGAAAAATATACTATCCAGTCACACTAAGTGCGCCACAATAAATATACATAATATTAGCACAAAATAGGTACGTAGGTACGTAAGTGTCGAGTTCACCGACCGCGCGTCCGTGGTCTCACCTTCATAGATAAACGTCATTTCGAATAGAGCGAGCGGCCTTGCGACCGCCAAACATTGAGCTCGTAACTAAGCCGGCGTTGAGGCAGGCTCGGGGAGCAAATTACCACACGAGACATTTCGCTCATACAAAACTAACATTATACATACGTGTACTACAACAAAACTTCTAGCCTAATGCACTATTATTAGACTAATGACTGTAAAAATCAACATTTTAGTTTCAAAGAAGTAATATGTTAATGTAACGTTGAAACCCAATTTAATACTTATTGCATTTGCAAATTTGAATGCGAAACCGGATCGCCTTCTTATACAGTAAAAAACAATAGAGCTCAGAGTACATAAATCATAAGTAAATAACATATAAGATAGACGATAATGCATTCAATCAAATATCAAACGATTGTATCGATTTAAAAATATCACACATATGTAATCATTCGGTGACGTCGTGTGCCTCCAATCGAGCTCAGCAAAAACGTCTAACGAATTGCTCGAACGGCATATAATCTTTCGCACAGTTCCGGACCTACCTCAACACAATGAAAATTGATGCCGCCACGGACGGTACTTTTCCATGCGTTATCATATTATCACAATCATGCAAGTGATAAAACATTTTTTTGTAACATACGATACATTTGAATACACATGAAATCCTTTATAAACGATCAAAGTTTGTACAGATGGTATCAATATAGCGCAAAGTTAAGTGGAACATTTGCTGTGAATAGGTAGTTATATTATAGAGCTTCAATTTTGTAGTTAATAATAAATAAGCAGCTATAAACAAGTGAAAGATAAATGTACATTCATATTTAAATAACATTATCGATCTCAGGACAGAGCCCTCTCGAAAGGTCCCACAGCCGCGGTACTGAAAAAGTGGGCCATGTCTTTTCTTACCCTTCACCCGGGGAGTTCAGATCGGGTTCAAATGTAAGTCATGAGATCACTGGTGTATAATACGAATTAAATAAATAAATTAATATGTGTATTCGAACAATTTTAGAATAGATCATATTTATAAATACTTACTTTATTGATAAAAGTAACTTATGTATATTCCTTTATACAGATACCTACGTTAATTTTACATTCATCACTAAAATAGTTTAGTAAACAATGTTCCAGAAACAAAAGTCTATTTTTGAAGACTGGCAAGAATTTAAAAGCTAAGAGATTATAACTATTAAGTAGGAATATCTCCGATACTCTACTCCAAACATACCTTCCTTATAATACCTACGGGTGCGCTTTAGGATATAGTCTCTAAGATGTAGGTTATATCTATGAGTTAACACCTAGTTTCTAGTATGTATATAAAATGAAGGAACATTATCGATACACGGACAATACACAAAGTAAATAGCCACTTGAAAAATAAACACAATGTACATTATTTAAAGTAGATACTTTTGAATTAATCATAAGCCTGTCTTAGCACAGTATCTTATCTGAAACAAGCTTATAAAAACACACATAACACAAACAAATAAAAGGCTATGTATGTTTGGGTAGGTCAGGATACAGTTGAGCCTAGCTGAGAAGGCTTTGCCCAGGCAAATTCGGCAATGCTGTGGAGGTAAAAATAGGTAGTGAGGCGGTACAGCGTGGAGTGAGAGGGAAGGCTAGCGGGGATGCGCGGGCGGAGGGTGCGTCTAGACGCCGGCCTTGACCGCCGCACGGTTTCCGCGCGACCGAGGTCGCCGCGACCCACAGCCCAGAGACCGAGTGCTCGCAACAAACGGTATACCCATGTCACACGATCTTACATACCGATCTCGTAATACGGCCCTCTACTTGCACTCTACACCTATATACAGTTTTAAGTTGTTTTTATATGAGTAAGTTGATTCTGAACAACTTGAAAAGCATTTAAGCCTCCATTGTGTTAAAAACTCTTTTATACGTTTTATACCGGAATATAAAAACTAAGGAGTATCGTTCTGATAGATTTATTAACTTAATTTTTGTATTGTTTGGCATGAGGTAATTGTGCCTACACATGATAACTATTTAATTTTAAGAAAATAAATATCAAAGATATATAATAAACTAAGTAGAATCAATTTTACCTATGTAGGTATGAAACATGTGTAAGTATGTATAAAAATTCGGTCGAACAACACAGTTGAGTGAGGAACGTATCGTCTCGCGACTCGGTCTGTGAACTCGAACGCGTTTCGACATTGCGCCGACATTGGGCCGGGCTAAATAACGCAGATAGCGAGAGGTCGATGACCGACATCGCCCAATATCACGCGGACGATCGCAAGATTTGTAACACCTGCGACGCTGCGTGCACCTTATATAACTAATATACCAACCAATAACGCCTAAGAGCCGACCTATCCCAAAACTATCAATGTTGTTCATAGATATCCATAAAAAAATGTAAAACGTGAAAGCAACATATTATTATTGATTATATAAAATAACAACAAAGTACCGAATACAATTCGAGACCGGCTCCGCTGCACTTTAGTGCGTTTAAACTTGCAAAAAACCCTAAAACTCAGAGAGGCCCCCGAAAATCGCGAATCGGAAACGATGGTATTGGTTTGAGTGTGAGCGGTGGGAGCGGACGGGGCGGCGAGGAGGGGTGGGGGCCGAATATCTCGGCGCGCGGGGTGACATTGCGCGGCCATCGACACTATGCCCGACCTACGGCACGGCACCGGCGCTCACCCGCCCGCGCCTCGACGGAACACGACTCCTCATCCGCACCAATACCTCCATGATACACCGTTTCACTAGCCCAGTCACTCATTAAAAATTATAAACAAGCTTTGTTCATAGCCTCTCGTTAATTTGCTCACAGAACGCTGACAATATTGGCGGCAAAATTATTGTTACCATATTTACCATTAAATAATTCAAGGCTCGTCGCTCTGTTACATAAATGACGCAATGCGCTTACATGATATAAATAATATATATTTTGTGTCCAAATTAACTGACATAAACAGTAAAGCGTGTTACAATGTTGTGTCACCTCAATATCTATATATCTTTATTTTAAAAGATACAATAAGAGGGAGAAAAAAGGCACCTACCTATGAAGAAGACATTTAACGTGACAGTTAATGGTAGCCTTTAAATTGACAAAGAACATAAGATTTTGGAAACTTGTAATTTAGAATATCACAAAGTATTATAATTCATTTTTTTAAATACTTCACAGTTTTTTTTTGACAAAAGTTCTATAAATATAATCATAATTATATTACTAGCTGTACCCTGCCACATTTCGCTCACACGCTGTAACATAATATTTTGTCTAATACACTAAGGTAGGTGAAAGTCTGGATGACTGAGTTTTGCCCGGGTCATTGTTTTTGGTAGATTTTCTAAAAATGAATCCTAGGTAGATCAATTTATATAATATAATTCGCCCCCTTAACCCCGCGTATTAAATTTCATGAAAATCGTTGGACCCTTTGCCGAGATTCAGATTATATATACCTACTTTGTTATGGAGTTTAAGTGTTTTCTATTCTAT
Organism: Hyphantria cunea; assembly: GCA_003709505.1. Classification (NCBI taxonomy): domain Eukaryota; kingdom Metazoa; phylum Arthropoda; class Insecta; order Lepidoptera; family Erebidae; genus Hyphantria; species Hyphantria cunea. The sequence goes on from PKRV01000566.1 coordinate 32,994, forward strand.
ATAAGTACGTATTTACAAAAAAGTATGTGTCAAATGTCCAAAATATTTATTTATTTATTTATTTTATTACTCGCTTAAAGATATTATTTAGATTATGACGCCGTTGAGCTGATGACCACAATGCAATAGTCATGATGACAGAAACCTCTTGGTTACCGTCATCATGCCACCAAAATTATGCATTAATCTTACGAAATGGGGTCATAGAGTATAAAAATCGTATATATTTTCATATTTAAAGCGAGATTAATAGTTAATTAAAAAAAAAATACAAAATACAGCAATCAGCCATGTTAAGTTGAACACCAATCGGAACGAGTTATGTCACTTTTGTATTTAGCTCACTGTGTTCAGATATAATTGACGATCACTTTACTGTTTTTAAGAGCTATTATTGACACTGGTTGACAAATTGTGACGTTGGATCTTACACAAGCAGAGGCCATGACACCACCGGGACGAGCGTTTTCTCATGAATTTTAAACTTAAAATTTAAATAGCAATTTTTTTCTACTTAAGTTTATTTTTTGTTAGGCTTCCTTTTCTATACTTTTTTTGTCAGAGGCCTATGTTCAGCAGTGGACTGCGGTAGAATGCTGATTATGATGATAAACTTAACAGTTGGAGATACTTCCGAACATAATAAAACAGTTTTTCAAAATTAGTCATCGTGCTTATTTTTATCGATAGCCTTATCGAAGCTAACGACGAACACTAAACCCAAACTTTCTTCTAACAATTTCTCATATATCGATATGGGATATTTGTAGGAGGTGTAGACGTGCATGTTGGTCTAAAAGGCCCCGCAGACTACAAAATTTTTAATCGACCGATAGTTTGGTTGGTTCCGTAATCATTATGAAGATGTATGGGAGTGCGCACATTATAACGATTCGGCATCGTCCGACAACTGCCTTCAAACTAAACTGTCGGCAAACTGAATGCCGATTAAAAGTTTGTTGTATACGAGGCTCTAATATTAGTTATCCCAACAGCTAACCTGGATATTGTGGGTGCTATTCTGGCCCTAAAATCTTTCTGTTGATTGTTACGCTTCCATGGCTAAACAAACGCTGCGTCGATTACAATGTTTGGCTTGGATGTACCACACACACTATACAGACTCATTTTGGGAGAACTGCACATAAAAAAATACTTAGATTCTTCAGGAACTATTTACGGCGATAACCGATATAAATTTGGGCGGAGTCGCTGGTAAAAGCTAGTACTTCCATAAGTATATTTATGGTATAGGAGACAAACGAGCAGACGTATCGCCTGATGGTAAGCGATTATCGCCGCCCATAGACACCCGCAACACCAGAGGCGTCACAAGTGCGTTGCCGGCCTTTTAAGAAGGAGTACGCTCTTTTCTTGAAGGTTTGAAGGTCGTATTGGTCCGGGAATACCGCAGGCGATAATTCATTCCACAGTTTGTTGTACGAGGCAGAAAGTTCCTTGAAAAGCGCACAGTTGTGGACTGCCAACCATCAAGTAGTGGGGATGAATTGATGAAAAAAGTATGATTATTAGTAGTTTAATCAGCACAAAATCTGGCAAGTTTATCAATAGACAATCGTGTGTAAGGTGCCTCAAACTGCATGTCTTATAAGTCATATGTATTCAAAATAAAACTGTTAATGTACCTAATGAAAAAACACTTATACGCCTACTGATGATAAATAATGACAACTGAATTTCAAAGCATCGGATTACATTAAAAACTATTTACTTTATAGAATGATTACATGAATTCATATTTAAACCAAATATTAAACTGTCATCATGAATCATTGTGTAAATCAATGAATCATGGTGTTTTCATAAACGGGCAGGTGAAAACATACGTAAGGCAAAGTCTGCTCTGAGTTTAAATAGTATGTTTAATAGTATCTGCATATTTATGGATGCACTTAGGGCAAAAATCATTTAGTGCTTAAATAGGGGCCGTAAGAAGCTGCCGCTGTCAGTTCGCTTAGATATTTAACTACTCAAAAGATTTTAAAATGTTCTCAGAAATATCGATTTGAGAGGAAAGTTTATATTTGTACGGTAAATTCCGGCCGCGGCATAATAATAATTAAGATAATGATAATGATAATAATGCAGAAGGTATTCCTCCTAGACACGGCACGTATTCTGAGAATGGTCCTGTCTTTGGAGCAGTAACTACCGATTGCTTGGTCCCTGTATAATGTATTTTTATATGTATATATAAAAAATGTATTGAATTCACGCATCTCACACACGGACTGATTTCAGTCAGAGGGCATACCGGAGACCCGTACCCCAACCCCTACCTATCCCCCAAAGGATGGCAAAGCACTTGTGACGCTTTTGGTATTGCGGATGTCCGGCGGTAATCGCTAACCATCAAGCGATACGTCTGCTTATTTGCCCCTATTCCATAAAACAATCGTGCTCATACAACTATTGACTACACGGTTGGCCTAGTGGTTTCAGTGGTCGCCACACCGCTTCCTACTGCGCCAAGTGTGTTGTGGGTTCAAATCCTACATGGGACAACGCTTTGTGTGATCCATAAATTGTTGTTCTTAGTCTGGGTGTACTTTGTGTCCGTTTCATGTATGTTTGTAAAGATCCCCGCGACACAGGAATTTATATTCCTAATGCGGGAGTTGTCTTTTTAAAAAACAAAAAAAAACAAAAAAAGATTTGTCAACGGCTTATCAGAAAAGGCCACTAATCACTAGACCAACAGGCCCAGCTATGTTGGTTATTATACCACTTTTATTTAGACCTATATTTGTTGCTGTTCCCTGATTTTCAGGGTTTCGTACCTAAAAGGTAAAACGGGACCCTATTGCTGAGNTTACTGAGACTTCCCAGTCCGTTCGTCTGTCACCAGGCTGTATCTTATAAACCCTGATAATTAGACAGTTAAAACTTTTAAAGATGTATTTCTGTTGCCACAATAACAGTAAATAAAATACTAAACAGAAAAAAATACAAGGGGAGCTCTCACACAAAATAACCGTGTTCTTCTTGTTTGTTTTTTGATATTGATAACGGCAACAGGTAGACGCTTAAAATGTATAGATAATTGTCCGGAACCTTTCAACGGCAGTCCGACTCGCAATTGGCCGATTTTTTTGTTAAAATAACCTTTAAAAACAAGCTGTGTTTCATGTCCTTAAAGAGTCAACCGTGTTGCAAATATTTATAAAAAAGAACACAGATCACAAGTGCCCAAATTAAGTACTTGCGTTTAAAGATCTACATAAAAACACTGTGAAACTTGGAGAGGGCAAACATAAGAAAGACCATAAAATATACCATATCGGTATTAATCAAATCAAGGAAAAGATGAATAAAAAATAACATGACATTGGTAAATAATTCTTTGAGAGACTGGGGGGTACAGCAGCCTGAAACAACCTCCTCCCTTCCCTTTAATTCTGGGGCAAGAGTTCAAGGAGCATCGAGACACATCACGCAACAAGCGAAAGGAGCAAAGTATAAATAGAAATAGTTTCGAAAAGGGCGGAATTTATTACCTTTAAGAGCTTCCATTGCATATGCTACATAATCCATTAAACAACACACCGCACAAGAACAGTGTATGAAAGAACAGATCCCATTTAAAAGTTCTAAATAAAGGACCACGACAGTTAGCTTCCTATAACCTTTTAAAGGTAAACAAAATATTGTTCAGGCTGTCATAATTTCTATCCAATTATAGGAGACGCAGACGAGGTTGCGTGGATTAGCTAGTTTTTAATAATCTTCAAACATTTAAGGTTTCTTTACATACCTTCGCAATGGTAATATTTTTATGTCTGAGATAATACGAGACATGTACAGTTAAAACTGGTTAAGTGGGACCTGGATAAATGGGAAACTTCTATTATTGAGAATTCCTATGAGCTCCCGGCATTTTTTCATCGTATTGCCTCTTTTAATAGGGCTTCAAGTCTGGTTCAATGAGATTAGATTTCTAGGATTTTTTCGATGTTTACCTCTAAGTATAATTGAAACTCCACTGCTTAATTCTCTGAATAAATGAGACATATTATCAGATTGAGTCAGGTTTGTTTACGAAATGTTTAGTTAAATTCGCACATCCTTGTTTTGACATAAATAGATAGATAGATAATATTCTTTATTTGTACACCAAGGTTTACACACAATATACAATCCAAAAAATTATAAAAAAAGAAAAATTGAAAATATGATGTACAAAGGGCTGCCTTATTACTCATTGCAATTTCTTCCAGACAACCTTTGGATGGACAGGTTTCATTCAAAGCTGGTGCAGGGTATTTAAGAAGGAGAAAAAAAAAGAAAAAAGTTTATACGTATATAACAAAAAAATACTACAAATTTAATAAATAATGGTATGAAATAATAAAAAAATAAAAATAAAAATAAAATACTATACATACATACTCATATGAATGTACATAATATATACATACCTGCACTTAAATCATAACACCATTAACTACGCATTTTTATTAATATTTTCACCTCTAAAAATGATATCGTTACATTGAGACGACTATCAGTTTATTAGGTATAAACTGATAGTCGTCTCAATGTAATCAATTGGGAAAATTGAGAAAAGAAAACCTTTTTAAATGGTACAAAATTCCCTCCCTCCCTCTAGATCCCTATTAACAAGGTTTCACAATACTAGTGTACATGTACATATACATATACAAGTAAATATACACAAAAGCAAAATAGCACTTACTGATTAATCACGAAATCTCAGAAACTATAGCACTTACAAACTTGAAATTTGGCAGGTAAATTTGGTACCATTTCTTTTCCTCTGGTGTTGCGGGAGTCCATGGGCAGCGGTAATCGTTTACCATCAGGCGATACGTCTGCTCGTTTGCCTCCTATACCATAAAAAAGGTAGGTTCTTTATGGGTGTAGACATTAAAAGATAAAGACATCCTAAGGGGGTAAAACGGGGATTGGAAGATTGTATGAAAGTCCTATGATTTTGAAGTAAGAGTCTTGAAATTTAAATTACTATATATACTCTATAGATGTTAAGTTAAAGAAATTATGACAAAAAGATTGTAAGTGATATTTAAGTATAAGAATTATCATAATATATATATACTTATTAAAGCCCGCAGTACAAAAACAACCACAGGTAACGCCCGGGGGCAAAACCAGTAATTTACATATGTATGTTTTAAATTGAAAAATATTTTTAAACATTATATTACTTACCCAATAACACAATGACTATTCATAAAATGTGCTTATTTAGTCGGCCACCTAAGTTCGTCATGAAACAGACTAAAATAAATAGATAAAAAGTGCTACAATAAGGTTCAACGCCCACTTGACATTGACAAGGTAAACAAAATAACAACTGCACCGTATTTATTAGCATCTAGTAGTATCACAACATATTTTGTTTGAAGAAATGTTTCCGAAACGTAACATCGTTCTTTGAAGTTCGTGTACGGTATAATAATATAGCATTGATTTATCGATATTTTACGCCACAGATCGAAAAGACAGAAAGAACTGTAGATCACTTTTACCTGACTGCGAAAGAAGCCATTTAGGCTCTAGGCACGTCCTAGAGCCTAAACGGCTTGTCGTACTTTTATGTGAGTGGTGTCAATAGATTCGTCTTAGTCGTGTGGGTGACACTGGGTACATCAAAATTAAAAACAAATCACAATTAAAGATTTTTGGAGCCAAACAATAATCTAAAAAAATAATTTCAAAATACATATCGAGTGTGGTACCAAAATAAAGAATTTTTAACGGTGATTACGAAAATATAAAATATATAACTTATATGTTTTGTATATGATATTGACGCAGTACGGTTTTATATTTGTAATAATGCATTACTTGTGTGAGTATGTACTTCAATCTGTTTGGTCTACCTATTCTGAATATTAATGCAGAGTTTCCGCCCGCAAATCTCTGGTTCCGCAGTAAAGATTAGTCTATGTCCTTCCTCAACAATAAAAATTTCTCCATGCCAACAACGTAGTCATGAGTCATTATAGTGCACAGGTGTGTGCGCAAACATAGGTGCACTCTCTGTTTCCTCTCTATAATAATCTGATGGGACGATTAACCGATACGACCGGGGAGAAATCAGGCGCAGAACCGAAAGCTTTACGTGCTCTCCGAGACACCGGGGTTCAGACAAAACTTTCAAACTCCGAGCTGTTATAGAAAAACTTAATAACACTTTTGGCTCGACTCGGGATTCGAACCCGAGACCACTCCATCGACAGTCGCATACGTCAACCGCTAAATCAACGAGGCAGTTATAACATTAGGATCTATATATATGAAAGCGAAATATTACTCTGATTTATCACGGAATCTCAGAAACTATGACACCTACAAACTTGAAATTTGACAGTTAGCTTCCTAATAGGGGGTGTATATTTCCATTAAGAACGGATTTTACGATACTCCACTCCTAAGGAAGTTAAACAGAGGGTTGAAAGTTCGTATAAAAGTCCTACGTTTTCGAAGTAAGGGACTTGAAATTTAAAATGTTTGCTCTATGGATGGTCTGGAGGTTTACTAATAATGTATCTTTAGATATCAACCCTCTTTTAGTTTTAAAACGGGGGATGGTAGATTGTATGAAAGTCCAATGTAAGTGAAATTAAATTAATTGTAGCAGAAGGATTTTAAATGGTATCTAAGTAAAAGAATTATTTATAACACTACTTATAAGGGGGATGTTTTATTTAAAAATTATACGCAAATAACTAACTGCGTACGAAGTCGTGGGCGGCCGCTGGTGTATTGATATGAATGTGTTTAGAAATACATATTTGATAGCTGTCTTGTTTTAGCAGTAGACTCCTAATTAGGGTTCAGACAGCCTTGTATGAGATGTGTCAAGTTAGTTACTTGACAAATGTATCGAGTCTGTTAAATTTGTTCTCAATGTTTTTTCTTATGACTAGTTGAATCCCGCGTAGTTGACCCGCGGTTATTGTTGGACCTTTAAAACCACGAGTAACATCGCGGTAATAGCCCTAGTTACTCCTTACATCCGCTATCTGCCAGTGAAAGTCTCTTCAAAATCGGTCAAGCCGTATCAAAGATTAGCCGGACCAAATAGACAGGCAGACCGTCAGACACAAATGTAAAAAAAAATTGTTTGGTTTGTGTAGTACATACATACATATGCATTTAGTAATAAGCGGTTATATTGATATTACAAACTGACGCTCTAATTTTATTTGTTTGTATAGATGTCTATACTAGATCAGTTAATAAATCTTTATAAAATGTCACAGAATACATGGCTGAGTAAAAGACGTAATTAGTGTAATTAGGCTAACATGGGCTCTGTCTAGAATGAAAACAAAATTACTTAATTGATTAAATAGGTATATCTAATTATCACGTTAATTAGGTATGATTAGAAGTTACATATGTAATTATTTGAAAAATTTAGGTAGCAACGGAGATAGGCACGGTTTTTGTTTTCACGTATATTTTCTGTAGGGCATCGCTGACGAAAAAGATGCTTATGGAAAAAGATGGTGTTGGTAATGGGTGATATGGAGAATGGTAGTTGTTTTAACATAAAAAAGTATCACTTTGAGTTTTTTCACAATAATTTGGAGCAGTATTGTGTTAAAAGTTTTAGATAATTACACAATCGTTGGAAGAAATTATATTGAACTAGTGGTCGTTCAGTGGACAAAATTCGACCGCAATTCATTATTTTTAGCTTCCTGTATGAAGGCCGGCACGTAACTTGGCCAAATTTCGGCGTGGTGGGGGAAAGTTCGCGCATGTGCTTTCAGTTCACTTAGTGCAACAAATCAAAACAAACAAAATCGAAGTGTAGTCGACTGACGCTCCAATCGCTTGCTCGTAACGATGCTACTACAATCCCCGCGTCCCTCGATCCACCAAAAGGACCTAAAAAAACGACTTCTGCACATAAAACCAATCTGGCCAAGTTACGTAGTTCTAGTATAGTTTCTTTAATGGACCTAGAGACATAAATGTGTCAGTAGTACCATCAATGGTACTTTTGTCGTAAAGCATACAATATTGCGTCGCTAGTACCATCAATTGACTTTTTAGTCATCATCTTCCTAGCCTTTATTATTCCCAAGATTAATTGGGTTCGGCACTTAGTTCAACCGGTTTCACCTGAATATCAGTTTTTACACAGAGCGACTGGTATCTGACCTTTAAACCCTGAGAGGGAACTTAATTCGAAGGTTGAACTAGTTGTCAGTATATTTAAAGGCACCGACTTCCCAATAACGATTGCCATAGTTCATGACAACTAAGATCGACTTTAAAGTGCTCTCCGAGACACGAAACACCGCCATCTTCCATACTCCGGGCTACCATTTAGATGTGAGTAAAACCCAACACCAGACCGACCGAATGGTGCTTCTAGTGTCAAAAAGAAATATCACATTTAGTGTAGAGCGCGCGTCTCCCCAACCGGAAAGAATTAGGAGTCGAGAAAGACAGTTGGGGTTGATTGGCTTGTTAAAGTATGGAGTCGTCGACCAGATTCTGCAGAAGACTGCATTAGGCTGTTCTGTCAACCAAACGATTGACACCTGTCTACTATAAGCAATTATTACGTCGGAAACATGTACAATCCGGACGCAGTTCTTGGCAAAATGGCTTGCGGTCTTGGGTACATTTTCCGGGTCGGACCAAATATTTGTATGATCTGCAAATATTTGTATAGGAGTTCGGATCTTTTCTATGTGTAATATGTACCTATATGTTTACAAAAAAAAGTATATATGCATTTACTTCAGTTGTCTAGTACCCATAACACAAGCTCGGCTTAGCTTGGGACTAGATGGCGTTGTGTGTTAGATGTCCGAAATATATTTTATTTCTTTTCTTCTCCAAATGTACAGACGGTAACCTGTACCGACATTACCTATCCGTTTAGCATCAGTTTCGAAACGCAAAAACATGCAGTTTTTAATTTATGCCATCAACATTACATTGGCTGCTGTGACGTCACGATTTTCTGATATTAATAAATCAATTAATATCTGCACCTTCTCTTTTAAGGCAGTCCTTAGGCCCAGGCAAATGTGGTGTTTTAGTCAAATCGTGTGTTAAGACACAATTCTCTTCTCTCCAATCAATTTCTATATTAAACACTAGCTGAGCGGTATTACCTGCGACAAAACAACAACGCTAAAAAACGAAAAGCTAGTCTAAAAAAAATAGCCAAGTAACTCCTTCTATCATTAGCTATTTTCCAGTGGGAGTCCCGTCAAAATCGATCCATCCGTTCCCGAGATTAGCCGGCACAGAGACAAAAATATGTTGTTATACCTGTACCGTGTACACATACATATGCATTTAGTAAAAAGCGGTTATTTTAATATTACAAACAGACACTCTTTTTAGTTAGATTATAGTATGTATAGATTATTCATTATGACAAATACCAATCAAGCTTAATCGCATTAACTTTAAGATTTTAGAAATAAATAAGATTGACTACGTCATCCAACGCAGGAAACAGTTAAAATAAGTAACGTAGGTTACATTATTATAGATACCAGCTACTAAATATAAATAAATGTTATCACTGACGGACGGACGGCACGTGGACCGTGTAAATTTCAACAATGTTAAGCTTATAAAGATTCCAGGTCAAGGATGAATGGAAGAAAAAAAATTTACAAATAAAATAATCGATAACTTGGTATAGCGTTGTAATTATAACGTTGAGTTCACTCGCTCTAAAATATCGGGCAATGGAAAATTACAGTGATTTACACATATAAACGATTCCAAAACATATTGTATCATACAATACTCACATTATTCAATGTCTCGATCATGTTCAAAGTATTAGTTATATTCAAAAACAACCAAACATTGTCTACCGCACACATTTTTTCGTGAAAATCAAACAAATCACAGCACTTGTGCACAAAAAATAAAAGGTCGACGTACGCCGTGTTTACTATAAAACTGAATGTATTAACGAAAACCGCAATGGAAAACCTCGACAATCGTTGACCGACTCTCACGCACTGTACACACGCAATGCGTATACGCAAGCCACGCCTCCCCCCACCAGAGTTCGTACTACGCATGCACCGCCCAGCGGCCCAGCACGTGCTTATCGCCTTTCAGATTGGTCCCTTCGTAAGGAACGTAGCGAATAAAGGCAAACGTTAATTTTCCTGAAGCGCTGCCAAGGGACTGCGTCTGTCATTGGTCGAGCGCTAACTCGTTATGTTACGAATGTAAACGAAAATGCGACACATTTGGATTAAAAAACGAATGACGTTGTTTTTTTTTTGTTAATGTCAAAAGCAGTTATTTGCGTGACTTTAACAAGCGGTTACTTTGTATAATGATGTTAACACCCGACTTTATCAAGCACAAACGTTGCTTTTCTTTTTGTAAAGACGCTTTAAAGTATCCTATTCAGTATGTTTTAAGCTCTGTGCTTTAAATAGGCCAGTTAAACTAAAATGTGCAAATAATGAGTACTTTAATTCCTGCTTAGCCAGGCGATAATAACCCAAAATGTTCACAGTTCCTATAAATTGTTAGATAATAATTTAATTTCAAGTTGTTTACCTTCATCGGCTTTTGCTTTTTGTTACGTATATTTTTTGCAGTTACTATACGATCAGCATTAAGGTTAATATTTTTGGGTTTAAAATCTACTGAAGTATTTCTACCTACATAAACTGCTAAGATTTATGTAGGTACATTTATATTCCAGTTAGGGAGAGCCAGGTGCAGCCTTTGAAGGTGGCAAGCAGGGCAACCGCCCGAGGCCAAACTCAAGCAGGGACCTCGACAAAATATGTTTGTTTGTATTAAGTGCCCTACTTCCTTTTGCTTCATAAAACTGGCATAAAAAATTTTACTGGCGCTTTCTTGCGTTTTCTTTCTTCTTAAATTATTTGAAGATTTCCCGTGTTTCATTTCGCCTACTGTCGTCTTAATCTGACGAGAATTGACACTGATAGTATACAGTTTCAAGTACCTACCATCATTAACACTTATTCCACAAAAACAAAAGTCTTAAGTAGATTAACTCCCCAAAGCTATGTCATGATACATCTGCCCGGCACCTGGAATGGCTAAGGCCTCCATTCGGGAGACCCTTAGTGTCCAATAATCGGGGTTATTAGAATAAAAATTACTACACACACAAAATCAACTTTTCGGTTCGATCAATGGATTTCTTTTATCAAAATGATGTGATACTGTGATACTGTTTGCAGTTAGTTTCATACCTTACAAGATTTCTACACCACCCTAAGGTTGACTGGAAGAGAATGCCTTGGGCATTAAGTCCGCCATTGTACAAAAGTGCATAAAGTTTTAAATAAATAAATAAATAAATAAATAAAATGAGTTACCTGACTTAGGTACGTAATATTTATGTGTTAATCAAAATTTGTGTCGGAAATGATAAGAATTAACTTGTTTTTTTTTCTAAAAACACGCAATGGCCAAAAATTTACAAAAGGAAACAAGTAAAATATAATTTTTAATTATATTAGAACCATCAGTGGATGAACAAGTAAAAAAGGAAAGAAAATCACTTTGGTAGGTGTTTCAGTATTCCGGTATAAAGTGCAATACACAGTTGTCATTAATAGGAGTTGGGGTAATTTTTAACAATCGACTTTAATTAAGGAGAAGGTTGTCAATTCGACTGTATTTTTTATGTTTATTTCGATTGGATGGATGAACCGATTTTGATGATTCTTATTTATTTGAAAGCTGGTGCTTCCCGTGTGGTCCCATTTCAATTTGGTTTGTTAATTTACTACACACAACAATGTAACGCATCTATCTAGAAAAAAATTAAAAAAAACAAGATAAACGTGGGTGAAGGCTTAAAAAAAGTTATCCGCCTAAGAACTTAACCGGAGGCCCATACCCCAATCCAACCACCCCCCTATACCCCTACCCATCCCCCAAAGGCCGGCAACGCACTTGTGACACCTCTGGTGTTACGGGTGTCCATGGGCGGCGGTAATCGCTTACCATCAGGCGATACGTCTGGTCGTTTGCCCCATATACCATAAAAAATAAATAAAAAATAAAAAGCTTTCACTAGATGCTCTGCGAAAGTAGAGTAAGTTCCGCAAAAATCATGTACCTATGAATGAATTGATCCTCTTTAAAAATTAAAAAAAAACTCCGCGGTAGCATAGGTCAATGTTTTATTGTAGGTTGGCTCACTATTATAACTTTTTCTATGGTAAACATATTTGTTCACGATGTATAACATCACACTACGGGTAATAAGGCAGACGAGGATGCACGGGTCAGTTAGTACTATATACCTACATACCTATTCCTATAAAGAGACAATCCAAGTCGAATACCTTTTTTATCAAACATCAAAACGGTAGACGCGATATCTACATTTTTGAACGAAATATCTTGATATTAATACCCAGCTATTATCAAATCATCCATACCCAATGCTCATTTCAATATATAACTGATAATGGAAGACCATCTGGTTCCAATTTCAGATGTAACACTCAATGATTTAGGCAAAATTATTTATTTTAAACCTTATAATGTTATCCTATAGTTTATTTTGCGCTGCACGAAATCTTTGACCTTCGCAAAAAAAAACATCCCTCTAACAAATAAGCTAACATGTGACTACCTATATTAGACTAGGTAAACGCAAAGGTAAAACCTATACATATTTAAACATTATTATAATTAACAATTGACTATTAAATGTTACAACATAGACCTGGAAAATTACTCATTAAAATTCTAGATATATATTTATTATTATAAATAACAATAAATTGATAAAGAGGAGAGGGAACGGCACTTTCCCGAGCTCTCTCTGCGGACTCTTTCTGGACCATTCCTAACGTCCTCCTCGTTGATCCCCAGTACTACCGCGATCTATTCCTACTGGTGGTAACAGATTTCTTTCAATCTCAGGACAGTCCTCAAGCATATGCCGGTCAGGTACTGACATACAATCAATCAATCAAAAAAACTTTTATATCGAGTATAAGCCTTGGAGGCACTTTCGAAATTTTAAATATTTGTTATTCTGGTTACTATTACTCTATTTGCGCGATTCCAAAATGTTATTGCTATGGATAACAACCGGCAAGAAACCCCATATAACAATTTTCTTGCATCGTGTTTATACAACACACAATAAAAAAGCAGTAAGCCCATAAGCCGTCTTCTCGTGTCAGTTTAGGCGTGTTTTATTAACTGGTCCTTGGATTTTCGTTTTGGGTCTTCAATTAGACTACATTTTAATCTGTAAGTCAATTGTTATAACAACTTAGAACCAAGAAATTATTCATCAATCATTTTTTTGGATTGCGCAAAGCTATGATATCGAAGTGATTACTGCGTTTAAAAATTGAGACAGATTCTAAGATTTCATTACAGAAATTCAGGCCGCTCCTACTGGAAAGCGTATGAGTAAGTCTGACATCGTACTATAACGTAAGAGAAGTACGTTCGTAAACTAAAAGCTTATTTGGTAGTTTTAAATTTGTATACCTCCATTACTTTTCACAAGGCTCCATCACTCATGGATGGTGATCTTAACTGTGTGCAACATTAAGTTAGGTATACATTTTCATACATTCATTTGTTTTTCATTCGACAAAAGACCTTATAGTTATGGTGGGTGACATTGTACATTGATTTACAATTTTAATAACAAATCCATTTTCAAAGATTTCAACGAAGTAAATAAACTTCACTATGACTTTGCCAAATCATCGACAATAAATATGAAGAATCAATACTTTTACTCAAACCCTTGTATTAAATCACCAAGAACTAAAAGACGCCAGGGACATACAAAAACTACAACAGATATTTAGTCATAGAGCAAATCAAACTATAAAACCGTAACTAAAAACGCTTAGACACTGTTCAGCAATCTAAACGAACAAAAAGTTTTATGCCTAGTTCAGTTAAACGTTAAACAAAAGGAGCAGTTAACGCATTCTAGTTATGATGTCATACAAAGGCAGACAGACAAAAACGTGACCATATACCGCCATGTTAATATGTACCTGTAGGATTTATTAATATTACCACCTAGCTCGACATTAGAAACAGCCTTGAAATATACTGGCAAGTTAACAGACTTTTTATCGAGTAAAAAATCCAATTACCAATTCACTCCAAATACATAAAGAAAAGAATAATCAAATTAGCTATCAAGCTAGAAGAAAATTTTTAGTAAATATCCAGGAATATTATAAATGAAGGAATAAAACAGTAGACAGATCAACAAGCTCGATAATCCCAAATTAAATATCAAATAAAGGCAAAATGTTCGAGTGTAGTGAAGCAATACGAGTCTGGGCTCAGGCTCGTTAGTTGGGAATCTTTGGGTATTATCGACAAACATCCCGTCGTCCCGTCGAGCCCTAGGCTGTCTATGTATAGGTTGTCTTAGGGCAGGCACGCGGCGTCGGCGCGCCAGATCGTTTGAATTTGTTAGCTTTTTTTGGACTTAGGGTTAGCAATCGTACGCATAAGCATTTATACAAGGTCATCTAAATAAAAGAAATATAAAAACTGTTTTCCACTTTCCTGGTTTATATTTTGCCTAAGTGGGTCAGACATTTTTTATACATTCGTGATTTCGTAGTATGATAACTATGAATAGAATTTTCTCACAAAATTAAAATGATGATTCATTAAAATATATATGTATAAAGCCATCTAAGTCTAACACCATCCTCAAATAAAATCTTCGGCTGATTTACTTCAGGTCAAACTCAAACTGTTTTAACAACAGTTGTTCCTTTCTTATCATCGTATTTGGTTTGATTTCCTATATTTCTTAATTGCATGCACGTTACTTCTAAGACAGCCCTAACATCTGATCGTGTGGGAGGAGGTAATTCGTGGAACGAACTTCTGCCTGTGTGTGCGTATATTTCAAATACAAATAAAATCACACTTGTGTGCGCCGCCGGTTCATTGTCAAGGCCAACAGCCAAATCTCCTGCTCGAGCCCCCCTCCACTCCCGCCGGAGTCCACCCAGTCAATAATTTGAATTGGACGAAAACATTAGATTGCTACACACATATTGCTCAGGCAGTGAAGGCTCTAGATTATTAGTTCTAAGCGGAGCAGCAATAGTTATCGTACAAAATAAAATATGAAAATTTTTGGTATAGCGTTATTACGTATATAAATTCAGTACGGGGTCCGTGCTTGCCGCAGATGCGATAATCAAGTATTTTTAACATTGTATTTATCGCATTCCGCTTGTTTTTTATCTACCGTTCGTCGCAATGTTTGCATGAATTCTTTATACAATAAAATTGTATTGGCTTGCATCTATTAATCTAGGTTAAGCTCTAAAACGAATAAAAAGTGGGGATAGATGTAGTCTTTTTTTGAAGATCGCCATTTATTTAAATTTAAGCTGCCAAAATATGGGAATTGTGTAAAGGATTATCAATTGTAGGTTTTAGTAACAGTTAAAAATGAATTTTTATATATTGAGGAAGTGTTAATACAGTCTATTTATTTCTTTATCTGTGGAAGATGCCCCGGCAATGACCACAGCAGTATTGCAACCTAAGGTCGACCCGCTATCAACAAGCATCTGCAATTAATTTATTTATACCACTGTTTTTTGTTCTCCATCTATAAAATGATTGTAATAATTATAGGTCAGAGTTTGAATGTTAGTAGTATGATAATTTTATTTAGTTAAAAATGTTAGTAGAGGAAGGAAACTGCCTTGAAATGTTTATTAATGAATTGTGCATTTCATGTTGGTCTTAATGTATAACTGTCTGTTATTGTACATAGGGTACTTACTTACGTAACTTAACATTGCACGATTGCATATATTATATTGCGTAAGTCGTTTGTGAGAAAAGTAAATATTCATTTGGCGGAGTTTTATTGATTGCTAATTATAATATACTTGAAAAATGGGATTGGAGAAGTCAAACGTATCGCTGCTGATGGTAAGCGATTACCAACATTAGAGGCGTCACAATTGCGTTGCCGGCCTTTGGAGGATGAGGAAGGGGATGGGGGCGGGGTTAGGGTTTGTGCCTAGGGTGTCCTAACTCCATTAAACACAGCGCAAGCGCTGTTTCACATCGGTTTTCTGTGTGGCCGTGGTATCACTCCAGTTGAACCAGCGCAATCATGCCGAGGCGTGGCTGTCCCAGGGTATTATACATTATATTTAAGGAAACGGTTCTATATACTTTAAAATATATGTCAGTGCATGGAAACATTGGGGCGATAAGTAAAGTCAAGGCCGCATTATATCATAAGCGCATGCATCACGTTGCAACTTGCTACAGATTAGATAAAATTCAACATACCAGTATAGAGCCACTCTCTAATGATACTTCAGTATATACATTAAAAAAGTAAAATTATTAAAAAAAAACCCCCGACTGCGTCATTATCATCTTTAGTTAATTGAGTTCTTTTTAAATAAAACATATAAGTTATTACGATATATATATATATATATATATATATATATGTGTATATATATTCGTAATCACCGTTAAAACTACTTTATTTTGATAACACACTGGATGTATTTTGAAACCTTTTTTTTGAGATTACATTTTGGCTCAAAAAATCCTTACTTTTGTTTTTTTTTTTGATGTACCCAGTGTTACTCTCACGACTAAGACGAAAAATACGACAAGCCGTTTAGGCTCTACGGCTATAAAAATATACATACATACACTCATTCTTTCGCAGTCGGATAAAAAACAAGCAAAAGGAATTAACTAAAAAGAGGAAAGGACTTAAATTAATAAGTCAAGAGGAACGATGATACAAAGAATTCATTTTACAGATCTGCCTGCTAATAATGCGAAACGTATCAAGGAAGTTATTATGTTCCTGAGGTAAAAAACGGACCAATGCATCGAATCAAACGGGGTTTTAAAATGCAACAAAAAAATTGGACATCATTAAAATTCACCTACGAACACATTAAAATTCGGATGACGAATTACGAAAATGTCGTACAAAACAGGTTTACCGGATCGATGAAAGCCTGAAATAGTTCCAAATATTTAAACTTGATGATAATTTACATAAGTTGATTGTTATCGATTATGTTACTATTAAAAGAACTAATTATATTAAACTTGATAGTGCATAAATCTGACTTAAGTCTAGAAAGTGGTTTTTTTCATATATTTTTGAGGGTAAATTTTAATGGCTTATCAATCAAAGGCTTATGTGAAGTCAATATAAGTTCGTCTTAGATTCAGGAAGTTATACTTTGTCGCATTATTGCAATGTTGTTCTCTTCATGAAAATAGAAGGAACGGCTAACTGTTAGAGGCGTGTAATCGTAGGCGGCGCGATCGATCACGAGTTGGGGCAGGTCGGGCACGCCGAGCCGCTTCACGTGTTGAACTGTTTTGGAGCGGAGCCTTGTCGTGTCGACCATATTTACTGAATTTTTATGTGGAATAGCACAATATTAAACACCTTGGTTACATAATAAATGTGTATATATTATCTATTTGATGTGAAATCAAGCTCATTAATTATATCTGTGACTTACAAGTTTTGATGATAACTTAGTGTTGGACATTAAATTATGTGACAAAGCTTGGAATATTTGAACAAAATTTCGTATGGATTCTAGACACTAAAGCTGGAAACTATAATATAAATTCTAGACGTTTTTCAATACATGCATAATATAATAGGGACCCATTGTGACTCACTGAATTAATTCACAAGAGGAAACATAATGGTTTGGCGAGAATTATTCAATATATCGCTGTATAAAATAAAAACCGTTGTTGATAAAATGTTAACCTAGGTCATGGAAAAATATACAAAAAAAATAAAGGATCAAAACAAACAAATTGAGGCAAATTGTTTAGATATGACAATTAATGTTGTAATGTACGCACCACATCCTCCATCTCCATCCAGTCCATTTCGACTTGTTATGTATGTCTAGGTTAGCTAAGAAGTCTGGATGAGTCTAGTGTTGCGCGAAAGTACTGCGCGTCGCGACGATCAGTACACGAGTGCAGCGTCGTGTAGTATGTGTTGCACCGAAAATTCGTTCCCGCACTAGACCCGCGCCCCGCACCGCACCCCCTGGTTAGCAAAATTTTCAAACTTCGAGTCGCGCAACGCAACGCCATCTATGGACGATCGGCGCCCGTGTGTGGCCTTGAACTTGACTAAACGTCGCAAACGACCCACTTTTGCGTTGCCGCTCCCCCGCTGCCAGTGCCTCACCCCGCCGGGCGGCAGTCGCGCGCATTGTCACGGCCGACCCACCTCAATGAATCTAAGGCTGTATAAGGCGCATATTCGTGTGGCAGAAACAACGATCACTCTCGTTTTCACTGTACTTTATTACGTCACGCTGTAAGTTACATCGCTGGATTATCACGGACACGTTTGTGCCCGAACGATAGCAGGCTAAAGTTCTTAAGAATTAAATGCCAGGTACTTATGTCCTTTATGTAAATGAACCAAAATTTTAGATGATTATTATAAACACACGTCATTTCCTTATCAAGCGTCTGTACCTATGCCGCTAATGATATCCAAGGCCACAATGTTTATGCATTAAAATTTATAATAATGGGTAGGTACACCAATTTATATTGAATATAATTTTTTAGATAAGTCTTTTCTAATAATGGGTAGGTACACCAATTTATATTGAATATAATTTTTTAGATAAGTCTTTTCTAGTAATTTCTTTTTATAAAATTATTTCATTTAATGATTTCACGCACAATCACGTTTATTCAAAGTTTTTTCTCTTTTATTTATATATTTCTACATATTTTATTGCTACTTATTATTTTCAATATTATTTTATAGTGTACATAAATGATCTTTTCTTAAGATTTGATAACATCTTTATAATCTTTGTACATTCATAAAATATGTACGTATAAGTACGAACTTATATTGAGGAATTTTAATTGATATTTCCGAGCATGCACCTTTTTTTCCTGTGCAGAAATCCCCTCGGGTACGACCTCCTGTGGCATGTCGGACTCGAACCGACTAAAACCGCACGTCATCGCGGGTACTAGAAGCCGGTGAACCAGGTGCACCCTAGGAAGGAACACCCTAGAACCCCAATGTACCTTGGGCCACCTACTGCTTGTAGGTGGCCCCCTCCTGTATAAGAACCCTAACGTTCCTATTCTCTTCAGAAAAGGGCGCCGCCACCCCGGCCTGGTTCTACTAGGGTGATAGGACCTCACCTGTCACCCTCAGGCTTGCGCTTATGGAGGACGGAGATCGTAATTGGCAGCCTTATCATTTTAAATTTTCTATGTGCATAAGGAAAACTGTACTATATATAGTTTTCCTATGTTTTGTAAGTAATCTCAGTTTCAAGGTCCTTTAGCTTAAGATCGATAATTTGATTATCGATTACGAACAGGTGTCTATGAGAATACTTAATTTTAAATTTATCAACTTTCAGGATCTACTGAGATAGTGCAGATACTGTCAAATCGAAGAGGCGGTTCTCCGTCCAGTAACATCGAGGTTCCCACACAAGATGGGGCCATCTACAAACGTAGGTGGCCCGAGGTACGCGGGGGTTTTAAAGTTTTCAATGGTGCACCTGGAAAGAAGATGAAATAAGAAAAAAAGCATCGTTATCGTCATTGTCATCATCTAAGCCGAAAGAGATCCACTGAGGACATATTACTCATCACACAATGATTTATACTAGAGGGTTTGAAACCTATTTCGATGAAAACCAGTCATGGTTGCTATTAACTGAGAACAATTTAGGCAATACTTTAGAATGTTAGGTGCAATTAATGAATTATGCGAAATAACAAATTTAAATGTGAAGGAACGGGTATCATCCAAGACAAAGGGAGGATCCTCCGACCAGGCGAGGTGATCATGCCTGGCGGGCCACTGCCCAACGGTTGATGTTGGGAAGTTGTATATATGTCAATTGGCGCGAGAACTTCTATTGCGCAACTCAGGATTGGTAGTTTCTTTGTACACTACGTTACTCCGCAGTTCAGTATATCTTCGGTAGACGATGCTGTAGTCTGTTTTTGTTGCAGCAGTACGTAGAAGTCGCTACATTAAACTTAAGAATTTATTGTATTTAAATTCCAGTGCTCCGCGTGAAAAGGCTCCGGAAAACGACCATCAACGGTGGCTTCGGTTACTCTAACACTTTAAGTTTCTCCAAAAATGTGAGTAGAATCAAAAATCTTTAACCATATTAATATTATAAATTTAAAAGTAACTCTATCGGTTACACTTTCATGGCTAAACCTTTGCACTACGTTAAAAATCAAAGTATACCAAATTTGATAAGGAGATGCTTTGATTCTTGTAAACAACTTTGTTTACGCTGTTAAAACATCACGCTCCGGGCAACAGGAGACGCAAACGAGGTTGCGGAGGTCAGGCAGTGTTATTATGTGTCATATTACGAGTATTTTATACTAGCGACCAGGCCCGGGTTCGCACGGTATCTTTAAAACTTTCGCATTCCTTCTACTAAAAATATGCGTGAATAAATATAATACTTCCTTTTGAATACCACGCTTAACTGCTAAAAACTGTATTAAAATCCCTTGAGTAGATTAAAAGATCTAAACGAACAGACAGCAGAAGCGAATTCATTACAAACTATGTAAAGATAAATATATATAATATCAAGGTGTGACATAATGGGACCAGACGTAAGAAGACACGGGACATGTTAGGACACTAGTCTTTATGAGTCACCAGATATNCCTCAATTAAGTGCTTACGTAGAGAATTTTTTAAATGTAATTTTGGCGTTTTTGGGGTGTATTCATCATCATCTACAGTTTCTAGTGACCTAGTGGTTACAGGTCCTGCCTCGTATGCCAGGTGTCGTGGGTTCCATTCCACACAGAATCGATGTATGGGTGATGTCATTTGTTCTGATTGTGGGTGATATTTTTAAACTAGCTGACCTGACAAACTTCGTACCACCATATTCATTTTCGTAAAAAAAATTCTGAATTACCGGCAGACTTATTTTAGTGAGCCCGTATTAAGTTCCGGCAGTGTATACGTTTTTTTTATATACAAACCTTGTCCTGACAATAACAAACACGTTAACAAAATATATCCAATTTGGTGCAGTCGATCGAAAGTTATGCGCGTACATACATTTTTGTGAATCATTTTTATTTATACAGAAGATATATCTCTTTATATACCCCTATAATTACAGGGTTAACCTAAAACTACAGAAGTATAAGTGGCGAGCGTACAATTAGGTTCATTTTTGGATTACGCAAAATATGCCCATACCTCAAAGTTTCGTTCTAAACTAAAGTAGCTGCCAATAATACTCTTTCATCGGAATGTTCACATTCTTTCTCTTTTATACAGTATTCTGTTCATCCTCACACCCCCTCTTATCTCAAAGAACGCTTTCAAGTCTTACACAACACTCATTGTAGGGACCTGAGATCATCAGAGAATTTAAAACTTAAAATGCCAAAGCATTTCACCCGATTTACAGATAAATCATTTGCTGTGCAAGTAGGAAAGTACAGGAATATTAATCAAATGAGGGCAAGAATCTCGGTATGAGATAATCAGCTATAAAGTTGTATAAACCTTTATTTTGACACCCTAAAAGTTGTCTCAAAACCTACTTTGATTAGTGATTTCCCTTAATAACTTCATACACGAGTAGGTGAGTATTATTGAACGAATAGACACGGAATTATCAAAAAAATATATAAAATTTACAGTAATATAGAATGTAAATTAGGCAAAATAAAATTATATTTTTTTCATTATCTTATTAACTTTATACGGCGTGTTTTTAATCGAGACTACAGGTTAACCTCAAATGATACTCTAAATAATACTCTAAAATAACACTGGTCGCGCTTATTTTATTTATTATGGATGTATGTTTATATTAATGTATATATATAGACACTTTAAAGTTTAGATATTGAAAATATTTACAACAGACACGGACGGGCCAACGACACCGGGCGTGGGCCCTATCGTAATATCAGCGCTGTAGTCACACTGGCTACAGCAGTATGCTGCGATGGGCGCTTTTTGGGCAGCGCACAGGGCAACATAATACCTTATTTGCGTCTATTTTAGGTCTGTTTAAAACCATATGCTGTCCTGTGTATGTCAAAATAAATAATTTTCTATATTTCTTTCTAAAAATTGTATTGAATAGCTACAAATAGCATAAAACAAAAGGAAAAGAGGTATTTGTAATAAATGTGTAAATCATTTTTTTTTTCATTTAATTTGACCTTGGAATATCTGCAGCCGCGGACACCCTACGACGACCTAGGTTTTGAGACCAGTTTTAGGGTATCAACATAAAGATTTATACAAGTTTATAGCTGACTATCTCTCATTCCGTTGTGAAACCCCTAATATACCTGGACTAGTAAGATTCTGGAACAATTTGCCTGAAACGATCAAATAGTTAGTTAGATAGTTGAGACGCTCATAGCCCAGTTGCACTCGGTGATTAGAAACAATCACCAAGGGTAAACAACGACGGCGCGGTCAGTACCTAGATGGGTGACCGCTGGCGGTATGTTACCATGAGCGCCTCCGTGATTCGGAGGTCACGTTAAGCAGTCGGTCCCGGTTGTTATTATACGATAACAGTCGTGAAGCTTAGTTGGAGGCCATTGGGCGGCTTAAAAACATCCAACGGCAAGATTACGTAGCCACAACGTAGTCTTGCCAGTCCCCAATCCGCACTTGGCCAGCGTGAGGACGTATGGCCTTAACCCTCTCCTGAGAGGAGACCCGAGCCCAGCAGTGGGACTTTTATTGTTGATTATGTTGATGATCAGATAGTTTAACTACATAGCAACATTAATATATAACGGTGCGAGTAATTTTGCTATTGTTTTGTAGACGGAAGTAAAGTAACACCCCTGACCTCGCAAATTTTCACGCGTTGTTCCAAACAAAAATCTAGGGCATTTCCTGTTTGTACTTGCTGCGTGGTGTCTAGAACCACGTGGAGAATAGAGATGGTGACTCTCTGTACTCTCAATCCGTCACCACAGTCACCACAGTGTCCAGAATACTTGACTATCCTATTCGTCTAGCGGTTAGCGGTCCTGACTCTCAATCAGTCAGAACAAATATTGTTTTATAAAAACGATCGTTTGATCTGGTTAGCGTGTAGTATGGCTTAGATGTTTTTATGTAAACGTTTTGCAATGAAATGAAACACACGACAACACAACTGAAAAAGAGAAGAAAAACTTGGAAATAATTGTATAATAACACGTTTGAAACTTCGAGTTCCCCAAGATTCAATTTTGGGACCACTTTTGCTTTTAATTTACATCAATGACATATTTCAGATTGGTCTTAAAGGTGAAATTTCACTTTACGCAGATGACACCAGCCTCTTTTATCACGGTTGTTCTATCAACACTATAATGCCCGAAATTCAGAACGACTTAAATATATTAAATGATTGGTTCCAATATAATTTACTGACAATAAATACAAAAAAAACAAATTATGTTATTTTCGCAGACAAAAATAAAAAAAATGAATAATGATATACCACTGCTTATAAATAATGAAACAATAGAGAGAAAGACAAATGAAAGATATCTTGGCCTCACTCTAGACACTCGCCTGAGTTGGAAACCACAAATAGATAAAATAAAAAATAAACTAATTTCAATGCATCCCACACAAAGTTAAATACCTTATATATAATTCACTAGTCAAACCGCACATTGACTATTTGGTTGAAATANGATATACCACTGCTTATAAATAATGAAACAATAGAGAGAAAGACAAATGAAAGATATCTTGGCCTCACTCTAGACACTCGCCTGAGTTGGAAACCACAAATAGATAAAATAAAAAATAAACTAATTTCAATGCATCCCACACAAAGTTAAATACCTTATATATAATTCACTAGTCAAACCGCACATTGACTATTTGGTTGAAATATGGGGAACCGCAAGCAAAACTATTTTAGATGACTTGCAACGCACACAAAATAAATTAGTAAAAGTTCTTTTTAATTACAGTTTTCGTAGTTCTACCAAAAAATAGATGAAGAAACGAAAATAATGACCATAAAGCAGACTTACATGTACTACACTTGTGTTCTGATACATAAAATATTAAATAGAAATATGCATACAAGTTTATCTTTTACAACAAACTATACTCGTCAAAAAATGAAACTAAGAAACGCAAGTCATATTGTGACTCGTCCACGTAGAACGAACTATGGTAGAAAGAATATTGAATATGAGAGTGTCAAAATATATAATAAATTACCGTTACATATAAAAAATGCTACAACACTGACTAGATTTAAAAAATCACTGAAAAATCACATAACAGCTGCGTATTAACTATTTCCTATTTTATAATTCTCAAAACATTTACAGTTTTAAAAAAAAGAAAAAAAAACAATAGAATAATTAAAAAAAAGTAGTCCAGATATAATAGACAATAACAAATATTAAATATATTAAATGGTACTAAAATAATTTAATTTATTTATTAATTAATAAACAACAAAAAATTAAAAACAAAACAATAAAAAAAAAGAAAAAAAGAAAAACAGATATATAATGTTCATCTGTACTTCTAATGATTGAACGAACAGAAAGTTTCAGAATTAACAGAATATAGTATTCGCATCATAGTAATAAAGTTGGTAATTGTACTAACAATACGAAGTCTCATCTTGTTTATAAATATCGTACATCTTTGGTTCAGTTGCTTGAGTTAATCGTGTTTACTGTGTTCAAGTGTATTTTAAGTTCATATTCTTGTGCAAAATATATTTTACTACCCACTTTTGTTTTATATAAAACGCTCATTTGATTTATTTGTTAATATTTTTGTATGTTTTCTCAGTAAGTGAATTTTGTAAATTTTTTTGAGAAATATAGTTTCTTCAACCGTTGAACGTATTTATAATAGGCCAAATTCTTCTTTTTAAGCAGAGGTTTACGTCGTCCTTATGTGGACTATTAAAGGCTATTCCTTGAAGAAGAAGACTGTAGCTAGAAGAATGTATGTATATCAATATATATGACGAAGGAAAAACGAATGAATGACGGAAAATATTATTATGAAAATTAAAACATGTTAGTTTATTTAATATTAAAGTGCAATGTTCAATAATAAGCAATAAAGATATGATAAATACGATTGTTTTGTTTAAGTTATGTACCGTTAACCCTGTTTCTTGCTAAAACAAGAACTGTTTACAATTAAAATGTTACTTCATAATTATTGTTAATTAGTTTGTTCCTGCGGCTCCACCCGCATACATCTTGGTTATCGCGGTAAATGTATTCTGCTGTAGGTATAAGCTATAACAAAGTTCCTATCCGTTATGTACGTTTAGAGTGAAAAATATATACTCACATGCTTTCTACCTTCTTTAAAACTATTAAATATGTATTAAGATCAGACTTATTACTGAAAATTATATGAAGGTTTTGAATGAAGACATCGACAATAAACAGATGACATTTGATGTAATATTGGTGTGCATATTGAAAGTCATATAGATTTACGTTTATAAATTTATTTTATCTAAGATAAGTATCAACAGCAGTCAAATAAAATTATCCTATTTAGTTCCATCAAATAAAACAGACACTAGCGCCATCTAGTGATGACAGGCGACACTAATGGACATTAAAAATACAGACTTAGTTAGCTCTATATCTAGCTCAATATCTTTGTACATACATGAAAGCGCGATGCGAGAGCCACCTGTTGGATTCTAAAAGGGTTAGTAGTTACGACGACTACGAGGACTACGTACCAGTCGATCAGCGATAGATTTCGTAGTTACATAAAATAAAAAATTACCTAAGCCTTTAGTCTCAATGTTATTGTCATAATCAGTTAACCAAACCCCAGGGTCCCACAAAATATAACCGACGGATTAAATAAACTTATCCATAGACAAAAAAATTATTAAGTAATTGAACGAAGACGACAATTGGCGCTATAATTAAAGAGGGAAAAAAATAAAAACTTTACCACTTATATTTTATTTTTAATGGACTATTTGATGTACTATGATAAGGTGGCACAATTTGGTTAAATAAAAACAGGCTTTTGATCACAAATAAATTTTCGTCTCATATACCAGAGACCTGAAACCTTATTTTTTATTTAAACCTCTATGGTTTTCTATACAGTCTTAAACAAAAAAAAAGTTAGTAGTATGTATAAAGGCAGTAATATGTTCAAATAGAATATCTGATTTAGTGGGTTGCTTAAATTGCTGATTCCATTAATTTAAAATATCTGATAAATATGAATAAGCAATAGATCATGGGTTTAATTTCCTTGAAGGATAAAGAATATGAACATGTCAAGGACCATATGCCGTGTAGACTAATTTCGTGTATATTTTATGGCAGTCTTGTGACGACAGCAAAGGCTCTGAGGAACTTAAGATTAGACAGCAATGTGTTTTCTTTTTTAATTATCAGTATCTTCTACTTTATTATTATTTGGAGCTTTGTTATTGCTTCCTTTCAGTCAAGAAATGAGTTCAAATACAATTGTTATAGTCAATTTATCGCCTGGAGGTAGAGTAACATTATTATAAATTCTCAAAAATTTACTTAATTTATGCACTTACCTTAATTATAAAAAATATACAGCAGTGGTTGTCTTTCACACATCTGTCCCGAGTTTATAGCACCGTCAAACACAGGCATGAAGCGAGAAGACATAGCCACGCTAAACCTGCAATATTTTTTATATCAAAATGAATATCAGATAAAGACTGTTATAGGCTAGAGGAGGCGAGATGAACAGAGGTATATACTCACATTCATAAATGAAACTATATGGTGTAAATTTTTTAAAGAAGGTTGCATACTTTGGTTTGTTGCATTATTTCAAAGAAAATTCAAATTCTAGACTATGAATTTTATTTACACTGAGCAATTAAGCAATTCTTTGAGAATAAAAATTATTACAATGTTATGCAAAGAAAAATTTAATGAAAAGGAAATAAGAAATGGCAAGAGGGCATTGAGTCTAATGAGAGTCCTTTACATATTATTTCTTTTACAAACTAAATGGACTATTAAATTATTACAGTTAGCAAAAAGTTATTTAAAATATTTTCCAACTATTCATAAAAAGTATTCAAAATGTTTGTTTATAAAACGTATTCAAAAACTTGATAAACTTAGAATTTAATCATTTTATTAAATCTTAAAATTATTTTTCTACTTTCAAATTTAGTAACGCATTTAAACTTGGTTTTGAAACTTTTTGGTAACATTTTTTAAAATTTACAGTACCTTTAGTTGATAATAGGACTTTTGGGCGAATAATTCTAAAGCACGGTTTAAATTAAGTGGAAAGCATCGAAATTATGATTTCATGCAATTATCTCATCAATTGGAACTATATACTATTATGTAAACACATACAAGTATTTAAAGTACTTACGGTAATTTATTACAATACAGATGTAGATTAAGATATGCTGATGTTAATTTCCGATAAATGAAATTAATAAAAGTTATAATCTGATAAGAATTTAATTATTTCTGGAAAAGTAGCAATCCATAGAACTGTCAGTGCCAAGGCTGCAACTTCGAAATCTATAAACTCTGTTCAAAAGATTAACTTCACAGCAACGTAACACGTATTTTATTTAAAGTAGAATCGATGTACAATAATTAACAGAAAAAAGCTAATGAACATCTAATAAATTAGGTTATAGTGCTGTTATTTATCCACTTGCACTTTCCAGTTTTAAGAGTGAATCCAGCATTACATTCCATTGCGAAGAAATAGTTTTAGAGCAATGCAAAATGCAGTTGTTTGTCCCTGTCTCTCTTGGTAAAAATCATCATGCTATTTCGTCAAAGCTACTAGAGAACTGTAACTGGATAGACTTGGAACGTAAATTTAGATTGGAGTTGTCAGTTATTTTTATCCGATTATATTGAATTACTTTTTAACATATTAATTTTAAACTAATTATTTTTTAAGTCATTAATAATTATTAACATTAAATATATAATAGCTAGTTATCTAATATCAACAAGTAAAATTATTCAAAAAAACCCGACAGCGTCAATATCTGCCATCTTTATTAAATTTCAGGTTTTCTTTAATATTTTTTATTTACTTTTTTTTTATTTTAATGAAACCCAGTGTCACTCTCACGGCTAAGACGAATCTACTGACACCACTCATATAAAAATAGCAACAAACCGTTTAGGCTACAGGGCGTGTCAAAGAAATATACATATATAAAAAATACAAATATACATACATACACTCGAAAAACATAACCCTCCTTCTTTCGGGTAAAAAAGACAACAGCAGACCAGTCGTTCGTGATTATTTTGCAGGTGCGAGCTTTTCTTAAATTTTAAGGTCTGTCTTCATTTTTAGTACCTGTAATTTATTTTATTTATTTATTTATCTTCATAGCCTACATATTACAAAATACTAAATACAATGAGTGACAAAAAAGATTACTACAACAATTGGCGGTCTTATTGCTCACGGCGATTTCTTCCAGACAACCATCATTTATATTCTTTACTTTGTTAGCCTTTTTATACATTTGCAGTTTTTGCACGCGGCTTCGTTCGCGTGTTAGTCGGTTATCGCAACAAAGATTAGCCTATGTCCTTCCTCAAGAATCAAAGTATCTCCATGCCAAATTCAATAGGCTATTTGACAATACTGAAAATACTCTAAAAATTGTGGTCATCCTATTATCTGATCGCTTAATATAGCATATTTTATTATTATTTATCCTAATTTATGTATATTTTTGGCAAAATACATAAACGAAAAACAAATCAATATTTTTTTGCAATTTAGTCAGTGACGGGAACGCTTTGTGATTGGTCGAATCATGAGTGACGTCAGTTTTCAGTAAACACTCGACTTCCCAGACTGATTGTGTTCGCGTTATTTGTTTTCTAAGTGTTATATCGATCTTCTAACTATTTTTGCAACAATTTTCTTACAGACTTTGATAATCTTATATTTTGTGACATAATTTTTCATTTCGGAACTCAAAATAGACGAACGACCAAAATTTGCGCAATCGATAACAGTAACCTACCTACGATGCATTTATGGTTGCACTTTTCTCAAAAGTAACGTCGATTTCTATCCTGCAGAACTTAAAAATGTAAAAACAGCTGTGTATGTATTATTTGAGACTAACTTCTGTTCATAATAGTAACAACAATCATTCAGATATTTTGTTAAATTGGATTTTAGGTTATGTTACCTTTACCTCTTTATAATATTAGTATAGATAAGTTCACTATTTGAAATGGTTTTGTTTCACAGGTATGCAAGAGAGCCCTATGGAGATGATGCGGTTGGGTATGTCCAACTGCACGGGGATAGCGGGATTTGCACTGTTAAGTGTAAAATGTGCCCAGAGCATAAAGCGCAAACAAAGCCGTATAACGTAACGCTGATTGTAAACGAGAATGACGGCGAAATTATCAGCTGTAAGTGCTACGACTGTGCTGCTTCAGCTGGAGGACGCAAGCATGCAGTTGCATGTTTGATGTGGGTTCATCAACGTAGTAAAGAACCTGCAGGTACTTCTGTTGAGTGTTACTGGAGGAAGCCCACCTTAAGTAGGGACTACTTTGAAGTACATTACTGTGGACCAGTTGTCTAAAAAAGAAATACCACGCAGACCGAGTTCATCAATAGTTTACGACGCTTACACGAATAGAAAGCTTTTGAATTTTACAGTGTGGGGTGCAAGAAAGCTATATACACGTGTTCCTTGAAGGAGTCTTATGCTGCCATATATATTATAGTTGAAAATGCAGCTGTTTCTTGACGAGTTTGGTTAAACAATATTAGTTCGTTTTTTAAAAAGCAGTCTTGTCAGTCAACTAAGAATATGAACAAGCTAAATAATACTTACATCAAAGTGATCTTCTCACATAAAAACACTTGAATTATACTCGAAATATCAATGGGTTGACTGTATAAGTAGTAATGAATAGTTTAAAATGATTTTCAGAAATTAGTAGAAATAAGCCATGAAAGTAGAACAGACGGATAGACAGAGTACTGGGCTCATCCAGTGTGCGAACACTTTTAATATAGTTATGGATGAGCCCAGCATGTCCAGGGAACCTAATTTAATGTGTTAGGGCTGGCTACGCTGACTATTATATTATTTATTAAACAAGCTTCCTTATGTTCCCTTTATATTATTGCAAATGGTAATAATGAAAAGAATTTCATTTTACGCAGTTCAAAGTTCAGAAATCGGTGATTTTAATGAGTATTTAACGCTTTTTTAGCTCTTATTATTTAAAGGTGATTTTAAATTTATAATTTACTTTAAACCCTAAAGTATTAGATTAGATAAAAATATCCAGTATTCAAACATTGCAACCATTAAAAATAAAATAAATAACTTCAGATTTTAATGAACGCTATTGACGTGACGTGTTATGATTTGCTTCTATTATGGCAACTTCTTACTAAAAAGCCGACGTCGTCTCTCATTTCGGGCCAACTCATCGGTCATTTTGACATAGAATATGTTTGTTTTCAGTTCTTTATGTTATGAATTGTGACTTAATTAATACGTGTTAGATTAAATAAAACAACTAATAACATGGAGGTACACTATCTTGCGTTGATTTTAAGTATATTATGGCACAGCACAGACGCTATCATGTGGACCCTTGCGCCCAACACGCAGAAATGTTTGAAGGAGGAATTGCATGCTAATGTGCTAGTTGCTGGAGAATATGATGTTCCGGAAGTTGCTGGACAGAGAGTCGACTATATTGTAAGTAATAATTTTTTGTTGACATATTTTTACTGACAATTGAAGGTAAAAATTTGTAACTGTATATGCCAACATCCGACACAATCCAGCAACTCACCGCCTCAGGTTTCATTCAAATCGTTATCACTACCCACGATTAATTATCTACTATTTTGTCCCAGTTAGGTCATTATTGAACATTCTGATACAAATCAGAATGTATAGAATTATGATAAATCAAAAACTTCTTTTCCACACACCCATTACACTGTAATGGATCTAAATATAGCTTTCAATTCATGATATTTCTAAAGTTTTATGAATATAGTAAAACTATAGTAAAAATAAATTGAACCACGTTTTACTAGTTTTGGGACCAGTCAAATAAAAATCCCAAAAAAAAAATTATAAAATCTTATAAGAAAAATCTATTAGTCTATGAAATGATTTTTCCAATTTTAAATAGTAGGTGAGGGCATATTCCAAGAATTATGGTGAATTTGATACTAGTGAAAGTGTTATGCAGTTGTGTAAACAGTGTGCAGTTTTATCTGTTTGAATTATTATTTTTATTATCTCATTCATTTCTAGGTGATACTTGATTCAATAAGAATATGTGAAAGCTTGGTTATAGAAAGATAGAGTATGCCATTGACTACCATAATGTAGAAAGTGTGCTAGCCATAGATCTATAACCATAACACCTGAATGCAAATTAGCTATATATAACCCTACAATCTTCAGTCATATCCCAGTTACGTCTCTTAGGCACCATGCCGGCAGCATTACTGGCAAAGCCATTGGCACAGCCACTAGCCGACATGGTTCGATATCAGGAGGCCTTTATTTGTAAATATGGTATTTCTACCTGTATCTTGAAAGAAATTATTTTGAAGTTCACTTGAATCTATCAAAGTAGTATGACTTTCATCACCAATATACAAAAAATGACTTTAATAAACTGTTTCTTTTCAGATCCGTGATTCAAAAGACCACATATTGTCACAGAGAGATGGTATAACTAGAGGGAAGTTTACATTTGTAACGGAAACATATGACACATTTGAAGTGTGTTTTATATCAAAAGTACCTCAAGGTGAGAATAAACACAAGCTGTTAAAACTCATCAACAGCCATTAAAACTCTACTAGTAAACAAAGGCTTCTTCTAGACAAGGAGGTTTCGGTAGGCCATGTTCAAGGAATGGAGGTTTTCTCTATGCCATGGGTTTTATTTCATTTTTTTATGATATCAGGGGCACATGAGCAGACATATCACCTGATAATAAACAACATCAGAGGCTTTACATGTGCCTTGCTGGTTGTATAGTGAGGGGTTGGCGTATGGATCTTTAGTATCTTCACTCACTCAGTGAAACACAGGGCACACTCGTTTTCTGTGAAGCTGTGGTTTCACTCCGGTCGAACCCACCCATTTGTGCCAAAGCATGGCTTTCCCTGATGATGTTGTCCTACATTTTTTGCGCTCTTAGTCATCTCTCATTATACCAACCATGGAATGAATAGGACTGGTGTTACTTGGTAATCTTAATCAATTAATATACATTACATCATATGCACCATTTTTCTATAATTCAATCCAAACAGTTCATATTGTAACCTCATCAAGTGTCCATTTAAAACTCAAAAAAAAAACAACATTAAAATAAAAATGATCTTAAATGTAAACCTAATTGAAATTCAATTGAATTCTAAAAATGATTCTAAAGCTTTGAGTAACATAATAACATTATTTGAAACAATAGTGTTGTGACATAAGCTTTCATGTACAGGGTAATTTGTTTATACCTTTGCTGATTACAGTCCAACGTCTACACACAAATTATTATTTTATTCTTCTCTCAATGTTAAATCCTTACTTTAATATTATAAATTCGAAAGTAACCTTATCTTTAACGCTTTCACGGCTAAACCGCGGCACTAATTTCGATGAAATTTGCCATGGAAATACTTTGTTTCTTGAGGAAGAATAAGTTACTCCTTATTGCGATATCTGTGGAACTGCCAGCAAATCGTAGTTCACTATACGAATGTCGCTAGTCAGATGAGTTAATGAATGTAGAAATCTTCAAGATTGTTGACTTTTCTGCCCATAAGTTTTCAAACTTACCTCCACTAAAAAATACTATAAAATTATGCTTTTATATTATAATAGACTAGATACAAAGAGCACTAATCTAATCAACATTTTTTTCGTATTAGAACGCCGTGGAGTTAGTCAAGATGTGATGCTGGACATCAAAATCGGAATAGAAGCTAAGAATTATGAAGGTGTAAGTATGATTTGATTTTTTTAAAGAAGATACAAATATCAATTATTTCTACTAAATCAATTATTGTGCAAGACAACTACTACTATTCTAGAAATGAATTGTAAGCTGGCAATAATTTACGAGTTACTTATACTAGAGATTTCACTTAGCAGTTGCTGCATTTGTTAAAAGATTAATATTTATTTGTTTGCTTTTATATAGTTATATACTATTATGTTTTATAGCACTATTTATATATTTAATGTTCATAATTTCTTAAGAAATTAAGATAACTCACTATTTTGATTGATTTTCCATAGACATCTGTTTAAATAAAATGGTTGATTTTGAAAAGAATGAAAGAAAATTCCTTAATTCCACAATTATAATTTACTGAAAATTTTATTTATTTCTATATAAGAAAGCTATGGGTTCTTGCAACAGGTAGTTTTCATTTGTACCTCAAACAATACTATAGTAGTGTAGTTATTTATATTACATATAAATTAAAGAAACAAAAGCTGATAACACCATCAGCCAGATATGTTTTGTTTATTATCATAATGTATTTTCTTCATTATCGGTGACTTCCATGACGATCTGCGATGTACCAGAATTCTTGGGTAATAATGTGTGCTGTCGTTGAACTTAATAAGCTTAACAGTATTTTAAGCATGTTTGTCAATAATTTACTAACTACGAGAAGTGATGCTTCCGATTATCAGAAGAAACATTGACATTTATCAATAACTGGCAATTTTGCATACATAGCATGAGTTATTGTTTGTATTTTTATTGTAATTTGAAGGTTTGTGAGAAAAATTATATCGTTTATCATATAGCTGCAATTTTTTACCAATTATGTAATCTGCCTAATATCCCAACCAATCCAAAACGAACAAGATTATAGAGGTCAGCACTTTAACATGAGAGTTCGTGGCTTTTTGTAGACCACAATAGACACTCCCACTTCCTTAAAATCTATGAAGGTTTCCTTCAACTTGTATTGAAGTTACTGTCACTTGAAATCTATAATAGAGTCGAGATCGTTGTCCTCGACAATTATGATAACAAGTTACTTTTTCAATTCCATTTAAATGCTATAAACTATTGAGAGAGATGAACTCTATCCAAGTTTTTCATAAACCCAGTCCACCCGTCCGGAAACCCGGTCTGTGCTATCGAGAACACTTTAAACCATAATTCAATAAAACAAAAGGCGAAACTCGAAATTCGAAACCACAATTATTTAAAACAAAAACATCAACCCATAATGTCCCACTGTTGGGCTTGGGTCTCCTCTCAGGAGAGGGTTAAGGCCATACGTCCCCACGCTGGCCAAGTGCGGGTTGGGGACTGGCAAGAATACGTTGTGGCTACGTAAATCTTGCCGTTGGATGTTTTTAAGCCGCCCGAAGGCCACCAACTAAGCTTCACGACTGTTATCGTATGATGACAACCTGGACCGACTGCTTAACGTGACCTCCGAATCACGGAGACGCTCACGGTAACATACCACCAACGGTCACCCATCCAGGTACTGACCGCGCCATCGTTGCTTAACCTCGATGATTGCTTCTAATCACCGAGTGCAACTGGGCTATGAGTGCCTCTCGACAATTATTTAGTTGATTAAAAAAACGCAGCATATAAAAGTTTTATTCCACAACGAGTGCATATCTTCAGGTCCGACTGTGCATAATATGTAAAGAAACCCTGTGATTACAT
The DNA here is from genome assembly GCA_003709505.1 of Hyphantria cunea. NCBI lineage: Eukaryota > Metazoa > Arthropoda > Insecta > Lepidoptera > Erebidae > Hyphantria > Hyphantria cunea. The sequence goes on from PKRV01000566.1 coordinate 67,794, forward strand.
TCAGTACTGACTGCCTCGGTGGCGCAGTGGCAGCGTACGCAATTGCTGCCCATGATGTCTCCGGTTCGAATCCTGGGTCGGAACAAATGTTTGCATGATCCTACAAATATTTGTTTTAGAGTTTGGGTGTTTTCTCTGTATAATGTGTATGTATTTACAAAAAAAAAGTATTTATGTATTTTTATATCAGTTGCATTGATGCAATAAGTGCTATAATTTATTACAATTATAAAATGTCGTGATTCGTTGCAGCATCATGTTATTTATGCTATAATATATTGCATTTCTCTTATCACTCCTGAGACTATTATTTACCTTATATAGTACCAGTTTATAAATTTGGTTGAATACAATGAATTTAAATTTATTGAAATCGTTTTGAATAGAGCCCACGCAACGGTATGAAACGAATGTGCAATTAGCTTTTGAAACCTATTATCTCTTTCAATCGCTCGCATCAGGGAGATGTCTCTTTCTGAAATATCAATGAGAGGAAAGGAAACGTTAATTTATATTTTTCCAACAGTTTATAGATGACTTAGCTCCAAAAATACGCAAAAAAACCATAGATTCACCACCACTCACCAGTCCAATTTTGAGAACCTATTTTTTTTAAAAATGATAACATAGAATATAGGGCTTGAATATTTGTTATCCATCTTAATAAAATTCCGTTTGTTATCTAAATATGTATTTAATCTCGGCTAGTATTTTGTTTTAATATAAAACAGCAAGAACTCATTTTCGTATCAAAGAATGTTTTTATATCATAAATATTTTTCTTCACAGATTGGTGAGGCTGCTAAACTCAAGCCTATGGAACTTGAACTTAAAAGATTAGAAGATTTATCAGAAGCTATTGTTCAAGACTTCACACTAATGAGAAAGAGAGAAGAGGAAATGAGGGACACCAATGGTAATTTGAATTTAGACCAGACTATGTTGTAATTAAAGCTAGAAAATAAACTGGAACAGGAATAATTTATTATTTGAATAACTTTGTTGCTTTTTTAATAAAGTTTGTTTAGGTATCCGTTGTCTCCCTCTCGCTAAAATAAGAATATATGAAATTTGACATAATCCTCTATAAACGCCTCACGTAATTAAGGACGAATGGTCACTCTCAGGGTAACCACCTCATAAGTGTCGCCCTAAAAATCGGGGGAGATGGTTTGGGTTCACCCAATGAAAAGTATCAAAAATACACATCAACACTGGTTTTCTACTGGTACTACTGCAGATAAACCGGGCCCATATGTGCCGAACTGAGCCCTCCCAAGTTATTCTTAATGGATTGAATGTCCTGATAATAATAATTTGATGACAGTTTCTCTTGTTATTCTGTTTCAGAGTCCACCAATAACCGAGTCTTATTCTTCAGCTTATTCTCCATGGCATGTCTCCTGGGTCTTGCCACGTGGCAGGTCCTCTACCTACGCCGGTATTTCAAGGCCAAAAAACTTATTGAATAACACCATATATATTTAGCGCGGGAAAAGTCGCTTGCAGGTCCTTAGTCTATTTAGAAAGTCAGTGTGGGGGATTCGAGACTGTATTTATTAGTATTCGTTTTTTTATTTACCAGCCCGAAAATTACATATGCGAATTTGTAAAACGTATGCTGGCAACACTAAATTCGATCAAATGTTAGTGATAAATGAAAGTATTCATCACAATAGCCCGCAGGCTACTTTACCCGCGTACATAGATCTTAATACTTTATATTTAAAATAAAAGTTTTGGAATACTTAATACAGATTTATTATTTAAATAATTTTGTTGTAATGATTTCGTTCTTGTCTGTTTACGTATGTGAAAAAAATAATTCCAAGAAAAATTGTTTTATTATACTTTTTAGAGCTTGTTGAAGATATTGAAATAACAGTGGTCTTGTAAATAAATGTGATGTGCTAATATTTTATTGTTATTTACATTGAACATATATATCCCAGAATAGATTTTTGAGCTCAAGTTGTTTTTTCTTTATATTTAGAAAATAAATCTTCAAAAACATACAAAACTGATGTTGATGAATTGACGTATAAGGGATGGTTTAGTGATGTAAGCGATCATCTTGTAGCTTCTTACTGCGTTGGATATTGTGTGTTCGATCCACACATGGGATGACACAAGTGTGATCCACAAATTGTTGCTCTGAGTTTAGGTAAGTGTAGCTGTTTCATAAATGTTAAAATATCTTGTACACAGGATTGCTCCTAATGCTGAAGTTGTCCTGTCGTGCCCGAAACTAATTATGCCTGAAATACTTGAATAAACATTAATTTAATTGATTCGTAGTTAACCTAAATGATAAACGAATGCAGCGAAACAAAAAACCCCATAAGGCCTCTAGATGAGAAGTTGAAAGTGTAATACAATGTCTTGGAAAAGGAAATACCTAAATAGTATGTTGTCCTAAAACATGGAAGTTCTCTTGAATCTTATAAACATATAAGTACTTCAAGCAATAATTCGCAAAGGTCCTGCTCGATCGGAATAAAACCAACCAAATCTCACAGGGGAACGACTAGTGCAGGGAAGAAATTCTTTCGTTGCTTCAAATCGAGCTAGTGAGGATACCATAGACCCAGAGGCAATACCTACCATCAGGTTACTAGCTAGCACCGCTAGTTACAAGAAAAATACTTTCGATCTCTTGTAGCTCAGGAAGTTTAACATGAAGTGCTCTAAGACCTCTATTCGACCGCAACGGAATACCCTTGTGGAAAATTTTCGGAATTTTTTCAGAAGACTTTTAAAGAGTTTTATAAACTTTCTTAGAGTTCTCCAGGTTTTTTTAAGAGAAAAGTCCGAAAAATGTTTAAAAGGGTAGTAATAGTTGTTGAAGGCTTGGAGGCTTAAGACTTGTGCCAGCTAGTTTGGGATTGCCTTTCGGTCGCGCCCAGAAGTGTCTCTAGCCCGTGAAGCAAACGAGAGCAAATATTACTCTAGCGCTCTGTAGTAAGCGTAGCGAGCTTCAGTAAGCGCGCAGGTGTATTAAGTGCTGTGGCCAGTTCTCCTTTCACTGTAGGTTGCACCGCACAACCTGTATGTATAGTCCGAACCAGACTTTATGCCGGGTCTGAAGTTCGCTGCACAGGCTGGTGTGCGCAGGTATATTCAATAATAATTAGATGAGTGGATATAAGTAAAATATGAATATTTTTTTTTTCCGACATTCAACACACAACACCTTCTGGTCCCAAACTAAGCAGAGCTTGTATTATGGGTACTAGACAACTGATATAATACTTATATACTTTTTTTTTGTAAATACATACATATCATACAAAGAAAACACCCAAACTCCGGAACAATAATTTGCAAATCATACAAACATTTAATCCGACCCGGGAATCGAACCCGAGACCACAGGAGCAGCAGTCGCATACGCTACCGCTGGGCCACCGAGACAGTCATGAATGGATGCGTACCATTCTTAAAAGGATTATTTTTGAGATGTTCGAGGCAAATTAAATACGATTCCAAGTATTAATTATAGGTACTAAATATAATTAGTTAAGTTATATTACGATTTTTCTTAAGCTTTGTAAAAAAATATTTACAGAAATAAACTACTTTGACTTAGAAGAATAAACAGTCCACGAAGCATTTTAACCGAAACAAGCGGTTCACGAAATAATTGAAAACAATTTACAACTCGAATCTCAAGATTATGCGTGTTTGTGTAGGGTACACAGGAAGACTCGGCGAGTGTTGACCTCCCCCCGCACGTACCCCTTTACGTCCTATTGCCACCCAAAAACTGTATTCTTAACATCGACACGCATACAGTTCCGAGCCGTAAAGACGCCCTTAGCCGTGGCGGTTAAGCATTGTAACAGCAACCGCACTAATAATAATCCATTGGAGTTCTTGCACATCCCTATGAAGTTTTCATAGATTATTTATTTGCCTACGTAGGTAAATTAAAAGACTACATATCGGTAACTTAGTTTAATCTCGTATAAATTGATTTAATCGGGTTCTGTGGGTTATTACATGTCTCACGCATTGTAATGGTAAATATAAATTATATTACATAATTATTTTGCACCATACAGGTGTATTGCAAATAAACACAATCTGACATCGAATATTTAAGGCGAAAGTCAATGATAAAAAATATTATGCACTGTACAGCTTTCATTTCTGGTTTAATATGAAATAAAAGAGTAGAACATTTAAAGTATTTCTGATAACCCTATTTCGAGGAATACTTACAGACAAATTAAAACGAACAATGCTCAGATATCAGATGGGTTTAAGTAAATAAACGTTCCTCTAACGGTTTTATTTTGATAGTTCATATCGTTTTTTACTTGGCAACACAGATTATCATCACCCAATGAATGCTACCTGGCACATATCAGAGAAGTCTTAAAAGTACATCTGAATTCTACACAGTTAAATTACCTGAAGTAGTTTGTTGCCAATAAACGTATCCTCAATATAATTGCACATTTCACAAGCAACAATATTAGAACATCTTCGTGCTCCAAAAATTCTAGAGTAATATTGTTGTGAATGTATAGATGCGATTGAAATGATTTCAGACGATGCGTGCGACTATTTCAATATTTATTCCAGAGTCGTAACCGTGTGATTTCAGTCGGTTCTAATGATGTGATTCTTTTATCCATTTCTGCCGAGGCGGACAATCTCAACGGAGATCGGTCAACTATTTAGGAGATATTACAGTGCACAAGTGTGTGCGGAAACACAGGTGCACTCTGTGTGTCCTCACTCTCATAATTCGATGGGACGCAATCCGACACGAACGGGGAGATATCAGACGCAGAATCGACGGCTTTACGTGCTCTCTGAGGCACCAACTTCTTCTCAAAACTCCGGGCTGTTTTAAGCATTTCTACAATCGGAAATGCAGTTATTAACAATGTTGTGACATTGGTTTATGACCAGCAGTAGACAATTGACTATTGTTCCATTCCGAGGAATAAAATACATTACCTTTATTAGTTTTACAAGCTTAGTGCAGTACTATGTGTGTAGGTTCTACTATACTATTTATGCTTACAATACCAAGCTTTAATTAGCGCTATGCGCATCATCTGATATGATTTTAATCGCATAATTATGTTTATGTTTTTAATAAATTAAAAACACCTAAAGACGAAGCAAATTTACAAGATTTAATGCTTAATTTATCATGAATTTTCTAAGGCAGGCACCTCTTAATTTCTGATGTATAAAAATAGTAAACTAAATCGAATTTTAATTATTTTAGAACTATTACAGAGAGGAAATTAATAGTTTAACACAATTATTGGAATGTAACATAAATAAAGACATAAAAAGATAAATAAAATTTATAAAAAAAATATTTAAAAAAAACTAAAAAATTGTATTATTATTAACTAAAACAATAAATACTTCTAGTGGTGAATTTAATCAAATCAGCCAACGTTTTAGTCGTTTAAATTTAAAATTTATAGAAATGCGAAAATAAGAAATAGTAATTTCTACATCGTAACAACCAATAAATCGTTCAAAAATATTGTAACTTACAATCATTACCCGAAAACATAATTGTACATTACATTTATTTAAATTAATTTTCCTTATATACAAGACAAGGGTGCCACCACGTGGGAGACCATTGTGACATTATCAAAGCGGGTAGTAGTCTAGCTGTACAGTCAAATGTTTAACGCCCGCTTCTCTGAAGATTCTCGACGTCTGTTCTGTTATGTACCTTGGATCCACTTCTTTCGCCACTTCTATTTTAAGAGCACCCACATGGACATCACTACATAAAGTCCAGAAATGAGGTTCGTGAACCGCGTGAACACCAGCTAAGCCTACCACACGCGTGAACAGGTTAGGTAAAGCGCGCTCTAATGATGTGGGAGTCCGTTGCATGAGTACACCGGCGGAGTCACGCACTAGAGGTACTACACTAGCAGCTATAAGGAGTGCTATAGCCATGGAACATATAGGATCAGCTCGCATCCAGCCGAACGTTCTCATTAGGATAGCTGAAATGATTACGCCGACGGATCCTAGCGTGTCAGCAAGGACGTGAAGGAATACGCCTCTCATGATGGCTGAGCCGGCGCCGGTGGGTGCATCGCCGTCGTCGTCATGTGAATGGCCATGGTGGTTGTGGGAATGGCCGTGACCACCATGCGAGTGGCCGTGACCACCGTGCCCGTGACCATGGCCGTGGTGGAATGCGTAAATGCCCACCATGTTGACTAGGAAGCCGAGTATAGAGACCAGGAGGAGACGTTCATGTTTAACCTGGAAATAACATAGGTTTGTTATTATCTGTAATCAAAATTCAATCATGAGTTATAGGTGTTTAAAATTAGTAACGCGCTCGTAGCCCAGTTGTATTCGGTGATTAGAAACTATGGCCGAGAGAAAGTAACGATGGCGCGGTCAGTACCAAGATGGGTGACCGCTGGTAGCATGACAACATGAGCGTCTCAGTGATTCGGAGGTCACGTTAAGCAGTCAGGCCCGGTTGTTATCAGAGGATAACAGTCGTGAAGCTTAGTTGGAGGCCTTTGGGCGGATTAAAAACATTCAACGGCAAGATTTACGTAGCCACAACGTAGTCTTACCACGGCCACCGTGGGGACGTATGGCCTAAACCCTCTCCTGAAAGGAGGCCCGAGGCCAGCAGTGGGACTTTACGGCTTGTTGATGATGATGAAAATTAGTATTGTCTAGTTTTGTATAATTACCTTTACAAAAGAGATTTTCGAGGTTTTAATTGCCCGAATGACGTATGTTAATAATAAATTAAATACTATCGGAGTATCCTAATCTACGAACGTTTAGAATACAGATTAATTATATTAGTATTAGACTGCGTACCGCTAAAGCGATAAGCCTATTTAGGTTCTTTGAATAAGACCGCTGTGAAAATATTTTAAACCTAATACCAATAGATAAAACTTGTACGTAATATCTATGGATCAAAAGTAGTCAATCCGTTATGTTAGTCACTTTCAAGCTTGCGGTCGACTCTCGTAAAAGAATTCCTATAGAAATCCCCATTTCAACACTGGTAGCTGTGAGAAATTATTGTTTGACATTATTAAGCTTCAACGTTTATGTTGTAACGACCTTGTACTTTGGTTACGTGAGTACTGCGAGCTGCACATTTCTCAATCAAGTTTAAAGTTCGTCCGTTCTTTACTATATACAAGTATAGAAATAATCAAATCTACAAAATGAGAGAAACGCAACTTTAAATGGCAATTAATTCACCTATGCTCCTGGACCAATACGTCCAATAAACCTTTAATAAAAAATCGTGCTCCTTCTTAAAAGGCCGGCAACGCATTTTTGACGCCTCTGGTTTTGCGGGTGTCCATAAACGGCGGTAATCGCTTAACGTAAGGCTATACGTCACCTCGTTTGCCTTTTATCGCATAAAAAAATATCGAATCGATTTTAATATCCGTTTTATTTACTTAAGTACAGCCTTAACTTATCGATATCACATAAAAACGGCAAAGGTACTCAAACACGCGCTCAACTGATAAAATATAGTTTATCTATATCACGTTAGGATCCGAATATGTATGTACACACGTTTTATGCAATTTAGGTTTTGTGTAGCTACAACCATAATGTTGAACCTCACGAGTCACGTACGATATAAGAGTAGATAGATAACTATTTATTGTACAGTCACACAGATATACAATTACAGTTTGTAAAATTACAATTAAAAACAAAACAAAAAAGTTGTAAAAATGGCAGCCTCTTCCAGGCAACCGCTGCATGGAGTAAGGGATTAAATACATAAGAAAGGAAGGAGTTGCGAATCACAGACAGAACACGTTAAAAAATGATTACGTAATTATTATTAATTATTACTGCTAAAGTAACTCAGTCTGTCTGATTGTTAAGCTTTCATAGCTAAACCACTATAAACAGACTTTAATTTATCGATTAAACAGATTTATCGGTTTGGCGATCTTTTGAATAATAAGGAAGGATATTGAGTACTTTTTACACACGTGGGACTTCGAAACAAATATTTGTAGGTCATACAAAGATTTGGTTCGACCTCAAGGAGAGCAGTTGCATACGTTTCCACTGCGCCAACGAGGCAGTCATTCTGTTCCTACAATGTTTATCATACTAACCAATAAAACTTGGATTGTCGCTGTATACACTTTAGTGCTATGACAGATTAAAATATTTATTGGTAATCATCTTGTTGTAAAGCCGTTTTTATATAATTTCTTACTTTATAACACACTAACGAACCTAACAGATCTACAGTTTTCAAACAACATCTATACTAATCTTGTGGCTAAATGAAAATTAATCGCCTAAATGTATGTACATAACTACCGATGGACTGCACTAAATTGGATAATTAATGGATTGGATAATAAGAAAAAAAAATAGGATTTTTTTTGTTTACGACTGTACGCTACGTGTATGAAACCGAGGTGAACATAATTACTAAAACAAATTTTTCAGGAACGTCGAAAATACTTACAAGAAAAAGTGGCGGTATGAAGTTCGCCGGGTCAGCTAGAATATTATAAAGCAGAAGAATATGTTTGATTTGCTTTTCTCAGAAACTATTTGGTTCTAATTGCTATAGCACGCTATAAACAATAGGGGTGGAGCATCAATGAAAAATGTTGCAAAAAACTAAATATATTCGTTTCGACAGCTGGTATTAACTATACTTATATTAATTACTTGTTCGGTCGTTGACACTTCAAGGAACATGGGGAAAAGTCATAGAATGCATGAACGAATGGACTAGCATGTTTTAGACACTGTTTTTATATAAACGTCAGCCGTGTGGGAAGTATACTGCAGAGATTTCAAAATACACCTCTTGAGAACAAGTATTAAGTTTCAGCTATTACGATAATAAAATAATTCACATTTTATTTGAAGAAATTTGCTGAAATACTCGTTACCAATTATAATTAGGGTTTCGTACCTCAAACGGAAAACCGTACGTGATATTTTTGCTCGATATTGATTGAGAACGAGTATTACGTCTCAGCTATTAAGATAACAAAATAATTTACATTTTATATAAAGAAATTTGCTGAAATACTCTCTGCCAATTATGATTAAGGCTTCGTATCTGAAAAGGAAAAAACAGAACCCTTAAGGGATCACTTTGTTATTCGTCTGTCAGTCAAGACCCTTTTTCTCAAGATCGCATGAAGGCATCAAGCTCAAATTCATATCGAATACTCAGGTCTGGTGTTCATTGGAGCTGTGAAAAAATTAAGCCAACGCAATCAAAAGACACAGTCGTTTATGATGTAAACTTTCTACACTCGAGAATCAAAACCTACCACCTGCTAGTGGTATTTCCCGTGAACTCAGTATCTTGAAATTTGGCAAGTGGGTTATAGATTATGGCACAGATAAAGGAAAAATTGCGACAGGCATAAATTTTTAGTTACCGTCATATAACATACCAACAGGTTTGTACGGAACCCTCGGTGCGTGTGTCCGATTCGCACTTAACCGGTTTTTTTATATATGTATTATATAATCTTAATTTTTTTATTTATTTTATAATTTATATATTTACAGTTTGACCGTGTGGTAAAGAATTAAGAATACAGAATGACACAACTACTATTCATCTCGATGTCGTAAAATGCGGCTACGGTAGAAAAGTATGCACTCTAAAGAGAAAACAGACTTGAAAACAACCTTATAGGGTTTGTTTTAAGACACTGAATAGTCTGACCATTGTGCCAAGCCAACACTCTTCTTAAGGCGAGGTCGAGGTCAAGTAGTGGACTATTAAGTAAGGTATGTCAATGATTTTAACAGAAAGTACTTAGAAACAGGGATATTATGGAATAGCGTTACTAGACGTCCCAATTTTGGCATCCCGCTTTTTAAATCAATATTTTAATGTCCCGCTTGTTGGGGATAAACTGACCGGATGCCCAAAGTGAAGTTAGTTAGTTAACTGTAGTGCTGTATCGTCTATAAAATTTGCAGGCAAATTAAAAAAAATCAACCATTACATTACAAATAAGAAATGGCTTTCTCACGAATTAGGGATGATGTAGCAGAAAAACAAAAGTATTGCGAAAGACCTTTTTTTGGTCTCTCTTACTCATGTGTCGTTATTTCTGATTAGATGCGATACGTTTAAAATTTTTTGTATACTTTGTCCCGCTTTCGACGCAAGAATCCTGCGTTTTTCACTAAAAGTCTCAAAATACCGATGTGACTACAAAAAAATCTGGCAACGCTGTTACGGACTGTAACTAAACTAAATATCCGAAATTTAAATTAACAGAGTTAAGGGTGGTAAGGCGAGTCATTTTTTTTTAATCGGTCAAGAGCAAGTCGGACTCGCGCACGAAGAGTACCGTACCATCCTACTAATATTATAAGCGCGAAAGTTTGCATGGATGGATGTTTGTTACTCTTTCACGCAAAAACTACTCAACGGATTTGGATGAAACTTTACAGTAATATAGCTGATAAATCAGAGTAACACATAGGCTACTATTATTTTTTAACTGACATATACACGGGCGGAGCCGCGGGTATAAACTAGTTATCTATATATTTCAAGCGTCTAACTGTTCCCTATGAATATCGAGCAAAAACGAGCAATAATATCACGTTTGTCGTATGGGAACCACCTTTCTTTTTCTGTTTTTTTAGTATTTCTTGCTAAAGCGGCAACAAAATTACATCATCTCTAAAAATATCTACTGTCTAACTATCGCGGTTCATGAGGTGGCCTAGTATCAGACGGACAGCGAAGTCTTAGTAAGAGGGTCTCGTTTTACCCTTTAGGTACCTGACCTGACAGCCTAGCCTAAGGGCGGAACAAAGAAGTCACATCTCGCCTGGTTAATTCGTATTTTTACAGAAGCATATCATCAACAGCCTTTAACAGGCGACTTCGTGTCCTTAAAAAGGAGGCTTTGGCCTACTTTATCACATACTGACAGGAGGAAGATAGCCCTATACATACCTACGACTGGCAACGACCTACTTAGGCGCACCAGAGAATAAAAGTTTTTACCTTCTCTGGTGCGTCCAAGTCGCTGGAAACAGATCGGTTGCATTGCGAATGAGAACGAAATATCTTTACAAATAAATTAAATTGAAGTGTCTATTTGTAATATTGAAAGAACTCCTTTTTACTAAATGCATATGTGTATCGAACTGTACATATATCAAAATATTTGTTTTTAGAATTTTTGTCTGCCTGTTTGTTCCGGCTAATCTCTGGAACGGTTGGAGTGATTTTGAAGCGTCTTTCACTGGCAGAGATAGGAGTACCTTATTTTTTAGACTAGCCTCGCACCGCGGCGTTACTCGCGGTAGTTTTTGTTAAAGGTACAACAATCACGTATAGCCAAGCTGGTATCTACTGTAACCTTATTTAACACCCGTGATAGCTTTGTTCTAATTATATATCGCTTGAAGTGAGCACAAAAAGTTCAAAGTACCACTTTAAAAGTCCGCAGTATAATACCACAGTTTTCCTTAAATCTTTTGTCCTTAAGCCATTTGTTTGGTTGGCAACAAGTTTCTAATATTATTAACTCAAAACAACCAACACTGTTAACACTAACTAAATAAGAAATATTGTAATAAATGGAAACCTAAGAATTAAAGAAATGCCAATAATGTGTGCTAAAGTTAATCTTCTGGAATGAGCATTGGATCCGAAAAGGACAGACTTATTTACTGTATTCCTCATTGATCGCACGTGATAGGCGAAAAGAAACCTGTAATGTCTTACTTTAAAATTTTTTTCCTACAAAAAGTTAATAAGTAATAACAAAAGAACACCCGATCCGTTTTTATATTAACCAAGTCTCTAAAAAATAAAAAACCAAGTATAGACCCGTAACATATAGCAACACTGTACTTTTATTTTAAACTTATTTTATAAGCAATGGAATCATTATATCGAGCCATTTATAAATACCCTGCAATACTACGCTCATTTATACGGACAATAATCATTGGAAACACTTTAACAATACGTGCTTGCAATGAAAATTCTTAAGTAACTGAATTTCAACATCTAAGTAATGGTGTTGCAAATTGTGTAACCAATAAAAGTTTTACTGAAAATCTTGAATAGGCAAATCTACTCGTATCATAAAGCTATAGAGTTTATTTTTAAACGCGCTAATCTCAGGAGCTAATGGTCTGATTTGAAATTTATTTCAGTTTTTGATAGCCAAGTTACTAAGGAAGTACACTAAAGGTTGCCTGAAAGAAATTGCCTTTTAGCGATAAGGCCGCCATTTGTACATGGTCGTTTATATGTTATGCTCCTGAATGTAAACTGTTTTAACTGGTGTACAATAAATTTATTCTATTCTATACATATTTCATCACAAACAAATTTATCATCACTATGGATAATTAGATGCATATGACGCTGCGTGGGTCAGCTTGTGTTATATTAAAATCATTTCAATAGGTAAAATCAGATTGGTAAGTAAGTATAAGAACACCTGCAAATCGAAGAGTAAGAAATACGTTGCTGGCCTTTTAGTTAGCGGAGTGCAAAAGTACTACTAGTATGTTGGGCTCTTTCCTCGTTCAGCAGTGGACGGCGAAATGTTGAGGAACCGTTTTTGTGAAGTGCAAAATGTTTCTTAGGTGCCACAGGAAATATCAATCCTAACGGTGTAAAACGAAAGTTCAAAATTTATATAAAACTTTGTTACTTTTGACAGTGTTTTCAAACAAGTATTAAATACTTTTTTACGAGGTCTGATGGCAATCAACACGTGACCGAATTCAGGAGCAAAAAAGCTAGTACTTTACAATATTTTGTTTATGGAATAGGGGCAATCGATCGTACGTATCGCTTGATGGTAAACGATTACCGCCGTCCAAGGACACCCGAAACACCGTAGAGGCGTCACAAGTGCGTTGACAGAGGGGGTGTGATGGGGAGGGGATGCGGCGAGGCGTTAGAGTATGGGTCTCCTCACTCGCTCGGTGAAACAGGGCGCAGGCGCTGTTTCACAGTATCGAGGTAATCACTTTACAGTTTGATTAGCTACTGATAATTCCAGCAAGCAGCTGAAATCTGCACATTCAACTGTAACTGAAGTTAAATTGTTTAACACAAACCGTTTGAACCGTTAAAGCAATTAGCTCGGGTGATAATGGCAACACAGCTTTAAATACTATTAATAGACCCTATACTTAATGTGATAAGGTTGTATTTCACGTAAATCTGATTGCAAATTCGTAATTACATATTTCAAATTATTGGATATTTCATGGATTTGTTATGTTACAACTTATATTCTAGATTATGGGCATTTGGTGGAACTTGTGAAATTTCATAAGTAATATGTTCAAGTGTCTTCAATGATGATGATGAGAATTTTATTTAGAGTATATAAATCAATTTTTCTTTTCATACACATTGTATGAAAATGAATTTAGAAATCAGAATGTCACTATTTATTTAGTTGGGTGTCTTAAGAGCCAATTCGAGGGTGCAAAATAATCACAGTCCTTAAAATGTAGCTAGATATATGTAAGCTATTTTCTTTGTATCATCGATATTTTTATACTACACTACACGGTTGACCTAGTGGTTGCAGTGGTCGCCACGCCGCTTCCTACTGCGCCAATTGTTGTGGATTCAAATCCTACATTCATGCCGCTATGACAGACATGCAGGCGAGCGGAGCCGCAGGCAACAACTAGTTACATTATAAATATTAAAATTTAAACCTAAACAAATAAATAAAATTTAAGTGTCTGTTTTAAATTCAAATTAACAGTTTTCACAGAAATTAAAAAAGAATTTAATTTTTTTTAGTCTGTCTGTATGTTCCGACCAATCTCTGGAACGGATGTACCGACTTTGACTGGCTTAGCTAGTAACTTATATAATGATACTACAGGCAACTCTCACCAAGATTGAGCTATACTTTAGGAGCTATAGAGGCTGTTGATATAATGTAATGATTGTTTGTTTGTACCACAAATAGCTACATGGAAGGAACTTAACAATCACTTAAGTTAAAAATTAAAACTTCAATTAGAAGTATAATCAAAAAATATATAAATTTTTATTTAAGTACAGACAAAAATCCATTTTTAAAGAACCTATAAATGCATCAATATTGTTGGCTTGAACGTAATACTAAGCCTAAGCTTGGTTTGTACCACAAACAATATTGTACTTAGTTTTAAACTAGTCCTTAGTAACTCTCTATTATAGTAATAGACAATAATAAATTATGAAAACTTGTTTAACCAAATATTTATGATATTGATATTATTTAATACATGAAACCTCCTGCTTTTTATAATTATTGAGATCGTCATAAAATGTTATTGATTTAAAAAAAAAGAGATTTAGTATTATTAATGTATTTGTTGATTAAACTCTTTCTGCGTAAGTCAGTTCAATTAAAATCTACACTAAATAAATCTTCTTTTCAAATACATTGAAATAGAGTATAGCTCCTGTTATTTCCTCATTTTAATTTATTTCAATCTAAAGTATAAGTTCTGCTCATCTGCTTTAAATAGTATATTTGTAGTTCCAAACTTTGGTAAGTATTAATTTCATGTTATATTATATACAAGTGTTAACGGATAAAGAAAATGGAGAGTCACCACCCATATCACTGTTAACGGATAAAGAAAATGGAGAGTCACCACCCATATCTCTTCGGTGTGTGTCGAAAGAGGTGAATAAGGGAGTAGTCTACACAGGACTACATTGCTATATTACAAGAGTGGAAAACTTGAAACGAACACTATACTAGCTCCTTTGGTTAGGGTGGTATAGTAAGCCAATACCTCCTCTGAAAAGAGGGTTATGGCATGTTAAGCTGTTGATGTGTCATGATAGTGAATTTATTAAAAAAAAATATTAAAAACATATTTACCTCAGGAGGCTCTATAGCTCTTTCCACTGCTTCACTCATAATGAAAAACGCAATGAAAAGCAAAAACAATCCATTGACAAATCCAGCCAAGACTTCTGCTCTAGCATAACCATATGTGAATCTTTCGTTTGCACGCCATTTAGACACTAGGGATGCCGCTAAACCAGCCACCAGACCCGTACAATCAAAGAACATATGGAATGCATCCGAAATAAGACCTAAAAACATATTAATAAATTTAAAACTTGCTATGTTTAAAATGTCAATATATATGATGCTTAAAAATTTATATGTTAGATTTATAGGCCAACTGGCTTTACTTTATAAAACTCACCTAAACTATTTGTCCATACGCCGTAAAACAATTCAACAAATGCGAAAGACAAGTTAAGTAGAAGGAACAGGAACAAATTCCTTGAATTCTTATCAGAATAAATTAGTCTAAACCAATTTTGAAACTTTTCGCGTATACCACCCAGGGGGCCGCGGTAAATCCTAGTGTCCTTTTGGGTTAGCGGCAACATTGTAGTTCCTGTATATTCTTCTACGTCATTTCAGTTTAATTCACTCAATAATCCCAAAAACTGAACAGAAGTATCATAGCTGCATACGTGTACTTGACAAGCGGCTCTAACCTCGCGAGATAAGAACTTAAGGTAGCCTATAAAATGTTATAGATCACCAGCTATATACAACACCGTTTGGCGGCAAGTGTACGAACCTATTCCATTTACAAAAACTTTACCTATGATTTCTAAAATTCACTACAAACTACATATACGACAACTCAACCCGTCTGTTGAACTGTCAAAAATGTTGGCAAAGTTACCATTTCAGAAATAGATACTACTTTTGCAACTTTTTGTTACATAACTTAAAGTATACGTTATGTAGATTATAAGTCTCGTTCAGTTTCATTCATTTTTTTAAATATATTTTAAGAGTGTTTCAATTCATTTTATCAGTGACTTATTACATTTGAAAAAAGAAAAGTATGTAATTGGATAAACTTTTTTCATTGTAAATACTTTTACCAATTTCCGTAGTTATTCAAAGAATGTCATAAAATTTAAGAATAAATTATCCATAATTTGAAATTTTTTTCTGAAAATAAATAATATCTTGTCAATTTGTCTATGTATATAAAATTTAATTTTAAATTAATTTTAAAACACTGAGCTATCACCTATTGGTGGGTTGTGACATTTTAAGCGTGTTCACCAATAGCAGAAGAGTTCTGACGTCAATGATATGTAATCGAAAGAGTACTTCAGCGATGAGTCATAGACTTTCAATTGACACTCGTTTCCGGAAAAGTTTTGCATAAAATCTATGAACATTGGTTTATATTGTTTATGACTCGAAAACATTCAGTACCAATTAACCAATTATTTAAATAATTAAAAAAACCCATTCTGTTTATTAGCAAAAAGTGTATGAATATATCAAAACTGAAAATTTTATTTTGTTTACCGATTTTATTTAATGCTTTTACTATTTTCCCGCCAACTTTTCAAATAAATCTACCGGAAATTCGTCTATAGATGCGTTTGTTTCCGAAAAGTGAACGTTTCACGAGTCAACAGCAACGTCTTTCGAGAAGTTGTAAGCGCTGTTTGCGACATTTTTCCTTCTTTTATCCGTCATCTAATGTTTTATGTGATGAAATAACACGTCGATTAACGCTTATTTTCGTTATTAGTGTTCATAGTCGTAATTAAGTAATCGCTAGATTACGATATAAGCTAATATGGGCGACGAAAGCCATCCCAAAACTCTCTACGTCGGTAATCTAGACGCGAGTGTTACAGAAGTATTCATATGTACGTTGTTCGGACAAATAGGCGAAGTAAAAGGCTGTAAGATAATCCGCGAACCTGGCAACGATCCTTATGCCTTCCTCGAGTTTACAAGTCACACCGCGGCAGCTACAGCTCTGGCCGCCATGAACAAGCGAGTGGTCCTCGACAAGGAAATGAAGGTTAACTGGGCTACGAGTCCTGGCAATCAGCCGAAGACTGACACCAGCAACCATCACCACATATTTGTCGGTGATTTGTCACCAGAGATAGAAACGCACATATTGCGGGAAGCGTTTGCACCTTTTGGTGAAATTTCGAATTGTCGGATAGTTCGCGACCCTCAAACGCTCAAATCTAAAGGGTATGCTTTTGTGTCATTCGTCAAAAAGGCCGATGCGGAGGCCGCTATTCAAGCAATGAATGGTCAGTGGTTAGGCTCTCGGTCCATACGCACGAACTGGTCAACACGTAAGCCGCCTTCAAAGCCCAATGAAGGAACACCAAGCAACAAGCGAGCTAAACAGCCCACTTTCGACGAGGTATACAACCAGAGCTCTCCGACCAACACAACAGTGTACTGCGGAGGATTCACTAGCAGTGTAATTACTGAAGACTTAATGCAGAACACATTCTCACAATTTGGTCAAATACAAGACATCAGAGTATTTAGGGACAAAGGCTATGCTTTCATTAGGTTTACAACTAAAGAAGCGGCAGCACATGCTATTGAAGCAACACATAATACAGAAATTAGTGGTCACATAGTCAAATGTTTCTGGGGAAAAGAAAATGGAGGTGGAGATAATCAGGTTTGTATATTTCTACAATGTAAATATTGTTTACAGGTGCTAAATGTAGATACAGATTCAAGCCTATGTGGAGAAATTTGTGTATTGCAATGAGTTGTCAAACAATTTAGTGTTGACACACATTATGGGTAAGTCAAGAACACTGTAGACTTGTAATTAAAAAAAATGTTAACACTGTCAGTGAGCTCCACTGTTTAAAATTAAATTATCCAAAATTGAGTCCAAATAAAAAAAAACTTTATTTATTTGGATTTATTGTGAAATCTATAAAATTATCCATTGAAACATTAATCAGTTGATTACCATCTGCTTATTCTAAAATTTCTAGATGCCTAGACAGCTAGATATCTAGTCTGCCTACTTAACTACATATTTAAAGTTCACTAAATATTTAGATTTCCCTATTGCTCTCATACTACTGATAAGATAGTGTGTAACTTGACTCGCTCTTCTATAACTGATAAAAAGTTTAGAAAATAATTAAAAATGAGGTTGATCATAGACACCCAGGGTGTGAAAAGGGTCATATTCCACGGAATAGACCAATTTTTCACCACATCATAACTGCATTTTAAAATTTACATGATAACCTAATAAACCTGTTGATTGGGTTGTTATGTTAATATTTCGAGCAATTTACTGTAGTATAGTGTTTATTGATAAAGCATGTATAAAAATTATTAATAAACATATTTTTATTTTTGTTTATAGAATGAAAACTAAGTGATGGCTAAGCAAAATATTCTTCATAACCTACAAAATTGCAATGTCATACTAATTTCTAATACAACAACATAACAAAAGCATCTTTATTGCTGTAGGAATTGAGTTGTATTTCCTTTGAAAACTTTTATACATCTGAAATTGTTTAATTGAACTTAATTTATACTCACCAAACATTGGCTGAGGTTGAATACTGACACTTGTCTGAATTGCAACAAAGCTTTTTTTTGTGTATTTTGTTTCCCATGTTGTTATGAAGTCTGTTGAGGCCATTTCTGCAGTCAAGTTACAAGCAGGACACTAAAACAGTTTTCAAGGAGTTATAAAACTAATGAAAAAAAATTCTTACACTTTCATAACAGTACTTTAGAATTCCTCTCAAATAAAGTTTATAAGTCATTTTCAGTTAGACCCAATTCATAATGGGGTTTTTGGAGAAGAATTTACCTAAAGCCATGCCATTTTTTGGGTTTAACCTGAAAATGTAATTCCATTGCCTATAATCTTATCTGAATATACCCACACAACATGATGTTTTATTATGGGGAATATCATATTTACACAATGTCAATTATTGACTTTTTCCTATATGCCTTAAAGATGGACACTAAACATTCAACTTTCAATAGCTACTAGTAGTTCTCATATTGGTTTAAAGTTATCTATAAAGCTTCCAATTTTCCTTTTTTTTTGCATTGCAGTCAATATCAAGTCAAATACAGGTTAGGATACTGGATAACTAATTGTAGTGGTTTTTTTAAATAATAATTTAAATGTTAAGGTATTTAACATATGAGTTGCCATGGTG
Source organism: Hyphantria cunea (assembly GCA_003709505.1). NCBI lineage: Eukaryota > Metazoa > Arthropoda > Insecta > Lepidoptera > Erebidae > Hyphantria > Hyphantria cunea. Next base: position 86,827 of record PKRV01000566.1, read on the forward strand.
ATCATTATTGATTAAATATTCACTCAATTTTATATGATTTTTAAGTAACAAGCATTTCAAGCATTGCATTGTCTGCTTGCGCAATGTGTACGGTGACCACTATTCTGCTCATGCAGTCTCCCAGGCAGATTAGTCACTTTGACTGGCTCAAATATGTAATTATATAAAATAAACTCATATTTGTACTAGTACATTTGCATTCAAACAACTTATTATTTTAAGAACTTATATGAAAAGAAGTGTATTAAATTATTACTTCCATTGCCATCATATTTATCAAGAATTTATTGCATCCTTTAAATAGTCTATAAAAACTTTACTTTTCTCTTGGAAACTGCCAAGCACTACAAACTGTGATGCTAGATGTTTTCCTGACAATGAATGTTTGCATGTTCCACGATAACTTCTAAACTACTGAACCAATTTTAAGAATGAGGTGACATTTTTTTGATAAATAGATTCTTGATAATTACCAAGGTGAAATAACCTAGTTGGGCTATAGTTATATAAACTTTTCTTGTTTATTGTTAACGATTATTGACAACAGAAAGAGAGTAATAACGTTGGTTTCCTAATCTACATTTCCAAATTCAGCACAAGCTCATGAGTAAAATGATTTATATATGCATGTTATCAATTTCTTAGTGCATTCCATAGAATTAACTTTAACTGATGACAAAATTAAAATATTTGGATAAACATTAGGGATGTGTCAGAAACAGATAATAATTTCATCTCTTCGACCTTATCTTTACAAACATTAATAATTAACCCTACCTTTGTTGCTATGCTATATTTTCACTACATATTTTTTTTAATATTTTATGTACTATGTTAAGTAGGTGAAGCAGTTTACATATTGATTGATACAAACCACAAAATTAATATTTTATTAACCATAAACTTTATTCATATGGGCATTATGTTACAATTAGATACTTTTACAAAATAGAGGGTTAGCAACAAAACAGTGTGTAAGTTAATGTACTTAATCACTAATTTCACAGAAATAATGAATTTATTGGATATCATCTCAACAGAACTCTTTAAACATGATTAAGATACCCAGAGATCAACTCGCAGACCAAACTGCTGCACCTAGAATCCTGAAATTAGGCATGTGGGTTCTTTATATAACGTAAGTGGGCACTGAGAAAGGAATTATGGAAATGTCACTCCTAAGGGGGTAAATAGCGGATGAAATCGTCTACTTACGAGTGAACGAAGCCATGGGCAAAAGCTAGTTGTATATACACTAGTGGCAGCGCACAAGGTCGAAATTCATAATTCATTTAACTTTCTTTTTTGTTTTTTTATCTTTCTGTACTCGTCCATCATACAAACAAACAACAACTGCTCCAAATTTACTCTTTATATATATCTTTTCAAAACGTCTCTGTTTGCCTATTTTTTGTAAAGAGGGCACAAACTTTTTGCTCCACTTTAAAAAATAAATATTTCAAATATCTTACACAATGCCATCTAGTCCCAAGCTAAGCAGAGCTTGTGTTATGGGTACTAGACAACTGTTATAAATACTAGTTTTTTTGTAAATACGTACATATACATAGAAAACACCCAAACTCCAAAACAAATATTTGCAGATCATAGAAAAATTTGGACCGACCCGAGAATCTAACCCGAGACCTCAAACACAGCAGTCGCATACGCTACCACTGCGCCATCGAGGCAGACAATGTATAGATTGTCATAAAATCTGTCTCTAATTTCAGAGTTCAAACAATGCTACTGCAGCGCCGCCAGCGATGGGTGCACAGACCCAGTACCCCTATCCCTATCAACAAGGAATGGGCTACTGGTATGCTCAGGTAAATATAAATTTTTAAACATTTCTTATATGAAATATCGATAATTCAGTTTATTTATTTCAATCACAAATATAACTACTTCAGTTTCTTGATTTTTACTGGCTGGCCATGTTTATAACACTGCTTGGAAATTGTTTTCTATTATATAAAGGACAAAGGAACAGACGGGTAGATTTTGTACAAGAAATTCAATATCACAGAAATGAATCATATTTGTCACAAAAATTTCTTTTAACTGATTAGATTGTTTCACACCATACAAAGATAATCAAGGTTATTCATATTAAGACTGATTGTGTCCTGTGTTTTTATACATACGCCTTCCTCCCTTCGGATTACCAAATGAGGTTGGTAGTATGTTTGAATATTGCTGTAATGCTTATTTCTATAATCGATATTTCGAGCTGGTATTAGAAGATAATTTTTATGTAAACTTGTTACTGCTGGTTCGCCATGGTGTTCAAAAGATTTTCTCAACCACATACCATAGTCATAGTATACTAGAAACCAAAACGGTGATATACCAGTCATTCCAGTAGCTGAGAGTATTTAATAATGCTTTATTGTAATGTGATGATCTGTTTCTAAAGACATTTTAAAGACTGCTCTTCCCTTTAGTTTTGGACTGAAATGTCGGGAAGAAACATTCACAAAGTGTAATTTAGCTACTCTTAATTCACTAACTACTACTTTAAATCACGTAAAAGACTATCTTACGTCGGGATCGCACCTTAAATACATCTACATAAGAATCGACTGTCGATACAATAGAGCAACGCAGGCCGGCGGACGGGAGTAGTCATAGCTACTTTTCCGATATAAAACAGTCTATCATTTTGGGAGGGGATTGTAGACTCGCATACAAAAACATCACTATTACCCACACATAAATCAAAACAAAATAAATATTTAGAATTTCACACACACAAATACATTATGTCATAACAGTGTAATGTGTAGGCCCACTTGGGCTTGTACGTAGTTCTACTCCCTGACGTGTTGCTCTACGGTTGATACAAACATTTCTATTTAAAAAATATCAATACCCATATTTTTTTGAGTCCAGGAATACTTTATGATTTATTGTTTGGAGCGAGAGTTGTCTTTAAAATTGATCTTGATCTACATAATAATACATAATTAATGCATGTTCTGTGTATTTGTGTTTCTAGCAGGAAAGTATTGATACAAAATTTATAAATATGTATGCATATATTATGTAAAATAGGTTTATTTAAATAATTCGACATTCTTGAACCAGAGTTTTAATAACGCGCTACCGGTTTTATGTATCAATACCGAGGATCTATCTAGTTATCTATATAGTTATTAGTTTTATTTCGTTTTGCTAAAATAAACTGAAACATTAGTACTTAAAACTGTCTGGACATTTTCAGTAATGTTGAACTGTCATTGTCACACTATCATAGAAGTTTTTGTTAAGGAACCTATTTACTCTTTAATGAGTTCTGAATTTCGCGTTCCTTAATTCTCCATTACTATATAGACAACAAAGTAATTTCGTCAGTCTAATAAATTATTAGTTGCTGGCCGAACCGTGCCCACTTCGTTGGTCGTTAACCGCACGTTTTTCTGGCTTATGTCACTCCTGGATAGTGTCGCTTTCTGGTACAAAAAAATGTTCAGGATCGGATCAGTACTTTTAAAGATTACCCTTACAACCAAACAAAGTTAGAAACTTGACCTCTTTATAATATAAGTATTGATAGGGTAGAAACAGGTACGATGTTATACGGATCCGTTTCTCTAAAAAACTTCATTCAAGAAGATAGCGATACAACAGTACCACTAAATTAGTTGTACTCGAAGCCACGCTCATCCACGGACTTTTAGCAAACCTATTTACTAGTTAATAGTGTACGGTATATTTCAAGCCTGCCATTCCTAGGTTAATGATTTGACATGATTAAGGTCTACCATTTTCAGATCTGGGTTTTCTTCATAAACTTTATATGTAAAAGTTCCTTGAATACTAAAATCGTGTTTAAATATTTCCACAAAGTCTTTCTGTTTTCACTTTCTAAAAAGTATGTTATTAATATCTAAAAACAAGATTAAATCAAATTCCATTTACGATAAGATAACTAGTGGAGTCATTGTGGTGGCCATACCACACTTAGAACAATCACTATGAGTAATTAAATACCTGTATTTTTTACCGTTTATGGTATTCTTTATACACATCAGGATCACTTATTAAACGAGAAAACGAAACTTAGCAATTGTAATTAGTTAATAATCTTTGTCTTTTTACTGCCTCAGTAGCGCAGTGGTAGCGTATGCGACTGCTGTTCTTAAGATCTCGGGTTCGATTCCCGAGTCAGACCAAATGTTTGTATGGTCTACAAATATTTTTTTTTTGCGGAGTTTGGTTGTTTTCTGTGTATAGTATATATGTATTTACAAAAAAAGTATTTATGTATTTATATCAGATGTCCAGGACTCATAACACAAGCTCTGCTTAGCTTGGGCGTTGTGTTATAGATGTCAGAAATATTTATTTGTCTGATAATACAAAAAGACTAGCCTTATTGCCTTGGTGGTTAGATTCTGACTGCTTTGGCAGAGGTCGGGGGTACATTCCACTCAAAATCGTTGTTTGTTTGATGGGCAGGATTATTTGTTTGTCTGGCTGTAATTTATCTATGATATGTATTTATTTAAAAATATATAAGTATGTTTATCAGCAGTGTGGTTACCATATTATATTCTTTGTTTAGCACCAGACCTTGTATGAATTGTCTGAAACAAATATTATTCATTTACTTTGTGAGAAATGAAAACATTATTATTTCATTTTCGGAGTAAAGTGTGGGTAAGACTAGGTGAAAATGTTTGATTTAGCCTCAAAACATAGGTATGGTATAAGCAAACTGCGTAGGCAGTGCACCCTGATGAATGAAAAACCATTTTCCTTCGTTTGAACTACTATATCAAAGATAATATATACTTTATTATATAAATCTTCCGTTTTTCTAAAAGATTGAATTAAGAACCTCTTGATCCAAAGAGTGCATTGGTTGGTACTATCAGGATTCACTAGTAGTTTGTTAATCGAATTCTGCTGATATGCATCATATAAATCATTTTGCGGTTTGTGTATTCGGCCGTTTTTTTTTTGTTTATTATTGGTTTACCAACAATTGTATACACAGCATAATAATAAAGTAAAAAAGCACATCAAGAGGAAAATAGCAATAGTGTTACAATTACTTATAGGTAAACTCCGCATGCATAAAATGATTTGTACCATGTATCACTATAGATTACAAAAACTATTTTTAACTTAACTTAACTTTTCTATTTTGTCTTTGACTTTTATAACTAAAATATAGGGTCTGCCCTAAAGAGGCATATCCTTACAATATCATATCACCAATTAGTTATTTCCATTCATTTGTCTCGCAAATAATACGGTAATCAAGTAATGCGGTTGAAGTCCTTGAAAAATTTATCTCCGAGCTATAAATTAAGTCACATTTTATGCCTGTTTTGAATACTTAGTTCGTCCTTATAATGTGAATGTATTATACTCCAATAGTCCCAGGAATGCATGTCCTCACATACCCAACATTTTCTATCCATCACGACACAAGCTTTATCATTACTTTCACTTAAAGCGGCTTTAAGAATATGCTTCAACACCTCGGTAACTTGTTTTAAAACTATGTAAGTCATTTTATGTAATTTATACTGTCGAGTGTCGGCACTTGATGGAACTTGTTACAATACTTTCTAGAATCAATCTTAAAAAGTATAAGTTATTTTATGTACATTAAGACAACATTCAAATATAGTGCTTGTTTTTAGTATAACCCAGTATTATAATTTATGCAATAATCAATACTTATATAAACGAAAACGAAAATTACTAAGTAAATAAATTTACGCGGACCTACAACGATGTTCTGTTATAATGAAGAAAACAAACTTATTACCCAAAATAAACTTATTACTATGTTATAAAACATAAAAGTATCAAATCGAGGAAGTTTAACTGTACTTTTACGAGCAATTACACGCTGGAGTATTTATTTAATTACCCGCTTTTATAAAAAAATATTTAATTTTAAATTGCCCGTATTGTTTGCTAAAGCACTGCTAGATATTACTTCATTAATTTTTAACACGAATTTATTAGCGGTAATCACCCAAAATAGGGCTGCTTTTTTTAAATTGGCTTTGGTTGTTCTTGATAATAGAGTATACCGTAAAATAAATTTTATTAACAGTTTTAACGGTATGTTAATAGTGACTGTCAGAAGTTATCATTAGCTCCGTGACGTGTCATCGACCGATTTACCTGTGAAGGTTAAATTGCATAATATTGTCGACTTATTAATACAGACGTATTTATTTTTTTACTCACGCTTACATACCTATAAAGGGTAGGCAGAGGTACGTATATTTCACTCACTATTTTTCCATTATATTTCTAGTTCCATATAATAATGGCAAACTTATTGTCGGTTCACCAGGGACGTTTCCAGACCCGCATTTGCTCGACAAACGAACCTAGGACCTCACGATCCGACAGAAGCATAAGCGCAAACGTACACTGGACCCAGGAGGTCGTCATTTTTATTAATATTTAAACATGTTTGCATGATTTATGTTGTGGGCATCGTCGTCTAGCCACTATATTATTAACGGTTTTAATATAAACTAGAATATATAACTATGATGATGGTAACCGACCAAATGATCTTGCATTTATTCCGTTACTTTCACCGGAATAACTGCATAGAATTAAAGGCGCTGGCCTAAAGCTGCGTACGAGTTGATTTGGCCTCATACATATTGAGAATTAAAATTGGAACTTGGGTTAGTTTAGGAGAGACGTCAATAAAAATAGTTTTTAGTCATTTTTGCCACATATGCCAAGCATGTCACTATTTCTCTGTGTAGAGTTGTCACGATTTATAACCATGTAACAAGCCAATGTATCTATCCATTGAAAGAACGGCATTCAATTTAACTTTATTTATTTGCGGAACACCCTGTTTTATTATTAAATATTCTATACTACAATAAATCTCCTATAAAACAAAGCTGAAAATATTTTTACCAGCTCCCAGCTTCGCTCCGGTTCGGGTTTTAGGTGGACCCCATTAGTAATTTCTGAATACGAACTTATACGATTAATGTTTGTAATTGAATTAATTAGTAATATATTCCACATCAGACAGATACAATAGCTTCCCGTGAAAATAGTTGTAACTTGTCTATCGATGACCGCAAATTTTTAGATATTACAGTTAGCTATAAAGCTACATCAGATTTTTAGACTCCGGGACTCCTGGAGAATTAATATACCCCGCTGGACATTAAAATAGATACAGTCATTTCTTAGCATACTTTGACAACGTGTTAATCACCTCAGCCCACTTCCAGAAGTCAGATGAAGGAACGATGAACGTTCGATTCAAAGAGAACTTTCACATAAAGAATCCCATGAATACCGATCAGCAAGCGACTTCACGACGATGCTCTGAGCATGTAGTTTCTTATATTGTATCTACATTCCCCATATCGACAATCTCGTGAGATAAATAAAAATACTTGTATCTTTTTCATTATTTACGAGATTTTTGTCATGAGGAACGGCGATATCTGACAATCATTACGCGGCGCTTTATTCTGTTTATCATATCAGCTTAAGAATATAACAAAATAATAGTTTTCTTGTTGATGTTGTTGTAGGGTACACTGTTGTAGAATAAATGCATGATAAAAAAGCTTGGAATCAAGTTGTTCTCATTTCTTTGCTGCATAACTTTATTTTGAGACGATTTATTCTGCCTTCAAATATTGTTTTTTTGTGGCATGTAGTACAGTGTTATGTATTTTTTGTTTCTAATCTGTGACATGCTTTTTATACGAGTTACATTTTTTTTATGGAAGTCAATTGATATTTTTTTACCAGCCTGTCAGTTTTAAGTGGACTAGGTGGAGTCGGGAACTCCAAAGATTTAGTTATTATTTTTTTGAGATGCTTGAATTCGTTCATAATTCTAGTCAAATAATGGCAATATCTAGTTTTAGCAGCCTTTCTTTTCAAGTAGCATTCTACAGCCGTAAACAGAAAATTAAAAAATGTATGGGAATCACATCCTGCAACGCCGAAACAAAATATTAGCCTATGATGCAAGAGAATACCTAAGTTAGCGAATGTAGAAAGAGAATCCTAGCGAAACACTTGCAACTGCAACTTGGCCAAGGGGGCCATACTAATATAAGAAAATTTGAAAAATATATTCATTTATCATGTATTTGACTACACGGTTGGCCTAGTGGTTTCAGTGGTCGCCACACCGCTTCCTACTGCGCCAAGTGTTGTGGGTTCAAATGGGACAACACTTTGTGTGATCTATAAATTGTTGTTCTAAGTCTGGGTGTACTATGTGTCCGTTTCATTTATGTTTGTAAAGATCCCCGTGACACAGGAATGTATATTCCTAATACGGGAATTGTCTTTTTTTAAATAATAATTAAGAATTGTTTGTCAAACTTTGAATGATGGATGACGCCATTCTATTGTATCCACTGCTCAAGATCCCTGTATACAGTTACGTATTTCAATGCGAATGGTTAACTTGATTCCGCCGCATATACATTCTAAAAAATTCGCAGGAATTTTGAAAACAGATTTTTTTCTCAATTTTCTACCTTGACGAAGGCTCACATTCAGTATCGTATGATGTACTACAACATATACCACAGCACAAAACTGATTAGAGCTTCTACGTCTCATACTATCAATTATTATTAATAGCCTCTTATCCCTAATCTAAATTTAAAACGGAAAACAATGTATTGTGTATTGTTTGAGTACCAACAGAATCAAAACACTGTAATTGCAGGAGTACTGTCACTACAATAGCGAATTTAGTAATGGTCTTATATTTCATAAAATTCCATCCAAAACTCTTTTAAATTCTCAAAATCCATTAAAAATACATTTTTAAAAGAATTATTTAGCCATACTAGAGATAAACTGCTGAACAAAACAAAGTTTTTTTATTTCATTGAATTTTGGACACAAATCAGATTCATTTCGAGATGTTGCATTTTTCAAATATTCAATCATATCATTCTAAAAACATACTATAACTACATTTCTACGTATAATCTGTTTGCGGTGAAGTGAAAAGTTCCCTAACTGGCGCAGAGATGGCGTATTAATCGGCAAACATTTTGTGATAACCATTTTTGGGTGTAGTTTTACTTGTTCTCTAGTATGTACTTCATTATTCTCGTTTAGTTCTTGAGTGGAGACCACGTCTCGGCAAATGTAGTGTAGGACGTCCACAAGCCAGGTGGAGCGATGATTTGCGCAAGACGGCTGGCAGGAGCTGGATGCGAGAAGCCATACATCGAACTAAGTGGCGTGAAATTGGAGAGGCCTATGTCCAGCAGTGGACTGCGATAGGCTGATGATGATGATTCTCGTTTTAGATGTATATCTAATAATATCGTGTTATCACAGACGTCTTCGTTTCTATATCCATCGTTCATTACTAATTTATAGCGAATCATTTTCTTCTATACTAACCAAATTTAGTCACCGGATTTTAGGTATACTAAAATGTATTTTTTTCTTAATTACAAACTAATATATTTAAAAGGACTCCTCAGATACTCGATTCCCCATAGTGGACATACTTACGAACTTTTACTAAACTCCAAGTACGAAAAGCAGCACAGGCTTGCCGGATTTGTAACGAAAATCCAGTCTTATTTATTTTACTTTGCCCTCTATTCCAAATTTAACATATCACCGCGCAATATTAATTTGAAAAGTTCTCTTCACGAACGGCAACTCTCGCTCCGATGATTGTTAACACCGTGCATTTAGAAGGCCTATTGAAAATTTTATTCGCATCAGCTAGATTGTTGCTATGACCGGGTTTGGAGTTGAGTTACCCGTGAACTCTTAGATAATCGTGACGCCGAAAGCTTGAACTAGAACTCTTTAAGAGCGAACGTATTTTCTAGCCACTATGATCAGTGGTCCTTTAAGCGGAGTGTGAATAAGCATCTCACTACTGTCCACGTGCTCAATGACGATGGTGTCCACCACTCTTGTATTTTGCTCGTACTTTCCATTAGTAGTCATCTTGGCAGCTTCTACCCTAAAAAAGGACAGCGAAAGAAACAAAATCTTCCATAACCTTATCCTATAATATTTTTTAAACCCCCTATTACCCTCAACATACAAATTAATCTATAATCAATTTCACTTATGAGTCAGTCAATCTTACATATAAGTGACTAATTGAATAAGTTTTATGAATGTACTTTTAGTGGTAATAGACCTACAAAGGTTCGTAACTTATCACTATGGTGATTGGAAAATTAATTACTCGTTACATCAAATTCGGCCTATGCGAACTGGCAAGTGCAAATAAAGTAAACATGTGTTGTCTAAAAGTGTTTAAAGAAAGTAACAATAAGGGATGTTGGTTTTACTTTCAGGGGTATCCGGCGTTACAAGGTTATATGGCTCCAGGCTATTACCAGCAATACGCCGCCGCGTATAGTAATCCGCAAGCTGCAGCAGCGGGTATGTTAATTTATGTACACTAATTTAGATAATCTTTTGATTAAATCCTGTTTATATAACCCTGTACCAAACCTCCTTTTTTATTACCAGCAGTAGACTATAAAAGGCAGTTGATGATGATGATAAATGTGTATTTTTTTTTATTATATCTGGCATCAATAAAGTTCTCTCTCAGAAGTTCCTATCTGTGATGACGTAATGGATTTTTAGGCAAGAGTAATAAAAAAAGATGTGCTGAAAAAAATAAAAAGAGAAATGATATGAAAGTTCCTGTGATTAGAGCTGCAATCACATGATGCTAAATATAAAACCGTCGTTGTCTAACGTTATCAACGTCGCTATCCGCGCTGCGTTTCTATTGTTATCAATGTTTTAACGAGCCCTGTGGCCTCAGTGCTATCGTGACGTGCCATTACAAACTTATTTTACCTATTCTAATTTTAGCGCAACAGCTTAAAATGTTTTGCTATGTTTTGTAAAAGGGAGGTATCTCATAGGTTTGGATATGTTTATATTATACCTTCAAAACAATCATCCAACTCAAATGCACACTCTCGCTCTTGTGAAGAATATTATTTTAGATCGGATTATAGATAATGCATATACTTTAACAGGCATCGTCGTTGTCATGCTCGATGTCAATTAATTATTGTATTTAAGATTGTGTAGAGTGTGAATGTAGGTGCGTATGTGTTATGTTGCAGCGGGATACCGCATGAGCATGCCGGGCGGAGGCAACGCGGGCGGTGCGGGGGGGTGGGGTGGCGGCCCGGCGCCGCTCATGTACGCGTCGCCGATGCCGTCGGCGCAGTACCCGTCGCAGTAACACCCGCCCGCACCCCGCGCCCTAGCCCCCCGACCAGCCATGCGCAGAGCCTCCACGTTATCGTGAATCCGTTACCTCGTGGCTAGTTTTCTTCCTTCAAATTATGTTACTTCGAATCTATCCGACACCCGTCCGGGGGTGTGTACGCCTGTGATGTGCAGAAACCTCAATAAATATTCTGATTACACACCGACGATGTTGTCGTCGCGGCCGTTCGCGGCTCGAGCTGTCGATCGATGGTCCCGTCGTCGAGTACGAGCGGACGTACATCGACGTGTCGCCGTGGGCAGTGAAGCAAATTGTGGGAAGCGATACCGTCGACCGAGGTTCGAGTGGTGAACGAGCGGGGCCTGGTATGCCGCTCGGCCCGGGCCGGGCCCGCTCACCCGCTCTGCCCGGGCCGAGCCCGCTCGCCTGCTCTGCTCGGGCCGGGCACACTCGCCCGCTGGGCCCCGCCCGGACCCCTTGGTCCCATCCTGGGCCCCGCCGCAGTCGGCCGGCCACTGAATGCCGAGTGTTGCCGGCGCCATCCAGTTAGTTCGCAAGACACCGTGGCGCAGCGGTGTCAGTCGACCTACATAGATAGGACTTAACGAAATAAATTATAAATTTTTAATGAAAAGTTATAAATATATAGGGGGAGTATTGTCGCGAGTGGGCTCGTGTACATACGTTGATATTTATTGATGGCAGACTGACGATGTTCCCGAGACTCCTCACACGACGCGCCAGACAGTTTTGACCTATTTATATTAAGTTGGGCACATGTTGTTTTGTTTGACCTGAATTGTTATGATTTATTGTATGGAAACACTGGTGAGTCAATAAAGCTGTGGGTCTGGGACAAGGGTGTTTGATTTGTCGTCTAAATATATTACAACAATTGTATTATGTTTATTTCTGGGTCCAAACTTTTTTATGAGTCGACTGCTAGGTCCGTTTTGTGATCGAGTACAGCATACGTTCGGATGACGTGATGATTAAAAGAATATTGTAAATTCATAATGAAAAGGTAAAATTTTGTAAAAGGATTAAAATAAATAGTTTAAGTTTACAAATTACTTTTGATTACTGTCGTATTATTAGCGGCGTCGAACTCTCAAACCAAAACCCTTTTAACCGACTTCATTTGAACATACATATGGAATCACAAATTTCCGCGCCAACCTGAAAGCTCGCTGGAAGTTTATTTCATAAAACATAATGATATTATGTGCATATACTGCGGGTACTATACAAGCCGAAACAAAACTTGCATTGTTTTCTTTAAACTCGCATCTCTTGAAACACATGACTATTAGATAACATCTGAAATAAAATACTAATGTCGCTACGTAAATAAACCGCAACCAAGAAGAGTAAAATGCAGGTTATTTCTCAGAAAAAAATATTATTGAACGCAAATGTGGTAGCTTTTTGAATTTTGCTGTTAAATATTTTGTAAGTTGACAAGATCACTGCAGTTCTTTTTGGTATTTGTTGGTTATCTTAAAATAACAAAATCATTAACTCTTTCGTTATCTAAGTCATTTACCACGGTAAAAATTATTGAAAGACATCAAATTGAAGGTAGAAGGTACTGCAGTCTTGTTTAGGACATACTAATATTACGCATATGCCATTAAAGGATCACATACCTACAAGAATAGCTGTTAGGTAGGTCTATAATAATGATTCGTTTGTCTATCTGCTGTATCAATTTTCTTATTGGAGTATCACAAGGCTAACTATGGGTTATTATATTGCCTGGCCACGACCTATATAATCTGAATACTTTATCCTGTCCTAGACAATATGAATAGCTGATCATACAACAACAACAACAACAACAACCCATAACGTCCCACTGCTGGGCTCGGGTCTCCTCTCAGGAGAGGGTTTAGGCCATACGTCCCCACGCTGGCCAAGTGCGGGTTGGGGACTGGCAAGAAAACGTTGTGGCTACGTAATCTTCCGTCGGATGTTTTCAAGCCGCCCAAAGGCCTCCAACTAAGCTTCACGACTGTTATCCTATGATAACAACCGGAACCGACTGCTTAACGTGACCTCCGAATCACGGAGACGCTCATGATAACATGCCACTAGCGGTCACCCATCCAGGTACTGACCGCGCCGTCGTTGCTTACCCTCGATGATTGTTTCTAAACACCGAGTGCAACTGGGCTATGAGCGCCTCTAAATAGCTGATCATATTCAATCTGATTCACCATGTATGTATTGAGTTACCCAAGTCAAACAAAAATTAAATTGTTGATGTTAAAGTCGTCAAGTATATAGGATACCTGAAATAAAAGTTAACGTGTAATGATTATTCTTAAATAATATAGAAAAGAAATAGGTTTTCTTTTTATGAAAATTATAAATCTGGGAAATCTTATCCCTAAAGCTAATAAAATGATTCTGTTATCCAGTAATACTGCTTTTTGTTTGCCGTTTGATAACGAGCCATGTCTGTAAATAAATAAACAGAAGCTGTACTTATTAGCCATACAACCAAAAACTCGCAGCAGTAAAGAGATCCCTAACATCTCATTGTTCTCCGTCCTAGTGTTGCGTTTAAGTATTGATAAATTGTCTTTTTAATAACAATTTATTTTATTCCATACATATGTACATCTGTAGTTTTCCTTGGGAGAGACTTATGTCCAGTAGTGGACTGTAACCGATGGTAATACATATGTACATCCACTTTATTAGAAGAAGCAACTTACTTTGGTTATACTTAGCGTTTTTATTTGTTATTAGTGAAAATAATTATTGCCTTTAATTTCATTAAGGCGTTTTGTATTAATACGTTTATAAATTATTTCAGGCACATTATATTACCGTGAAGTATTTAAAATATGTTGTATGTGGGCAAATAGCTTCCTACCGGAAGTTTCTGGATTGTTTAATGAGCTAAACAAAAGATATTCTACAGTAGCAATAAGAATATTAAGTCATGAATCAGAAATATTGTTCTAGTAATCTATGTTCTGTTATATTTTACACAGTTTTACAGTTGATAACAGTGCGATTTTATTTAAGTACACTGTCTTCTTTCTACATGCAGAAGCTTTTGATTTTTTTTTACAACTCCCGCATTCGTAATATAAATATTCCTGTGTCGCAGGGATCTTTACAAACATACATGAAACGGACACATAGTACACGCAGACTTAGAACAAAAGTGTTATCCCATGTAGGATTTGAACCCACAACCGGCGACCACCGAAAACACTAGGCCAACCGTGTAGTCTAGTAATTGGCATGTAGAGAAGCAGTATTACCTATATGTATTTTGTAAAGCTTTAGCTGTTAGCTCCCCGAATGAAATAAAATATCAAGTTCAAGTGAATCGTTTTATGAGGTAACACTGCTTACTTATTGATATGTTTTCCTAGCCTTTATTATCCTAAGATTATTTGAGATGGGCCACACATTCAACTGGTTTTACCTGTATGCCAGTTTTTCCACGGCTGGACTAGCATCGGATATCCGCAACACTGAATTCAAAGGTTGATGGTTCTGTTGTCAGTATATTTAGGGGCACCGACTTCCGAATAACTATTGCCATGGATGTTCATGACAACCGGGACCGACTGCTGAACGTACTCTCCAGGCGGTTAGTAATAATTTCTTATAAGAAAACCCAACAACACTTTCGGTCCGACCTGGTAATCGAACCTGAGAACTCTTTGTCGACAAATGCAAGCTTTAACAGCTAGCCCAAAGAGGCTGTTCACCTATCTACTGATATAAACTGTCATAGTCATTCATTAGTATTTAAGAAATGTATGAATCTGAAAACCAATACAAAATATAGGGCACAAATATACAAACAGACAATCGTCAGCATGTACCTACGTACCGGTCGGAACTGGTAGCTTAGTGACAAAAGATTATAATTTGATTATGGTAATTTATTTATTAATTCATATACAATTGTATAATTATATCAGTAGAATTTCCTTCCTTTCTTACATTTAATTATTCAGAATTCCCAATGCTTTCTCTACCTAGTCAACCGGTTATGTGATCTAGAGAATTTATGTGTTAGGTGCACTTTAAAAAAAACTATGCAAATGGATGCCACGAAACAAAATATAAACTAAAATTTTATTATACAATAGATGCTAACAATCTGCGCAATAATATACACTTATAAAAATTGCCTTATAAAAAATTGGGAAGTTGTTGCAACGGGGCCAATCTTAGACACAACAGGAAGGTCATTACGAACTTAAGAACAGTTTCATATGAAGTAGGTATATTCAGTGCTTCCCTAATCTGGAGCCAAAGTAGGGCTAGGTCAAGCTCATCAGAAATATATTTTGTTATTGGAACTTCACCAACATATAAAATTTCAACCAAATAGGATTCAAAAGTAAAATATGTAGCGTAAACTAGACTTCATTGCACAATTCAGCATTTTATAATACAGTATAAAATATATGGAAATATTTATTGCCAAATCCGATGATAATGTTCAAGATGTCTGGGGCTATTTCTAAATGAATATTTATAAGAGATAAATCTGTTAGCTTAATATTCATGAGCATATTCACTGTTGGGCTAAGTGGGTTACTTACGTACCCACTCAGCTCAAACGTGTGCAAAGATAAAAGTGCTCCCTAATAGCACCATACAATAGGAACAAAACACAAAACATCATATCTTCATAAAAAGACACGTTATCCTGGAATACAAGGGCAGAAACGAATAGCTTTTAGAAGCCTGTGAATGCTCCAGGTGACTTCGTTGCTTCTAGAAGAAGCTTGGTTGGCTCAGCTAGTCCACCTTTCTTAAGACAAAAGACAGTTAGAAATGTAAAAACCGCTACAACCAATACTAATACCACTTGAGTACAGATTCTATTGCAACAATGAAATTTAGATTCGGGCGAATAAAATTATATTGTCTAGTTCTAAGGACCGATAGAACAATTGTTTCTCTACCTGGACGATCACTCCTTACTAAATGATCGGTAGTATACATTTAGGACAAATTGACTCACGGGTGATCATACATCTTTGGGTTGAGGCCATTGACGGGTATGGGGAGTAATGGCCACCATTATCATTATAAGATTATCCAGTAGCCTTGGCATAGCCAAAGCCTTCGATTAGATTTAACACTGTTTTCTTCTCTGAAAACTATCGGCAATCGGCCTCCAAATTCTGCAAGTGGGTTTGTCGCCTTGCCGTACCAGCTCCACTTTTCAGCAAGTGAACGCTTGTGTACTTATTATTTTTTGGTATGACACACTATAAGCTAGAGAGTGTTTCAAATAGCTTATTATTTATTAGCAAATACTTGTCATCTATTTTTTTCTGCATATCAATGACATGTTATGCTCTTGGCAACAAACGATACGGCGATATTTTAGAGAAACGTTAACAGCTTGTCGCTGAGCTCAACCTGGTTCTAAGCGGCATCACTCATGAGAATCTGGCCAAGCTTAACGCCAAGAAAACACTGGTGTGCGTGCTCTCTACCAAAAAAAGTTTTTGCCTTCACCAGTAACGCATAATGTTCCACTGTTGGGCTCAGGTGTCCTCTCAGGAGAGGGTTAAGGCCATACGGCCCCACGCTGGCCGAGTGCGGCCTTCCTCTTCTTCTTGTTCAAACACTCAACTACCACTTCTAAATAAGCTCGATACCGGGTATGGATATTTGCGGGAATTTCAACCCGCGCGAGTACGCCGAGCGCATTATTAAGGCCGCCTCACGGAAACTGAACAAGGTGAGACGGTTCTTCTCGCTCGAGCATCTTTGTCTTCTTTATAAGACTCACCTTCTTCTACTGGCCTTAGAAGTCACCTTCTAAGGCCAGTAGGTCACTTCGGAATGGTAAAATGAGCTTTCGAACCAAACGGCTCTGAGGTACCGTACCGGTACGGGCCCTTTAGCCGGGGCATGTCACTAGGCCATCATAGTGTGGGTCGTCATACTGCATTGTCCACATGCGCAATGAGGATGGTGACCTTCACTCTTGAACCACTCAAGTTTTCCATTAGCAGGAACATTTTAGCAGCTTCTACCATGATAAATAAATAAATGGGCAATAATTTTGTCAAAGTCATATACAATTTTAGGGAGGGGGGCAGTCATGTCAACTGTGACCCTCATCCCCTTCGGTCCGCGGCTGTCCCCATAGTACTGATGATTCCGTTATGTACTAACATACTATTTGACTCTTGAGTTGAGACCTACATCAATCCAGCAATCTGTCAATTTCTTAAATGAAAAAAATAAAGCGGGTTCAGTGCAGAAATACTGAACCTGCAACACCGCACAAGTAAATGTACTTACAATATGGTTGTATGTTACTCGGATACAATATAGAATGATAGGATACGATTTATTTTCGTGTGATGATGTATGATTACGAGATTGCCAAGAAACTTCATTAAAAATCGCCTTTGCGATACAAAATAACATTATGATTCAAAACATCCTACGTAAAAAATAAACAAAACAACATTCAAAGGATTTTCCCTCATGTCCTCGGTCGTTTTCAAAATATCATGAGACGACGCATGTTGGTCGCAATGCTCTACATTTAAATTAACCTTTGCTGGTAACCTCAGCATTCCACATTTCGTTTATCCTTATCCTACACTCATGACATCACAAAATTAACACAACAACCTCTCCAAACATTCATGTAAAATTCGTGCGAGTTTCGGGAATGACGTGAAAATTGCAATGACAGTGATCTAAAAATAAGGTCGACAGCGTCGCCCGCTGTTCGCGCGCTCTCATCAGTCGAGGACCAACCGTCGCGAGTTACAGTCGAACGAATATAAAATCAGCAGCCATGGTGTACGAGAGTGACTTCTATACAACCCGCCGCCCCTACAGGCCCAGCACCAGCTACAGCACAGTGACGGTAAGTGCCACCGCTGCCATTGTCTAACATCTACTATACTGAGCGTGCATCGCACCTCGCTCCACTCTCTCCCGGGAGCCGGACGCCCCTCGCACCAGCTCGACCCCTGTCTCTCGCCTGTCCCATAATAGGGCCCTTGACGGCTCACGCAATCAATGAATGTACCTACCGGACAAAATTGTTCAGTGAATGAGCCCCTTAAACCTAACAATTAATGTCTTCCTAAGTGATAACTTATTCCCGGTATAGTCTGCTTGTAAACATCATTGCTTACGATAAGTTCGACGCCTCCGTGTCTCACACTGCGGTTTTAGGACTCGATGGTGTAGATAGTATTGGTGGTAGAATTTTCCGCAAGTGGGTCATTTCGTATCGAGAAACGGAGTCGGATAGCGGAGCTTCGCGGCGCGCCAAATATAGCCGCAGCTGGAGTCGCGCCCGCCCGACTAACGGCGACTTCTCCGCTTGCAGCGACGATCCGCCGGCGACTGGGAGAAGGTCCCGTACGTGCCGCGGCCGAGTCTAGTGCCGGATCCAGTGACAGCATTCGGGAGACGGTCCAAGCCTGGCGCTCGACCCTCCATCCTCGACCCGGTGACGAGCCAGAACATCGCGCCCAAGCCGGAATACAAGTTAGCGCCGCTCGCTCCGTACGTGTCCCCGCGCGATCAGACGCGCGCACGCGTACTCGCTGCTGTTGGACATCGCGAGCGAGCCTACGAGGCGGACCCGCTGGGTACGCCGCGCGACCACATGGATCTTGTATTGGCACAGTCGCACGGCAGGCCAGAGCGCAGCCCTCACCGGCACGTTTATTACAGCAACTACGCCACCTACTGACGGAGACGTAGTCATTCATTGTCGTGTGTCGCTTTCGCTAGTCGCTAGGTGGTCGGGACGGTGCGAGGGGGTGCGTTAGTACTGCGGTGGTGGCTATAGGGCAGGGTTGTTGCAGACGCCGCGTCACTACGTGGTGGTGGACCGCGACCCGCTGCCGAGGCGCGCCGAGCAGCAGTACTCTTACTCGTACCAGAGCACGACCGAGAGCTCGCGCAACGGTGACCGGTTGCCTCAACGCAGTTCGTACAACAGCACTGTGGAGCGCCGCACCGGCAGCGGCCCCGGCGGCTATTCCTACAGCAGCGAGCGCAGCAGCAGCCTGGGCGGCCCCGGCGGCTACTCGTACTCTTCGACGTCGTCCGGCCGCCTGCCCTACGGCACCACTTACCGTCACTATTCGTACCGCGTGTAGCGCCCCGGCTCCCGCCCCGGCCCGCTCCTAACTTCCTTCCGCTTCCCAACTCCACGCGATTACCTAATCAGTATTGGCAGTAAAATCATTCCACTTTATTTGTTCACAAGTGGCAATCGATCTGTTTAGCGCTTTTTGATGTTATTGAAAATTATTTATCTAATGAATTCGATGTGATTTAGACTGAAATTTTAATAAAGCTTGCGTTTTGTAATACATCATTTTTCTTTGTGTCGTGTTTACACAACAACCTGAGACACGAGTCGATGATGAGCTCGACTTTGTTCTCCTACTAACTATTCTTATTACTTTGTTGTATGTTGGTTTTCTCTAAAAAGTCTGTTATATTTTTCTTCCAACCAATAAGTAATGATTAAAAACCTTTAAGAAGTAGGTAGATAGGTATAACAATAGTTACTGAGTTATAAAAAGATATTAGGTACGCTTTTTACAACATTAGCATATCAACAGTTTGAAATAACCTCTGATAAGTACATAACTACCAATGCGATAGCCAGGCATAACATAACATCATGGATATATTCTCAGATTTATTCTGATACAACACAGATTTCAATCATTAAGACAACATGGTTTATTTACAGGCAATAAAAACTTTATAAATAGATAGAGTGCTCGCTAGTAAATGAAAGAAAAAAAAACGAACATATTCCAACAATTATAAGTGAGAAACGAAGATAATTAGGTATATTTATCGAGTACTGATGTCCTTTAATGATAAGTTAGTAAGTGGATGAGTTTAACTAGTGCCTCTTCATTGTCCATGCCAGCCGTTGTCTTCACTGTACTACCTGTCGTCTCTACTGCCCTACTATCATGTACCGTATATAACGTACATACCCAAGCTCTCTCAGGTAAGTTGGAGAATCTTGTAGCATCGAGTAAGTAATGCATATTTGGCTGCCGGGAATACACAGCTGCAAAACCGCTAAGCATTTTGCACACCATGATTATCACGCGGGCACTGCTAAACAAACATTTTGTTTTCATTCCTGTAGAACGAAATGTAAATAGCTTTATGATATTAAACATTCATCAACAGCGTATGAAATGTAAATAAGTACCTTCAGTGTTAATCATCTTACATCGTATTAGAAAAAGTTTTTGTGATTTTGCAGATTTACCCACACCTTTAGTTTCACTTCAAAACATTTTTTTGTGTTAAAGTTGTTTTCTTAACGCACTGGACACTGTAAAATAACAGATCAGCAAATATTAGGCTGTAAACTCTGCTCCTACCTAATGTTAGGACTATGACACTAATTGTTCGAAGTTATTAAACGAAGTTTCAGTTCAAATATTCTTCTCGTAGAATGCTGAGGGACAAACTTAATGTAGGTACACTTGGGTACTTTTTCTTTATATTCTTTTAAAAGTGAGTTTTAAACCTGTTATTATGCGCCAGATCAAGTCTTATTTAGCTAAAAGCTTTAGAAGTCTTTTCACTTATTGTTAGCTAAGTAAAACAACATAAAACTGATCCTCAAGAAGTTATATTTAGAAAATAATACACACATTTAGATAGATAGATAGATAGATAACTCTTTATTTGTACACCGTATTACAATTTTACAAGAGAGTACAGAAATCGATAAATATATATTGTACAAAGGGCGGCCTTATTGCCAAAAGCAATCTCTTCCAGGCAACCGTAGGATGGATCAAAATGTATTGGTGAGACATTAGCAGTTTACACATTTATCACTTTATAATGGGTTTGAAGTCAAATTTTTATACATAATTCTGAATATAACGGACAAACAAACAAATATACAGGCTACCAAAAATACATTAAAGATTGATTAATATTGAAATCACTGCGCCGTCAGTTTTATGTAAATTGAACTATCGAAATAAGCTTTGTGGAGCACTCCAAGTGAAGGCCACGATGACCATCTCAGATGATTATTGTTTTAAGAATTTAAGATAGTTTACGCTTTTAATGCAATAAGTAATAATTTATATGGGCCACATAATAAGTGTGTATTACCTTCATAGCGAAGTATATTCTTAGATATCAACGTTTATAGTCATACGGCAATTTCATTAATTTTGCTCTACAAAATTTGATAAGCCTATTGAAAGTTAGATTCAGTTATAAGGAAAACCTTCAAAGTCTTTTTAGTACTCAACAAATCAGTTAATTTGATGAGTCCGGACTACCTTATTATTATTAATTACAAAAGACATTTGAAGCGGCTTTCTACAGACATTCAAAGAATTGTACCGAGTAACTGACATCATTAAACAACACAATGTATGATGTTCTATCGTCGGTTTGCCGAAGACATCTTAGATGTAATCTGAATTTCAGTTCAAAGATGTTCTGGTAACTAAATTTCAAATTAAAATAGGCAGAAAACTTTAATAAAGAAGATTATTTCTTCTACTTATTAATTTCAAATTATAATAGAACCGAGCTCGACATGTTTAATGCTAACATTGCACTGATAGCGTCTTCACGAAGACAAGTGTTTCGCTTAGTCAGAGAGAATTACAAGAAACTACTGATATCCGGAACAACTAGTAACAACTCATTTTATCCACTCTAAATGGATATGAGATCATTACTTCTAAGCTTTTCATACAATCGATCAAAACTTTTTTAGGTTCACCTCGACACAATTCGAACGTTCCACAAGTCGTAAAATAAAATATTAGAACATTGTTGTGCGTCCACATGTTTGCCAAGTCATTTAAATTAAAGGGTTCACACCTACAACCATTAGGTATTTTAGAAGTTTTAAAACTTATATATATTGCATTAGTCAAAGGTCGTATGTTTGAGAGATTTCGAAAGTGCCAAAAATAACTAAATGATGTCAATAATATTGTCAGATTTTCTCCGCCGTTGCGACTGTGAGCGTTTTGCATGATAAATACTAACTCATAAATAAACGGTTAGATGCAGATTTGTTATTTTAGACTTCAAAGTTTCTTGAAATCATTATATGGCACCATATTTTAGGTAAATAGATATACGACAATAGATAATAGATGTATCTATTATAATTTAGAAGTCTGTTAATTATGATTTGTTTTTTAGCTAATTCCATCACATTTGGCCCGGATACACCGAAGTATCACAACCTCAAACAAAACCGGTGGTAATATATGACGTAATTGTTTATCCCGAGAGTCTTACGTTATCGCAGGCCAATTTCTCCCAAATTTTAGTAGAGATGAAAGATTTTCAAAGAGTGTTAGCGCAGCTTATGTATCTTTCCCTTTCATGATTTCTCTTAACATCTTCCTGGCCTTTATAACTCGCAATAGTAATTAGGTTCGACTATTAGTTCATCGGAGCGACTGGCATTGGACCCTGAGGATGAACTGAATTCGAAGGTTGAACTAGTCGTCAGTATATTTGAGGGCTCTGACTTCCCACTAACGATTATCATAGGTGTTCATGACAAGCGGGACCAACGGCTTAACGTGCTCTCCGAGGCATGGGATCATTATTTCCCCTATATCATAAATAAATATCATAATAGGATTTGTTTATCCTTCCTGTCCTGCGTAGTATGGTCCCTCAGCCACCTCTTACGGCACCCACGTCATGAACGGTGACACTGTATTTTTAATCCGTCACCTCATCTGCAAACATATATAAAAATGAATCCCCATTTCCCTTGGTCAAAGCATCACGCGTGAACGGCTGCAACAATTTCGCTAATTCTTTTAGTATCTGATAGCCCAGTTATCGTGGAATGTTATAAGCTATATATTATTACACTAAGATCAATAGGACCCGAGCTTCGATGAAANAGATGAAAGATTTTCAAAGATTGTTAGCGCAGCTTATGTATCTTTCCCTTTCATGATTTCTCTTAACATCTTCCTGGCCTTTATAAATCCCAATATTAATTGTGGTCGACTAGTAGTTCACCGGAGCGACTGGCATCGGACCTTGAGGGTGAACTGAATTCGAAGGTTGAACTAGCTGTCAGTATATTTGAGGGCTCTGACTTCCCACTAACGATTGTCGGGACCAACGGCTTACTGTGCTCTCCGAGGCATGGGATCATTATTTCCCCTATATCATAAATAAATATCATAATCAACATCAATACCCATCAATAGTTCCCTACTGGACATAAGTATTTCGTTTTCAAGGAGATTTGGGCCACAATACTTCGTCGTCATCATCAGTCCACAGTACCTCGTCAAGCGAGTTGGTACAGGATTTGTTATATCCTTCCTGTCCTGCGTAGTATGGTCCCTCAGCCGCCTCTTACGGCACCCACGTCATGAATGGTGACACTGTATTTTTAATCCGTCACCTCATCTACAAACATATATAAAAATGAATCCCTATTTCCCTTGCTCAAAGCATCACGCGTGAACGGCTGCAACAATTTCGCTAATTCTTTTAGTATCTGATAGCCCAGTTATCGAGGAATGCTATAAGCTATATATTATTACACTAAGACCAATAGGACCCGAGCATCGATGAAANCGATGAAAAATATAACAAAAACGGGGAAAATTAATTCGTTTTCAGAGACACTGACAAAGTTGCACGGATTAGTATATTATATTTTCCGTCATGAATCTGAGCGAAGCCGGGGCGGGTTGCTAGTGAATAATAAAATAAATGTACTTAGCTTAAATACTAAAAACAGGCTTACAAAAGACAGTTACATATAGGTGAAGCTAATAAATTTATAAAGTAATTCAGAGAATGTAAGATGTAAGAATGATATCAAATATTAGGCGAGTGCTCTATTCCAGGTCAATCTTAATGAGCAACATAAATCATTTTAAAGAATACCAGTGAGACTTGGCATGGGGATACCTATCATTATTTACCGCGATAACTGACATTATAACCAGGCAGATATGCCGACAAAAGCTAGTACTTGATATTTCTATAATATCTCAACCTGAAACCTTCACTTCAACGTTATATTTTATTTCAAATAGACACTACAACTTAAGTCAACTGTTATGTTATGTCGAACTCTTAATATCGATAAGGACACTTGGCAGCTTTTGAATATTATTCAATCCTAAATCCTCATAGCATACCTCTGCAAATGAATATTTGAAGCCAACATTATCATTAGACTTGGCATAACAATCTCGATAAAGATTCTTAGAACAACCGGCATTTGCAAGCGTAGAGTGAATTTTCCTTTGGATAGGGATCAATGAACCAACAGTCTGCTCTTGAACATTATTTATAACAGCCAAGAGAAAACTTTTGGCTCACAGAAGAATCCTACTTATATTATAAATGCGAAATTATTTGACTATGTATCATAGATATTTATAACTCTTCAATGTAAAAATCAGTGAACCAATTTATATTCCATCCAAACAAACATTGTTTATTATAAACTATGTTTTTCCGATGAAATATATGGAAATATGCAACTCCATCAGATTTTGGGAATAAATTCGTTCCGTTTGTTACCTACCTTATGAATATCATCAAATGTAATATGATGAACGGACTATGAAAACTACTACTACCGCCGTAACTAAAAAGAAAAAATAAATGAAATAATCTAAAAAAAGGTTGGATAAGTGTATAATAAATGCGCAAGCTTTCATTAAAAAGAATACAAATCAAATAAAGTTGTAAATTAAATTGTCTAATGACATACCTAAATGTGATAGGTACTTAGTTAAAGTTTTCTAGGAAAACTTTATTTTATTCTTTATAGCGCGTTTAAATTATATTCTTTAGAGAAACAAACAGGTTTACAATAAATATAAGTTGAATGTTTACAACAAAATGAATGTTGGTTTGTTGGCAAAGATTTCTGAAACAGAATTTTATTTTTCAACGTTGTAGTACCGAAATTAAATCTTTATATATGCATATATACGTTTTAAAAACACAATAGCCTGATAGATTTACTAGAAAAATATTTATAAAAGTATGGTTCGCTTTGAATCTGTAGCTAGTAGTTGTTATACCTACATGTTTGTTAGCTGAATTCCTATTTTTCACGTAATCACCTTGGGATGATAATTGTTATCCCCTTAATTACACATAAGTAGGTAGTTAGGTAGGTAGTAATTTTTTATTTTTATTTAGATACATAACACTCGTTACCATTGCCAACCCACAATAATTGAAATGTTTTAATTGAGAAGTTTTTAAATTATTTTAGTTTTATAAACTGTAAAATTCATACCTCTATAGAATACTTAGAAGAAACTATTGTGAATCATTTATTTTATGTTCTAGACATTGAAATTAAGTGTTACAATGATAGAAACAATATAAAATACATAAATATACGGTTAAAATAGAACGGGACTACCTCGTGCTTATATCGTTGAACGCTACGAGGTAGCATTCAACGATATAAGCAGAAATTAAGAGTTGAGAGTTTTGGCTTTCAACGGCAGAGGAGTTTTTCGTAAACATTACATTTTTATAACTAAAAATTTACCTATATTTTAAGAGAATAGGTGATATTAAGCTTTAAAGTCACAATAAACATAACCACATTAAATTTCCTCATCAAAAAATATGGGAACTACTTTACTTACATTATTTTTCAAAACCTATTATTATTTTATTAATTTGTTAAATAGTTAATAATTTGTATGGATCTGAGATACCTAAAAATAAATAGTACCTACTAAATTATTACATCAGATTACAAATATTATGTAGGCATATAAATATCCTAGAAACATAAAAATCTAATAAACTGCCATTGTATCCTAATTTCTACCACATTTAATTAATGTCTCTTCCGTAACCCTGTAAGTATTACCTGTAGTAAACGCATCAGAACTGGCATTCGGCTATAGCCGCCTTGCTGTACTAAAAACATCTTTAGTCTCATTAAATAACCAAACAAACTATGAAAAACACGTAACTCCAAAAAAAATGTAAAGGCAAATCTTCATCTTGATAAATGTGATCTAGAAAGATCTAGAAGACGATCTATAGGTACCTAAACAAATACTTAAATCAAATTGAAGTGTCTGTTTGTTAGTTCAAATTAACAGCTTTCACTAAATGCATTATAAGAAGTAGGTACCTATACATATAAAAAATCCTATTTTATTTTTTTTCTTTCCGTCTTTTTATGCCGGCTAATCTCTGGAACGACTGGACCGGTTTTAACGGGCCTTTCACTTGTAGATAGCTAATGATATAAGGATTAACACAATAACAAGTCCCGCGACGTTACCCATATGTCATACGTTATAAAACTCATGTAAAAGTAACAATACCGCGGATTAATAATATAAATAAGGATTAATATTTTTTCTTGACACGTAGAAATTAGTTTTTTGGTTGTTAACCAAATATTAATATTTATGTGACGAGTAATTATTCGGTAGCAATAAAGCAGAACCTCTTTCGTGATGATAAAAAAGAAAAACCCATAATTAAAAATTCATTCTTCAACTTCACCAAATGCATATATATTGTCAGAAAATCTAAAATACTATACATTTACAGCCTCAGAAAATATTACCTAAAACTTCAGAAATGTTTATTCAATAAACTAGAGTGTTTATTTAAAAAGAAATACAATTCTGGACTTCAAACGGTAAAGACCTTGCATGAAAATAGATACATAATTAATATTTATTTATTTAAAGGACCGGATGTTAGATTACATCAGCGTGGGGAAACAAAAGCCAAACTTGGATCAAGCGAGTAGAATTTTGGCAACAGGACTGACGCCAAAAATACTACTATAACGTCAATTTTATTACAAGAAACTTGACATAATATTTGCGCTAGTCATCCAATTCTCGTTTTCTAATTAACTGGGTAAACAAAAAAACACCTACGATGAAACGAATTGCTTCGAAGCCTGAACAATAGAAAGATGCAAAGATAGTAACTGTAATTTGATAGCTTCTTCAGTTTTAGACTGATGGACACTTTCTAGTAGATAGAAACTTGGCAATAAAACAAATGTTCACACATTAGCTAGTGTGAAAATGAGTGCAAAGAATGAAAATTTACTACTAAAGATATCATATTGCTGTTAGGTATTATTAGAGTTCTTGAATGCAATCTAAAATCTGACTGCGTGGATCGTTTAGTGGTTTAAGCGGTCACGTCGGAGCTGAATGTTTAGGGATAGCTTTACAAGGGACAAGTTCTGGATCTGGGTGTTCTTGCCATCCGTTTCATGAATGTTTGAAAATTAAAATGTGTATGTGCAGTAAATGCTTTTTGCTTAATTGTCCTATTCATAATGATTTATTGGTTAAACTACCAAAAGAAGTTGGTCAGAAATCATAAACGTGGGGAAATGTTGGTATAATAATAACGTTGCAATCATTGCCAGTACTAACAGTATCGCAGTACCTACTGCGTGTGCGCGGGAAAATAATCTAATTTTACAACATCGCGCGGATGATTCATCTCGCCATTGAGATGTACAGTAAGGTCCAATACCGAAATAACCCTATGATTTACTGCATTATAAACAAACACAAGAATGTTGAATTCCATGTTTTGAGCACAATTTTATGTAAAAATTTACGTCAATACAACGCACTCATATCCTGTTACATCAACCAAGTACAAAAATGAAAACATCATTCATATGTAAATAAAGTATACATAATCATTTTTATTTACAATCAGCTTCCCAGTCTGAATCTAAAAGAGTTGATGTATAAAAACAAGAGTAGGACTTGACTGTTTTTGAATATCACTACAGCACTGTTACATCTGAATAAACTGTTTGAAAATATCATATTCCAAATCTAACCTCGCATCTTCTTGTTGCATAAAACACGTAGTTGATAAGATAGAAGCCTCGCTAGTTTGGAATGCTAATAAATTTTCTGTCATGACTATTAGTTCTATAAAATAAAGTAATATTTTGTCCTATAAAATTAGATTTTATACTTTGCTATTAAACTGCTTAGAGTGTGGTACTACGATCTGGTCAGCAGACTTAATTTACTCCGTAAATGTTTGTTATGATGAAAATGATTGCCAATGATAACTTTGTATCTTCTCTTCAGACATGGCGACAGACTAACAGATTTAGACGTCTATTGGTTTATCCAAGTCCGTTGTCCGGTTCCTACCATGGCTACAAATATATTTCTGGTTTTGTTTTGTCACGGAGCAAAATGTACATTATAGACAAATATACAGAATTTTAAGAAAATTCTCGAACCTAAAGCTCATATATTATATCTTTTTGGCCACCTTGCTTGACCACTAGCAAGCTTATAATTAGAGTTATTTATTCACTAATAAACGCTGACATTAAGCACGTAATACTGTACTTTATTGCTGATACATAAAACATTTATTTTGGTCGACCTTAGCCAAAGCAATGTGTAAAATATTTCAGGCTGAACTGATATACCGACCGACTTCTCGCACTGTTACTCGACTCGTTACTTACCCTGAGGCGCCCCACCACATCTTGCGAGTACGCGTGCGTCCATCAGTAGTTCTTCGTGAATTGGACCGCATCGCGTACCGCCGCCGCCCTGCTTATTCCATCTCAGCTGTAGACGACTTCTGTCGTTCTGAGTCCACCAAGGTAAAATTCCTGCTGCATTTCCTCCTTTCAATGTTACAGACCGTTTGAACGCTAAGTTCAAAAGCTGCTTGTTTCAAAACAAGACTTTATAGCTACATAAGACATAGTTGCTCTTAATTCGATATACTTTTTTTAAATAGTCGGATAAAGTATTTCCACTAATGCTTCGTCATGAAAATTTTGATTAAGACAAATTTAGACATCCGCTGTGTTTAGCTGAAAAATGAGACAGTGAGATACTATTGAGAGAGTTCGATTACATAGCCAGCAAATATTTTAGTAACTGCTCAATCGCTTATCTCTTAAAGTAGCTAAGGTAACTTTTAAACTAACTCCAATAATTTCAGGCTTTCCAAGATGAAACTAGCCGCATTCGCGCTGACACAGCCGCCCTCCTTACTCGCGCGCGCTCTGTTGTGCCCCGTGCCTCGTCCGTAGCACCTCTTGAAACTATATACTCGTAAGTTATAACGATATAATATATGTCCGTTATCCCCTGTGGTGATGATCAAGTATAAGGACTTTTAC
This sequence comes from Hyphantria cunea, assembly GCA_003709505.1. Classification (NCBI taxonomy): domain Eukaryota; kingdom Metazoa; phylum Arthropoda; class Insecta; order Lepidoptera; family Erebidae; genus Hyphantria; species Hyphantria cunea. The sequence continues at coordinate 116,247 of PKRV01000566.1, forward strand.
ACCACTATTCATCTCGTGGGCATCGTAAGAGCCAATTCAAGGAGAAACTTACGCAGGAAAATAACACAAAAGGAGTAAAACTTAAAACAAATTATATGCCAACCTGTCTGGTAAGTAGAGGTGTGGTAAGCTAAAACCTTCTTTCTAAAGGAAGACCATTGCTCTGCAGTACACTATTTGAAGCTAAGCATGATATTGATGAATTCAAAACTGGAATATTTTGGAAGTATGTAAATGTACGTTGTTTCTGTTTTTGGATGCCGCTTAGTAAATATCGTGATTTTTATACTTGGCTTCAAGAACGTTTAAATGACCTTGCGGTGGCTTCATCAGTTCAGACTGTAGGTCAAGCTGTTCTTGGCCTAGTAGGACGGTGCAAAAATAAACGACCCATTGATGCGTCTATCAAACGACCGCCCTGACAGTGACATTGACAGCACAACAGACAATAAGTAGCTTGTGATTTGGCAAACATGTGCTTGTAGTGGCGTACGTAATAAATTACTCGACCGATTGCCAAAGTTGATAAAATTACCTGTCGATGGAAGCTCAAATTGTTCTGCTCATTCTCAAATTACAACGTACCACAGACATGACTGAGGCGTGATTTTAATTTTAGAATTGTAAAATGTCAGCCAATGTTTGCTATCTTCCGTCTCTTTAAATCATTGGATTGGTTATTTATTTTCATTCATCTTTAACATCCGCATGATGTTAGCCAAGTCGTAAATGGCAGTTAGTCTATTAATATTAGTTAAATATACTATTTAAGTATATTATTTATATTAACATAATAATTTCTAAATGTAATGTCTGCAGATATTCATACGGGGAGCCTGTTCCATACCGATTCAGCAATGACGCTTACATCTCTAAACTATTGGTCCCACTTCGGAACGTCTATGATAACATCCATAACATTTCTTTCTACAACGAGCCTGCCAAGAAGTTCACCGGTAAGAATGATACCATTGCGGTTCCACGATACAATTCAGGTACGCTTTATAAAAGTAAAAGTCCCCCCACTATTAACTAAGTTAACGACTTAAAAAACTTCCGATTTGCATTTTCCGCTATCTGTTCCGTCCGTTTGACAACCGACTAACAGTTAAAATTCCAGTGTGTCCCCGTGGTAACAATGAGGTGTTCTCACCAGGACGCGGAAACCTCGCGTGCGTGCACTACTCCGGTAAAAAGGCCTTCTCCAACCGTAGGCCTCTCTACAAGGAACTTAGCATCAGGGACGACGTGAATCTGCTCTCTTTCTATGCCAAGAACAGGCTCGCAGCCGCCGGTCTGGCCGTCGAGAAGGCCGCAGGTACCACCTCGCAGTCGCAAAGCTAGCGCTCGCTTAAATACCCTCGCTTAATACTTTAAATAAGTCTATAAACCGGTCTAAAAGTGAAAAGGTGCGCCTCGACACAGTCGGGGCTCTAAACGAGCATTAAACCGAGGTATAATAATATAAAAGTCCGTGTCTAACCCTGGGTGTGGTGTCTCTTGCAGCGGGCGGCGCGCCGGAACAGCCGACGGCGGCGCAGTGCGCGTAGCTCCTCGCGGCGCGGCGCGGGCGCGGCGGCCGCCTCGTCGCGCCCGCGCCGCGCTCGCCCTTCGCGCTCTCTGATCTCGGTATAACACGCTAGAACTAACCAAGATCATCTATTTTTTTATTCATCTTACAGATTATATTTTTGTTACTTTGTTCGTACTTTCGATGAACGAAACATAATTATTTCTATTATCTTAGTCATCGTTGTGATAGCGCGGTGTTCTGCGCCGAAATTTTGTCGGTGACCGAGACGTCCCGTTTTCACTTAACTCGACTGATTTTACTTAACAATAAAGATTTTTACTGGAATTGTAGTTGTTTTAATCGTTTGCACGTTCGTTATTCCCGATGTCATGCTTCTAAATCCGAGCTTCTGATAACGCTTCGCTTCTTAACTAAAACTTTTAACAAGTCAATTAATATACGTAATAAATAGATAGATTAAAATTAAAATTTAAAACGATCTCCCTATAAGTACTTCAGGATTATTGTGGTCATGAGTATCGAACAAAAAGCAGTATTTAGTACTAAAGCTGTCTTGCTGCATCACGTTTAGGTACATATGGTTGAATTTATATAACTACAACGTAGAAGAAACGCAAGACAACTGCACTACCATTCGCATTATAGCATGAAGCAGCACTGAAATGAATATACGATATCATAGCAAATCCATGCCATTACGGCTTGTCATCGAGCTTGGTGCTGCGGTCTAACAGCTTCGAATAGGCAGCATCATGATCATTGTGCTGCGTCGCTTATTGACCGTCATCACTTCGTTTACGATGACCTTTGATACTTATTATCATGTTGTGAAATAATCAGAAATCGCCTATAAAAGGGAGCTGATTATTTCACTACTGGTCATTGTTCATGGAGCCCGCGTAACATTGGCCTCGGTGCAGTAAAACTGCTCCCATGGAGGCCGAGCCGCAAGTTCCAGGCCCCGCAAATGATGGAGGACCCAGAGCTTGAACTGAAAGCTGCTAAGGCCGACCGCGAAGCCAGATTCCGATCGGTGACTGTGGAACCGGTTATGACTTCAGCAGCAGATTTGACAGAAATCAAGAGGAAAAGGCAAGAGGAAGCTCGTGCTGCAGAAGAAAAGTATGACCTTTTTTTAATAAATAACTATTACAATAACAGTTGATAGTTGTGTTATACTAGGATGTCTTTTGTTACAGAGCTCTAAAGGAAGAAGCTAAACGTGAAGCCGAACGCAAGGCTCAAGTATGTCGTAACAACTGTCATTATTTTCAATTTTGTAACGAGATTTTAAAAGATAAAATAAATTGACGCTTGAATTTCAGGCTGATCGTGAAGCTGCTGAAAAAAAAAGAATAGAAGAGGAGGCACGCAAGGCTGAAGAAGCCAAACGCAAAGCCGAGGAAGACGCCAGGAAAGCCGAAGAAGAAGCTCGCAAGGCTGAGGAGGCTCGATTGGCTGAAGAGGCTAGGCTTGCCGAAGAGGCCCGTAAAGCCGAGGAACAAAGGTTAGCCGAGGAAGCCCAAAAAGCGGAAGAAGCCAGACTTGCAGAAGAAGCTCGCTTAGCCGAAGAAGCCAGACTTGCAGAAGAAGCTAGACTTGCGGAAGAAGCTCGCTTAGCTGAAGAGGCGAGGTTAGCAGAAGAAGCCAGACTGGCGGAAGAAGCTAAGCTTGAGGAAGAAACGCAAGCTGAGCAGAGGAGACAAGAGGAACTTGCAAGGTTAGAAGAATTGGAGAAACAAGCACAGGAAGATCGTGAAGCTGAACTCGCACGACAGGTAATATGACACTTTGTTATTCCTTTTTTACGTCATCAAAAAACATCATGTCATCACGACATTTTGCGACACCTTTCGAAATCATAATTCTTACATAATACTGCAATTTCAGGCCGCCGAATTAGCCGAGATCGCGAGACAAGAATCGGAGCTAGCCGCTGCCCGTCTAGAGGAGCTCTCACACAGTGGTTCAGCGGCTGATGTGCCTGACACCGAAACCAGGTAGCTTAGTATTATATTCTTCTTCTTCTTTTGATGAATGGCAATCAGCCGGATCAGCTATTTCTGCCAATGTCAAGTATTTCAAGTCTTCAATTCTAAGTCTTCGAGTCTTCAAGTCTTCGTCGTGATGGAATTAATGATAAAAAATATAAAAAATGTGGATGACATGAAATGGGGACCGTCTTTCGCAAAAACAAAAAACGATCTCTCCTTAGTATTATATTCTCATATAATTTGAGTCCTGACATGGCAACATACATTAATGGCAACATACATTAGTAATTACAGTCAGATGAATTCGTATGTCCAACATCTTTTGTCTCGCTTTCATGCAAAGGTGTAGAAATATATAACAGAGACCAGGGGACCACCTGCAATGTGAATTAACCAATGATTGCGCCCGATGCCTTATGTGACTGCAACATGATAAGTGAGACATGGGATGTTACATATTCGTATGCGATTACTGTAATGCTCGTATCTCTCTGACGCGATCACTTGTAAGGCATAATGTTGCTAAAATACTTACCATATTAGCATCCCTTAATTCAGATGATCAGATTTCCTATGCTGAAATGATAATGACAATGACATAAGATGATGCCATAAGGCGAAACCACAAAAAAACCGTAAAAATAAACAAATTAAATAGTGAAGTAAGTGCAAGTGAGTTTAATTCTAGAATGTATTGCAACAAGTTCCATTAAGTGCTGAGAATCGAGAGTATAAATTAGTTAATGACAATAAATGAATTCAAATACTGCAATTACGCAACAAAATTATTGATTTCAGTGAACCCGCCGCAGATGAACCGGAACCTATTGTAGAGGAACCAGAATCCCCTGAAGTCGAAGTACCTGAAGCGCCAGAACCAGAAGCCGAGCAGGTCGCTGACGTCAGCGAAGATGAAAAAGCGGAACCGGATCTTACCGATGAAGAATAAACAATACTAATTTTAATTATACTTAATTTAAGCGTTATTATTTAAAATTTGTTGAGCTAAATATCATTCGTGCGCATTTTCTTGCTAGGCTAGACATGAATGATGTGATAGCGATAAGGTGGTTGTGATGTGACCCCTCTTTCTTTTGCATAATCAAATTATGCAACGATGAAAGAATTTTCCTTTTGCACACTATTAGGAAAAACTTTACCACCGTCAACTAAAAAACCTTAACCCTAAATGTTACTAGCTTAATAAGTGTTTAATGATGTTATATTTTGTTAAAATTTAACAATAAAAGACAAATTAACAAGTTGTTTTTACTGATTTGTTTCTCACCAACCACATTTTTACTATAAACATAAAATCAACTACCGTCTACTGATATATTTCGAAGATCTAATGATCTTCGAAATATATCAGTAGACGGCATCCATTGTTATTACCAAATCTTCTAGGAAATGAATCCGTTACATTCTGAAACGTCAAAAAGACGAAACTTTAAACGAAAATTATGTTTTTAAATAGGAAGTGTCCGGCAGTCAATTGGTATAATAATAGAGTTGGCAACTACCACTGCAAACACGACAAACAATTAAGAGGATACCGATATTAATATCCTATCAAGAAATATAAAAACCTAGTTCATAAAATATTTTTTATTTATTAATAGATTAGAGGTACTCACAGTTACTTAAGTGTGTACTATTTATAAATCGTTTAACACCCCTTTATCAGTATAGTGAAGTGAAATGTGTATTACAGATATGCGCTGATTTGCTCTAGTTGGTTTTAAACAGCAATTTAATACAAAAATTGTCTTTGTAAGGATCATTAATTGAACTCCTTTTTGTACATATAGTTACGATAATATTCTTGAAAATAGGTAACATTATGGCATTAAAGGGTAACATATAATATGTATACATAATAACAACCTACAAAATAAAATCGATAACTACCCGCACACACTCATCGGAATTTTCTGGACTTACTACAAGTCAATCGAAACTATTCCGATGTATCCAGTGCTGGACAATAAACTAGCTTAGTACTATATAATTATAAGTCCATTCCAACAACGGCCTCTGCAACTTTTGCTACATCTTCTTTTGTTACCGGTTCTGGTAGGTCCTTCATTACTCTTGGAGGTTGCACTTTCGGTACACTTGGATTAGGTTTAGGTTTATTTTTTATTTCTAGGAACTCCTTGTCTATGTCCTGTACTTTCTGCTTGATCTGGAAAGATAAATAAGAAAGATAAAAAAAAAATAATATTAAGTAATACTAGGTTATTTACTAACATTTTGGTAACTGATCTTTAATCTATAGTACCAGTGTCGACTTAGTTTGTGATTAAATTTAAACCTTTTTGTTAAAGCTACTGTATTTGCAAGTGCCGATATTTATCATATAACACTTCCTCACAATAAGAAACAGTAGAAACCCTAGCTCTTTCAACTTGGACAATGGACTGAAGCAGAACATAGTCACTTTTTTATGTATGGGCTGGGCCTGCCAAAGTGACTTTACTCTGACTGATGGAAAGTATAAATAAAATCCAAGAGTGGTTGTCACCACACTCATTCTACACGAAGGACGAATGCTGTGATTTTAAGCTGATCTTCTGTACGAGTGTAGTAGCACCCCGGTCGAGCCGAGATCGAATTTCGTTCGTGTTGAAATCAGCGTGGCTCTACAACCTGTCATACTTAAACGGGGTTTGCTTTGCGATATACTTACTATAGATTAAAATAGAATAAAAAAAATAAAACAACAATAAACGAAATATAAATTATTGTTTGAATTCGCTGACTAAATTATCACTCAAACTTCCTGTATCATTTATTTACTATTCTATCACTTTTTCATAGACATTTGTCTATTACATTTTTTAAATTTTATACAATGAAATGAAAGACAGTTTTAAAACAATTAGTTTCAGTATTTTAATTAAAAATGCTAACACAATTAAAAAAGTTCTGGAACAGAGTAACATCCCTTTTGAATCACTTTCGGTGAATCGATTTTACAAAGAATTTGTTCCCAGTCATAAAATTGTGTGTTCTTGATGGAAGGCCAACACCAGAAAAAGTGTTTTCTTTTCATACAATGCACAAAAGCTCCTTCTTCTCCCGTATCCAGAACTCTGCCCGGACAGTTGTATGACTTACGGGTGACAATCACGTGATCGCCCATGGCTACATTCAGGAGATTCTTGACTGAATTACTTTGTTGGAATTTAACCAAGAGAATATCTTCTCTATTCGCAACAATGAGACAGACATCATTTGAAGGATCAGTGCTAGACTCCCAATCAGCACAACTCATTGGCGATGAGAAATTTTCTTCATCGTCTAGACATAACTCTTTATTAGAGTTTTCACCTTCAATTTGCCAACTGTATAATTCCTCTTCAGGAGTTTCAGAAACATAGTCAGTTTCTTCGAAGTAGTATTGGCGTCTCTCCATTTTTCTCTTTTTTAAATTAGCAATACGAATTTTATTTAATCTTTTCAAAGGTTCCCGAGTGCTTAATGGATATATACCGGTTTCTCTAAAACCTTGAATCAGGTTTTCTTTTATATTTGGTAACAAGTCTAAAGCTGCACTCAACAAACAAGGAAAATCAGCCTTCATTGTTGATGCTGCATTGCCTTTAATTTTAAATATTTGCCAGCTTAGTAATAATTCGAACCAGATTTGTTGTAAAGGTTGAAAGTAAGTGTTTTCCAAAGGTTGCAGCACGGAAATTGAATTAGGCGGTAAGCACATAAACATGATATCTTCCTCTTTACTCACACATAACACTTTCAAACTTATGTGTGACGAAAGACTATCTCCAATCAAAACTTTTCGACCTTTTCTTTTCCTAAGGATTGGTAGTAAATGACTTAGAAACCAATTTTCAAAAGTTATCACATCTATCCAGCCATATTTTGTAGCACAGTATGATGCACCAACAGGACCGTTTTCAGCCCAAGCTGAGAAGCGATGTTCTGATTTAGAAATTATTAGTGGTGGAACGACTTCTCCGGCTGCATTACCACAAAACATGACTGTAAAACAACCCTCAACCGCATTAGTTTTGATATCGGGATGTTTAGTTTTCCGCCTCCATATATTGGTATTTTTAAGGAGATCGTCTCCAAAACTTATCTCGTCATAGCTATAAATATTTTCCGGTTCTACATTTTCTATAACATTGCTAACATATTCAAGAAAATTCTTAACACTAGTTTCTGAAATGTGAGCTCTATCATTTACACGCCGGCGATATAACGTCTGATGTCTATCAAGAAAAGATTTTAGCCAGTCTTTGCCTGGAATATTGTTTCGAAACAGCGGTACTGTTCTATTTTGTGAATTAAGATAATCTCTTATAACCATTTTAATATCCAAATTATTAAATGAAAAACCACATTCAGATAATGTAGAAATGTGTTCAACAAATAATTCCTCTTCACGGTCAGTGAAAGTTGGTTGTCTGCCTGGGTTTTTGTTAGACTTATTAGCTAATTTATATTTTATAGTACTGCAAGGTATATTGTAATAGTCTGCAGCATCCTGCTGAGTGAACTTTTTTGCTCGAATTGCAGCAAGACATTCCTCTAGCTGAGTCTTCGTGTAATCAATATATGAGCGACGAATACGGGGTGCGCGGTAATATTTTGAGGTCGATGCTGTTGTGATATCAGCCTAAAAATAAAGAAACACCGTTTTTAACTCGTGTTCAACCTCATTTAATGATTATGTGTAAATGGACTTTAATAATAGACTAAAGCTAGGCTTTTCAGTCAAGTAACAATGTAGGCACTTGCTTTATGATCATATTAGTGTCTAGATGGAGCTTCATCAGACAATATTTGAAATGGTGTAGATTAGATGTGTGCCAATTTGGTATACAACGTGGTTCAATACTAGTACATTAAAGTAAATGGAACACATAGACAATTAAAAATTAATCAAGAACTTTCTATTCAATGTGGATTGAAAACTATCTGCAGCGATGAGACTGATCTTAAAAACGTGAATGGTTTAATTTAGATAAATTTAAGAAATGCAGAGTTTAGACACGAATACAATCAAAGCTCAAAATATATGAAATTTAATTTACAGTAATTAGAACAAGATGAGTTTTTTATTTTCATATGAAGATTGTTGAAACACACTTTCAGATGTGTTCCCATACTGATAATAAAGTGGCATGCTAACACTATTGAAATTCATAACCATTAAATTGATTACACAAAAACGCAAAAGAAAACTCAGCAGGATGCATTATTTCATCACTTTTTTATGCTACTAGCTTATGTGTGCTGCACCGCCCACGTGTATGTTGGTTATCATTTTAAATAGATCACAGATTTACAATAAACTTCCAGCAGATGTAAAAGAAGCGATTTCTTTGAAAATATTTAAAAATAAATTATTAACTTACATTCATAATAATGAAATTCTCTAAAATATTTTTTTATTTTTTTTATTACAATATTTTCACTTGGACCACAGCCTTAGCACAGGCATGCGGAGAGCTCGCTCCTTACCATATTAGTATTATTTTATTATTACTATTATTTTAACAATTTTTACTGCACCTGCATCGAGTTGATGTAAAAGATGTTATTTTGTTCAATATTGTTCTCATGTAAGTGACAATTGTCTTAATGAGAAATAAAGATCTTTGAACCGAATAGACACATATAATGTTTCTCAAGGGTACTTCCATACTAAATTTAATTTAAATCCTTACAGCAGAGTGAAAGTGTAACAGCCAAACAGACGGAATGAGTCACTTTCGAATTTATAATATCGTAGGTATATATTATAAAACAAAGTTCTCAACAGCATCTGTCTGTTTGATCGAGATAAAATCAAAAGCTGTTGCACTAATTTGAATCTGGTTTATACCAATAGATAAGTGATTTTTTAAAAAGTTTTGGTGTATAACTTGTAAAATTTTTGAGTTGTCGAATTTGTTAATTATATTATATTTTCAGTAAAGAAGCTGTTGCTAGTGCATTACATTTTTATATATCCAGAAGGTTTGAACCTAAATTATAAATGTTTTCATTTGATTTTTATTATTAATTTCATTGTAATTAAGTCTTTGCTAGTACGTCAGAAGAAAAAAGAAATCCCTTTCTCATCACTTTATATACACTCTGTGAAATAATTTATGAATTCACCACCACCACTTCTAGAAAGAGGTGAGCTGAGTCAATATATTATATGAACCACCATAACACAAATTCAATAAAACTGGTTTGACAGGAATTTCACCCCGTAACACCAAGCTTTCTTGGACTTATTATATTAGCATGTACTAATTTATTGTGGTAGTTTCAGCAACAAATTCAATCATATTTTTGAAAAAACTACAATGATTGATAACAACAACTAAATTTCAATTAATAAAACAAAATATAGCAATAGTAAGATAATAGTAAAACTGTCATAAACAAAAATATATAATAAATAAAAATCTTTAAAATATTAATAACAACATAACCTTACATTTTTCAGGCCCAAATTGACCGCTTTGGCTTTGCTCTTCTTAAGGCTTTTTGCTCCAGCAACTTTAAATACATTGGCCTTTGGGCCCTTTTTATTATTTTTACCCATATTTAAAACAAAATCTTAAACTTTTAAAAATGCAACTAAACTAAGTAAAATATTGACACATGTCACAATCACAAAATATGCTAAGCAGAACAGCAGATTTGACCTAACACTTCTACAGTGCTGCCAACTTTCAACTGATACTTCGAAAAACACATTTTTAGATTCAAGTTAAGGAATGATTTACCTACCATCAAACTACTCTCACTATTTATACAAAGGTTTTAACGAATACCAGAAAAATACTTGTGTGATTTAATTTATTAGTGATTTTGAACAGTTTTCAAGCACACCGAGTCCGCAGTAGTCCGAATCAGTACATTCTATGTAAGAATAAAAGTTTTTGGAGACTTATTCTTTAGGTTTCATATTTTATATTATAGTATTTTTTTTCAATCAGCCCCAAAATGAGACGAAGGACAAAAGAGGTATAAGATTTAAATAAGAAAATACTACACTACGTGTGGTAGAAATATAACAAAACAGGCGTTCACACCCGCAAGTCGCACATTTATACCTGTATAAGAGTATATTTCATAAGAATAGTAAATTCCCATTTTATTATAGTTTATCTACGTCAATGTTATCTATTTTATACACTATGTGCGTCGTTTGTGCTGATAAATTGAATTGAATATATTAATATTACTTAGATATTTTTTTAATAATATTTTGACAAATCGTTAATATACACCGCCAAAATTAATTACTACTCGAAATACAACGGAAACTCCACTATGGCTAAGGTATAGTTATTTTAAATCAAGTCCTTCAATGTGAAGAAAACAGCCGACAAAAAAACACTTTTTGTATAGGCGTTCAGCCTATAAAACACCTTAATGTTTTACGCTAAACTATTTATTTTTTATTTAGTAAATAGTTATGTTTTGGCATAGCATATGACTAAGTTGCTAAACACATTTTTTTTCGCTTTATCTAAGGGCATAAGATAAGATAAGATACCTATAGTAGATTTTAGTGATATAAATAATTTACCTGAATGCTACTCTAGATGTAACTTACGATAAATATAAAATACCCATGTAAAGGAATAATAATACACTTCTTAAACATAAAATATTATTAAATAGAACTTTATATCTAGAAAATAAGGTTTCAATTTGTTTAAAAAACTTGTGGGTACCCATGGTGCAGGTACCCAGTGACCCAAACTGGTTTACCTTGTTGGTGATATTTCCAATATAGTGTATTTCTGAAGTGGCAGAACTAGTTTAATAGAAGCTCAAACTTGTTCTGTGTGTCCCTTAGACACCACATTTTAATATTATCTTTGTTACATTCAAGTTACTGGTGGAATTTTATTCTTTAACAAACAACTATGTCAAGTACTGAAAAGGTAAATAAATTAATTATCAATTTTGCAACATAATCAAGAAATATCAATAAAGATAGGAATATCACCTGGGGTTCATAAATACTGCTTGCTTGCTTGCTTGTTTCATTACTAACACTAAAATATTTCTATAAATAACAGGTCTTAATGGTTCATTGTGTATGTACCTATTTAACTCTTTTATTTTCATACTTAAGTCCAGCAGTGGTAGCCTAGTGGGAGACCGCTGGACTACAAAGTCAGAGGTCTCAGGTTCGCATCCACGGCATGCATCACTTTTTCGAAATCATGTGGGTATTAACAACTTATCATTTATTTAAAGGTGAAGGTGTACATTGTCACTAAACACTTCTTGTTTAACACGCAGGGTTAATAAATGTTCATCCATCGAAGCATGATAAAAATTTATGTACATTGCTTAACTAAATAATATTTGTAATTATATACTGTATGTATGTGTTTAGTATTACATCTAAAGGTGGGGGTCACTCTCTCTGGAACATAATTCATACTCTTAATAATATAAACTCAAACAAAAGTATGTCTGTCTGTTATGGATTCACAGCTAAACTGCTTCTACTTTGATTCTTGAGGAAAGACATAGGTCACTCTTTTCTGTGACAACTGAGATACATGCGAGCAGAGCTGCAGGCAAAAGCTAGTGCTACATAGAGACGTAATAAAAATTATCACACATCTTAACCAGAGCTGTCTGAACCCCTACAAAGGCTTATGTCTATGGAAAATATACTAATAAACAATATAAAAATTAATTACCAAATAAACACAAACAGTTTTCTTCTGTTTCTGTGAACTAAATAATGGTAGTAAAACAAATTGTGCCCATTACAATTTTTTGTGAGTTTATTGGGAATCAAACTCACAATGTTTGGCTTAGCAGTTGGGATTGTAGACCATTCATCCTACAAGTTAGAAGATGTTTGAACATTTATTGCCATTCATTTAAAACTTTTATACAATTTACTAACTCTACTAACTTGTGTAGTTAGTAGAGTTAGTAAATAGTACAAAAGTAAATATTTTGTACAATTTACTCCACAACACTGAGAACAAGTTATGATCTATTTAAAAAAACCTGACTGTGTAAAATATCTTATATTTTTTTTATTTCGATTTTGATGTGCCCAGTGTCACTCTCACATCTTAGGCGTATCTATTGACACTACTCATATAAAAATATTCCAAGCCGATTAGACTTTAGGACATACTAAAGAAATATATACACACATACATACATAAACCCAAAAAACATCACCCTCCTTCTTTCGCAGTCGGGAAAAAAGGTTATTGCATGAAAATTTTATATAAAAATTTGTTCAAGTGAAGAAATCTTCGGTATTTTTCTAATTTCTATGTTTTTTATTGTAGCCAGTATTGTATTCGTATTGGCGTAGCTCATGTTCTTGGCGTGTCAGAATCGCTTTGAATCTGAAAGAGATACCATATGATATTAAGGCAGTCAGCCTCATTAAAGGAGGAGGTGAACAACATTGCAATGAGTACAGAGAGGTCAATCCTATGGAACAAGTCCCTTCTCTTTGTATTGGTGAGAGCTTTGTTGTATTTTAATTTTATTCAGTTCATTCATATTATTTGTTTCTTACGTAAAAACAACACCATACAAGATTTGTTGGAGGGTTATTTACCTTGGTCACATTTAGGTTCTAAATAAATAAAAAAATTCACTAATTCTTTTATTATTGGATTGCTCAGTTATCGAGAACAGTCAAAGGCTAGTAGCCGACCCAGCCAACCCCGTTTACGTCTCGTAATGCCCGTAGCGTAATAATTATCCCCCGTTTTTTAAACATTCTTCATTAGTGCTCCGTTGCTCTTGGTCTAAGCGTGATCCTATAGTCTTCCTCGATAAATGAGCTATTTAACACTGAAGGAACTTTCCAAATCGAACCGATAGATCCTGAGTTAAGCACATTCAAGCAAAAAAACAAACTTCAGGTTTATATATTAGTATAGATAATACTTCATATATCAATAGGAGCTAAGCACCAATAAAAAATGTAGTGAAAACCGAGAAATTTTATTACTTTTAAGAGGCGCAAACGATTTTTTTCGCGTGTTAGTTATTATATAAATAAATCCGTGTTGGTCTGTGGCATTTTAAATCAACGGATGTCGATTCAGATCGGGCGACTTGATAACGCGTGTTTTCGTCTATGGAATATGAAAACCAGTATATCTGATCGAGAATCATTTAAGGGTCGGGGGTATTTAATATTTATGATGGTGTTTTAGGTATATTTCCCTAAGATTATTAGGATTAGGACTCTAGGACCAACTCACTAATATACCTATATTGGTGAGTTTGTCCTATTCACATTTTTTTTAAGATAAGCTTTATTCCACCTATTGATGCAACGTGGGCTGCCATGGTTTACCATGGCAGCCCACGTGGCAGTTGTCTAAATTTGTCTAAATGGCTTGCCATGTTTAGTGACAAAAAAATAAATTATTTTTTCTCAATGTAAATAACTTGTATGGCGGTCGCGATTAATTGTAATTATGTACATAAAATTCTCTTTATCTAGTCGGGGTGGAGTCCCGGGCAGGCTCGATGAGTCTTCATTGTCTGCGTATGAATCGACTAACATTCGGAGAACAAAGAAAGGTCTTTGGGACACAAGGGTATCCCAAACTGTAAACGCCCACTTAAATTATGCCGCCTTTCGGTCGGGTCTAGTCGTTATATCTCTACCATTAAAACCTTTAATGCAAATTAATATTAATGTAGATTTATTCTAAATTTAGATGGTCACACGCTGGTGGAATCGTTAAATATAATGCATTACTTGGAAGAGACCAGACCACAGAGGCCCCTGATGCCGCAAGACTGCTTCAAACGGGCTAAAGTTCGGGAAATTTGTGAGGTAAGTGAACTGTAAAATTTTCTATCGTCGCGTTCAGAAATTCTTTTTCGGTTTCCATTCTGTGTAATTAAATTATGCGTGATGCAATGTTTAAATTGTTTTAGATTTTATTCGTCATTAGTTACTTATCCATCAATATAGTTAATTTATGTATTTCCTGAAACCCTTTGTATACAATCTCCGTGTAATAATCGTCTGTATAGAAGTATTACTTACTTCTTTTACGTGGTATTAGTTGTAATCGCTGCCGCTGTTTCTTTGGTTAGTTCTTTTAATCTACTCGACCGAATCAAAAGCAGTTTTCAGCAATAGATAGTGATTCAAGTAGAAGGGTGAAATGTAAAACAAGCTGCGCTCCGCGGGGCTACCCGCTGTTCTAACTGTATCTTTACAACTCTAACACCGCGGGGCGTAGCTAGTTCATATAAAACTAATAATAGTATAATTTTGTTAAAACATCAGGTAATTTCTTCGGGTATCCAGCCACTCCAGAACCTAATAGTTCTGATCTACGTTGGGGAAGACAAGAAGAAAGAATGGGCGCAGCACTGGATCATGAGAGGATTCCGTGCCGTTGAAAAACTTCTCTCAGCTTCTGCTGGAAAGTATTGCGTGGGAGATGAGATAACACTTGCAGATTGCTGCCTTGTACCTCAAGTATTTAATGCTAGAAGGTAAAGATAATGTGTATTTTTTTTTAACTCAATTGATAGGTAATCTGTAGAAAAAAATGTTAAACACAGGAAACCTTGCGTCCCAAAAATAGAATTAATACTATTCTACCACTGTTCAGGAAACTTTGGTTAAAAACATCTTAAACAGAGTGTACATGCATCTCACACGTTACCAGGAGAACTGTCGCCGCCAGAAACAAATATAAACAAAACTTTTATGCTATTTTGTTTATAATAAATAGATCTCAGTGTTTATTGCCTGTGATGATTTACGGCACAGAGACGTGGTCACTCACTATAGGTGTCATCACAAGGCTCGTGAGTTAGTACTCGAAGTTCCTCTGCGTGATCGAATCAAGAATTATGAGATCTGCAGAAAAACCAAGGTCACCAATACTGCCGTAAAATTTCTAAACTTAAGTGGTCGTGGTATATAGCTCGAAGAAAGTATGACCGGTAACCGGCGCCATAAAGTTCTTGAATGGTGACTGCGTAACGGAAGACGCATGTTGTCATGTTAGTTGGCTCGCCACAAGGTGGTCCGACGACCTGGTGGTGGTCTCAGGAACCCGTTGTATGTGGATACCACAGGACTTATTGTTGTGAAGAAACTTGGGGTCTAACTGTGGAAGTCTTTTGGCTGAAATTATGATGAGAGATCAGAATTTAAAAAAAAAACTTCAGCGGACACCGATACAGTTTCATATGCTGAAAGTGTAAAATAATAGGTTAATACCGTATGAGCTGGATTAAAACAAATAATTCCTAATAAGACCTTAGCTATATCTTACTATCTACAGCCATAAAATAATGAATGAATAATGGTTTCTTTTCAGATTCCATGTGGACCTCCGTCCCTTCCCCATTATTCTTCGTATAGATCGCGAGTTGGAGAATCACCCAGCATTCCGCGCCGCTCACCCATCAGCACAACCAGACTGCCCACCTGAAGTTGCCAAATAGTTATTAAATATGTAACCGCTATAATATGTACTGACACATCTTTTCCTGTTTAATTGCAACTAGATTATAGCCTCATAAAAATCAAAATGATGTGACACTAGTAGAAATATATTGTAGATATACATTCCATTTTTAATTAGAGCACCAACTACATTCCTACAGCAATATTATTCGTTATTATTCAAATAAGCGAAGTGTATACCTAACAACCTTATTGACAGCTAACATATAATTTTGGATCTGTAGTTTTTTGAAATTGGCGCCAAATTTTTCAACAAATTTGCATTTTTATACAAAGTCGCTCGTCTCTTACCTGGAAGTAGTCGTAAGCTTTGAAATTAAATCTAGTCTGATAGTAAAATTAATTAATTTTAAGCATTTTATAAGGTTTTTGGGTATTAGGATAATATTGAAATAGATTATTGTATTTAGTAAATACATTTTCAATCGACTCAAAAATCAATTTATTGCTTTACTTTGGCATTCAAGTTACATAGACAAAATGTTATCTTGCTCTTTATTCCTAATATGTAAGAATCATTTTAAGGATATGGTTTTGGACAGTTATTATCTTTGTTGTTTTTTGTTATAATAATTGAAATATTTTTCTGTTTAACCACGACTTTTTTTTCTGCCTTTAACCTAGAACGTGTGACGCTGAATAACGGCGTTTCGTGACGCCTAGTGGTCGCTTTCCATTGCCTAAGCCGTCTGCTCTCATGGCCCCTACGTATTTCATAAAAAACTAAAAAAGATAAAAACATCAGAAAAATGTATGGTACCTATTCATTTTTACACCTGCTATCGTTCACATTGCACTCGAAGCTCTCGAGCTGATTTTACCGCTTCCGTCTCCAAGATGACTTCTTTGCTGAAGATGCGAAGAAACCCAATCCGATGTTGCTACATCAACGCATTGCGTTACAATTGTAATTCAGTTGGGACTTCCTCCTGTTGTTATCTTGGATTGTATTCATGATTCGCATCAGGCAGAGCACAGTAATTTTGGCGGCTTAAACTTAAAAAACTAAAAACTCGGATGCAAAGCAATCGTCCCTGGAAAATAGTAGTATTGGTTGGATGAAAAGAAGTGGCGGATTTACATTTTTGCCGCCAGTAGTGCTTCTTTTACTACAGGAGTTTGCGTGTTGGTCGTAGTGGCCGACAAATTTTGGTAGAATGGCCAGCCATTTAAATTTAAGGTTCATTAACGGTCTTAGTAATTTGTGATATGTGTTGTGTAAGAAAGTGAACCGTTTAAGGTTACGTGGGGTGAAAAGATTACCTTTTTTATCATAGAGCAGACGTATCGCCTGATGGTAAGCGATTACCGCTGCCCATGGACACCCGCAACACCAGAGGCGTCACAAGTGCGTTGCCGGCCTTTTAAGAAGGAATACGCTCTTTTCTTGAAGGTTTGAAGGTCGTATTGGTCCGGGAATACCGCAGGCGACAGTTAATTCCATAGTTTTGTTGAGCGAGGCAAAAAGTTCCTTGAAAAAGCTCACAGCTGTGGACTGTCAACCATCTAGATGATGGGGATGAAATTTCTATCGCGAAGGACGATGGCGGAGAGAGACGGAGCGTTATTTTTTTTATGGTATAGGAGGCAAACGAGCAGACGCATCGCCTGATGGTAAGCGATTACCGCCGCCCATGGACACCCGCAACACCAGAGGCGTCACAAGTGCGTTGCCGCATTATTCAATAGGTTCTAAATAACTGGCATCAACACAATTAAGGATGGAGAAAAGAAATGATTATGTAAGAGCAATCTTGCAAGATGTAGGTAGAAAATTGGGTGGCCTGCGCAAAGATCCAACAGCGGCAAACATTTCGCGTCTCAGCTCCTGCAGTTGAGGACCCCAGGAAAAGGCAGGTGCTGTCGGTTTAGATCCGCAGGTTCTTTATCTCATCGGTATACTTGAGGCAGTAAAGTTCGATCAATTTTGGAAACCATGAGTCTAGGAAGTCCACCTGCAGATTTTATATATGTAAGCGATTATAGTATTACCAGCATTAGCCTGATTATCCAGTGGTATCCTAGAATAAATCGGAGATAATCTGCGGGTAGGTGGTAGAAGGAGGTGAAATCATTAGCGACGGTGTTAATAAAAATGGAGAATAGTAAGGGATATAGCACCCCACCTTGATATAAACCAAGCAGAGACAGTGTTTATCGCATCATCATTAGGGTAATTGTTCATTCATTAAGAACCCATTACTTAACTGTTTCAAATCAATCCATCCATTGTTTAAGTCCACTGAGCCCACCGTAGAGTATTTTGTTTAGAAACCGAAAGAAATCAGTCTTTTTACGGTAAAATATTGACGTCGATTTCTTTGTTCAAGAAAGACTTAAGTTGATAGGTACTATTTCTTAAGCCCAAAAAGTAGATATGTCTTTAAACCTAAAATAAAAGTTTGTTATTATTACTAACTATTTATAAACTTTTAAAATAATAAATTTCATCTTATCTATGAAGCTAAACAAAGACCATTTTATGGTTGTAGGTAAATAATATTTAATGTGTTTTATTGTCTCATTACATATCTACTAATGTATTTGTTGGTATATAATTGTAATGAGGTATTAAAGTAACTTACTTTGAACATTGCTATTATTTCTCTTTAATTTTAGTGAAATAATAATAAAACCAAAGAAAGGATAACGAATAATAATGGCATTCGAAATTAAAAGCTTAACAAGAACGTAACAATGAAATACATTAAATGATGAACGCTTCTTTAAAGTGACATCTGGTAGTGACACAAAAAATGAAGTGAAAGTTGCTCGACTAAAGTTTTACCTCAAAATATGGGAAATCTCATAATTTTATCATGTTGTGTAATTAGTGCATAAATAAAATATACATTTAGGTGTGCATAATTCACTTTGATAAGTTGTTGTTACTAAAGTACAACCAATTTCTTAAAATATTTTTGGTTTTAAGACTAGCATAATGAAGACATTTTTTCAAAGTTCGTATATTTATATAAACTCTATTGTTTATGTGAGTTAGTATTACAACTTCACATTTTACATATACCACAGTCTGATCCCAAGCTATGAAAAGTCTATTATATCATAGTAAATTAGTAACCAGTCTTGTTATGAGCACAGCTATTCATAAGTTAGTATGATCTGTTTGATAAAATTATTCAAATTTGAAATTCCAAATTAATTCCACAAAACTATAACCCAGTTTTCCTTATGAGAGAAATAAGTAAAAACATTTATTAATCAGACATATTCAATTGACAACTAGTTCTTCGAGGTCGACATCAACAATTTATTAAAGAGTAAACTAGAGTCTAGATGTTTAGAAGTTAAAACTGATTTAGTGTAGATTACAAGGGTTCAATGGCAACATTCGACAGCTGGGTGTCAAACGTATCGAACGCCCTTGGATCATTCGCCGCGATTCGCCAGTCAACTGTACTATAAAATTAACTGAGTATTGTTGTGTATGCCGTCGGCATCGGCTTCGTGTATGAACTGTGCTTCAAAAATGTATACAGTGTCGTGTTTAGTGGTTAAATAACTATGCTGATTGTAACATAACTAGTGTTGTGCAGTGATATTATTGTTTGGTGGTGTCTAAGATGACCGAGAAAAATAAATCGGAAAAGATGACTAATGCATCGAAACCTGTTCCCATGAAACTTTTTGCAGCCTGGGAAGTGGACAGGACGCCTTCCAACTGCATTCCCAGGTATTATTTTTACCAGTAATGTATAAAAAACATAATGTTTATGTGAGGTTTTGTATTACACATTCAAGTAAATATTACGATTAGTATGTATTTGTGTTATATTTGACGTGTATTTGTTGTGTTATGATGTACCTAAATAACGAATTTGTGGGGGGCATTTGTAATCAGTTCACCGGCTTATCGCCGTTTCGACAAACAACGTTCCTTGGCCGTACTTTCAGTGCTGTGTAGTGTTTTGAGTTGATAAAGAAACTTGCCATAGTTCAAATGGCAAAACTTGGGTGGCAAGTCAATTTTCGAGAAAGTATATATATATAGTCATATGTTTAAAAGATATTTAAATTCTAGCTGGATCATCCTAATAAGAATTATAAACTTAAAAAATGTTTACTAATAATGGAATTCTTATCTTATTATTGAGTTAAAGTTATAGATATAATGAATACAAATGCAATGCAAGTCCTTACTTCTTTGTCATGGATCAGTTACATATGTAGATTTAAGAAAATACAAATGATAACAAAATAAGCATGAACACAAGTAAACTGATGTTTATCAAAGAAAACAAACATATGCTATTATCTTTTAGAAGTAGACTACTTAGTAATATACAAACAATATACTAATGATAGTGATTTTATACACTACCTTGATAAGTCAAAATTAAATCAATTATTTTGCACAAACTAAAATAATGGTTATCATTTTTTTTAAACTGGAAACCAAGATGTCATTACCAACTTTGAAACAAAGTAAATTAATCTTAAGTAGCATAGTGTTGTTCAAATCCATACTTATTTCTATTTAAACCAAAATATTTTTTTATGATAATGATTTATAAAATAATATACATCTTTATTTAAATAATCTCATAAAATTATGAGTCTGTGATTGTGTTAAAAAAAGAATATTTGTGCTATATTGCTTAAATAAATATATAAATACATTTGTTAGGGGAGGTTTATGTCCTGCAGTGTATTATTAAGAGCTGTTGATGTGCATAATGTGATACAACTCTAGCTAGAGGAATCTATTAAAATATTAAGTACTAAATTATTTAAACACTAGCTGAGCCCCTCAGCTTTACCCGGGATATATCATCAACCGCAGGTAATGCGGCGAATTAAAGCTAGTCTAAAAAAAGTAGCCTACATTACTCACATCATCAGCTACCTGCCGGTGAAAGTATCTTCAAAATCATTCTAGCCATTCTAAAAATTAGTCAGAACAAACAGACAGGCAGACTAATATTGTAAAAAATGTTGTTTTATTTATTTGTTTAGATTATGCATCTTCAAACCTTTCTAAAAACAGGTCTATGTCCAGCAGTAGACTTATATAGGCTGTTAATGAATCTAAGTTAAGTCTGTTATCTACTATCAACATTTCACGACTGTACACATGGCCTTGTTTACATTATGACTCTATACACTAATTATACCCAAACTCATTTATGTTCAAACATAGTCTCCTTACCATCATATGCATTTGAAAAGTGGTTCATACTTTCCATAAGACATGTATTTAAAAAAAACCATGCTCCAGGCTGTTATTTAGAATTTTTGTAAGAAAAAGCCAACAATGTTGTCTCGACTGGGAAGCGGATCTGAGACCTCTTGGTTGGCAGTTTTGTACACTAACTGATAAACCAACAAGGTCATCTATACCTATCTAAACATTAATAAGTGTAAAAATAATCTATTTAAGTTTTGAAGGAAGAGTCTACTTAGATAAAATACATTCCTTATCAGTACTAATTACATTTCTAAGTTAGTAACTATTAGTTAATTATTTGTATGCTAATTAATAAAACTTAATTTGGTCAACTAATTATAAATTGCCACAAAATATAATAATAATAATCAAATCTTTCATTACAAGAAACATTTCATGACATCATATGCTTACTAAACTTGTTACCAACTGCTTGCTAGACTTAGGATTGAATAATTCCTCTTTAATAAAACTCTCATAACCAGGTTTTACATACTTTGCATTCTCAATGAGTATGGTGAACACTACTCTTGGATACTGTTCAGTATAGTCACTTTAGCAGGTTCATTTAAAAAAATACATAAAAAGTTAACTGCCTCGGTGGCGCAGTGGTAGCGTATGCGACTGCTGCGCATGAGGTCTCGGGTTCGAGTCCTGAGTCGGACCAAATGTTTGAATGATCTGAAAATATTTGTTGCGGAGTTTAGGTGTTTTCTATGTATAATATGCATGTATTTAAAAAAAAGTATATATGTATTTATATCAGTTGTCTAGTACCCATAATAGAAGCTCTGCTTATTTTGGGACTAGTTTAAAATGTCCGAAAATATTTATAAAATATTTATTTACATTTAGGCTTCATGGATTTAAACAACTCTGTATCTCTAACTATACATTGTGGGTATTTTTTATTCGGGCAACACAAACACATTTTTCAAGCCAAGGAATGATTGGCATGTGGGTGTTGTCAGGATGTTGTCAGTTTACAATAAATTGTTACAGTTTGATTACCTTTTTTTAACACAAGGCCGATGGTATTATTCAATTGAATTTTTATTCCTGTACTCTTATAGTTGGTTTAACAGAGTAACATAACCGTTTACTGTAACTTTCGAAGATACCCCATTAGCGTATTCTATGCCAATAAGGGCGTATTCTATGCCAATAAGGGCGTATTCTATGCCAATAAGGGCGTATTCTATGCCAATAAGGGCGTATTCTATGCCAAAAGAGTAAGCAAAGGATACTGTTCAAAAACAAATTAGGGATGTTTTAAATACAAATCCATACTTAAATATTCCTACTAATATTCTGTCATGTATTTATATTAAATCTGTCTGTCTGTTACGCTTTCACTGCTAGACCATTTCTTTTTTATTGAATAGGGAGCAAACGAGCAAACGAATCGCCTGATGGAAAGCGATTACCGCCCCCATGTACACCCGCAACACCAGAGGCGTCACAAGTGCGAATATTATTGCTATTTTTTTTGTATTGTGAATGATTTTCTTTTCTTCTTTTACTTTTACTCTGTTATTCTATGAAACTTTCTAAATTGCTCGAAATCGATATTTTCTAAATTGCAAACATATATTGAATTCATTGACTTTAATCATATGATTATTTTCCAACTTATCGTCTGAAACATATATTCTTGTTATAGGTCGGTACGTGCACTTAATTAGAATTACGCTCAACAATAGCTCAATACAATTAAAATTGTGTCAAGTTTATGGCCATGTATAGACAATTCAAAGTTGAAATGTTAACCATTGTTAACGTTTTTCGTTCATATATCTTTGCTATATTAATTGTTTAAATGGAAAAAGAACATGGTTTATCAAATATATTAATTTTTAAACTCTACATATATATCTTCTGCCCTCCAAGGGAGGAAGAAGTCTATTAGACTCTTATCCGATTGAAAATCATCTCAGTATTGTGCTGTTTGCATAAACAAACATTCAAAATCATCCACAGCGAAATATGACAAGATTCCTAGCCTCCAACCACAGTCTCATCCTCTGGATGCAGTCATTTTTCCTGTAGCTTGGAGACACCCACATGCCTATACTCCACTTTCCAGTAGCTGTACCTCAATTTGAATTTCAAGAAAAAATTCTAAATACTTTAATCAGACTACGAACATTCAAATCGATTCAGTACGAAGGAACATAGAATAAATAAATAAATAAATAAATATTTTCGGACATTTTAACACACAACGCCATCTAATCCCAAACTAAGCAGAGCTTGTACTATGGGCACTAGACAACTGATATTATTACATATACATACTTTTTTTTTTTGTAAATACATACATATTATACATAGAAAACACCCAAACTCCGAAACAAATATTGGCAGATCATATAAACATTGGGTCCGACCCGGGAACCCGAGACCTCATGGACAGCAATCGCGTACGCTACCACTGCGCCACCGAGGCAGTCAAACATACATAAACTACTAAAACTATTTTTTTCGGCTTCGCCGTAGTCGGGTGCTGAGAGTAGGGATCTAAGGACATATGTCTGGCCTCGCTTAACTTATCAGTCGCACGAATGAGATAAAAAAATAATCTGTTTCTTGCATCCTCGCACCATAATAAAGCTTATGTAATTAAATATATTTCTTGCCTTACATAAGTGTATGTAAGTGTGTACAATTAAATCTGTATGTGTGTTGTTTATTAATATTAATGAGTTAGTTGTTTATACGTTTTATATGTTAACAATTGAGCGCACTGCTGCTGGCGGCCATGTCGGGGCCCACATACGGAATACTGGACAGTAATTAGCTAGAGTGTTAGATCGTTAGTGCGCATGTGTGAGGGTGCCACTTATTTTTTGTTAGCATTTGTGTTTTGTTTAAAACTTTACTGTTTACACTTACTATAAGTTTCTAATGTGTTATAAGACTTCCAAAATATTGCATGGCATAAAGAACATGCATAAAACATGTAGAAACCTTTTACGAAACTAAAGCGTAGAAGGTGTGTAAAAGAAAAACGATTTTCTTCTTTCTAGCCTTTATTATTCCATATGTTATTTAGGGTCGACAAATTTTTTCGATAAGGACTCTGGCTATCAAGTACCGTGTACCCTAGTACTCGAATATATTTTACTCAAAAATGCTATAGTTTATCTACATGCGTATATAGCTCCGATCCTATCATAAAGACAAGCTTAACAGACATGAACCCGGAAACTTTATTAACGATTTACTTTATATGCCCACGCAATACAACTACAGACTTATTTTTAGGCATTATAAAACAGGGATGTAACATTACGATCTTTCTTTTTTGTCGATACTATACGAATTATTGTATCAATATGGTGTACAGAACGTCCTCAGTGGTTGTTGTTAAAATAACTGTTCTGCAGTGGTTTTAAAGTTGATCCTTAGTAAGCCCTATGACTGGTAAAGCTGACTTTTCGAAAACGTTTATAAGCTTGGAACTCATTATCATATGAATAAAATTCAAGTGTCTAATTGTAATTTCAAATTAACACCTTTTTATTGTATACATGATATGTAAGTATTACCATCAAAAAATTTTTTGTCTGACTCTCTGTCTATCAGTCTGTTTGATGCGGCTTACTCTGTCAATTGTGGGTGGCTAATATAATCAAATTCATGGGACTTTCACTGGCAAATAGCTGATGTTACAAGGAGTAACTTAGCTATTGCTACACAAAACAGATAAAATATCAGGAATAGTTATTAATTAAATGAACAAAAATACTCTACATAAACATCGATAAACACGCGTAACTTGCAACATCACTACAAATATCATAAGTCAGTACACAGTAGCAACAATAATACGCAAAAGAGTTTTCCAAAAGATTACGGCTCGTGAATCATGCATGCTCATGTGCAAACATGAGTTTTGCAAATATTCTGTATGACGCTGGACGCAGTGTGGTTTCGTATCGCTTATACCAGCATATAAACAAACAGAGTTACATACACGGTGGCGTAACACAGCCATAGACGCCTAACATTACCATATTCTGATGAAATCTTGGGTGTTTAAAAAATAAGGAGGGGGAGGCTAAATTTCTCAGTTGTCAAATAGGAAGACAGAGCTTAATCTTGACCCTAAATTGGTGAGTCTGTTTTAGTTGAATGCCCATTGAGGTTAATCTTTTTCTAACACATATGTTAATATATGTAGGTATATATCTACTACTGCTTAAGCCGGACGGATTTTAACATAGGAGCTTTTATTAAATTGTCAAGGCGTCCGGGAGTGACGTAGGGTATATTTATTTCAAGAGCCAGTTTAACCAGTACCTGATAAAGTTTCAAAAGATTATCTGCCATATAACACTATTTAACAGGTTAAGGATACTGATACGTATGTTTATTTGAAATATGTGCCTATCCAATACTTGTGAACTCTAAATCTGTGGTTGTCTAGCCGATAATCTCAGAAAAGTCTATCGACACTTCATCAGAACAGTAGATGAAACATTAATTTCATTCATTCAGTGTTTTAAACGGCGTCATGTTGATTCGTTGACTGCCTCGGTGGTGCAGTGGTATAGTACCCGACTGCTGTGCATGAGGTCTCGGGTTCAGTTCACGGGTCGGATCAAATGTTTGTACGATCTGCAAATATTTGTTTCGCAGTTTGGGTGTTTTCTATGTATAATATGTATGTATTTACAAAAAAAGAAGTATATATGTATTTATATCAGTTGTCTGCTACCCATAACCCAAGCTGTGCTTAGTTTGGTGTCAGAAATATTTATTTATTTTTTCTCTTAATTTCTTTATTTTGACTGCCTCGGTGGCGCAGTGGTAGCGTACGCGACTGCTGTCCATGAGGTCTCGGGTTCGAATCCTGGGTCGGACCAAATGTTTGCATGATCTGCAAATATTTGTTTCGGAGTTTGGGTGTTTTATATGTATAATATGTATGTATTTACAAAAAAAATATGTATTTATGTATTCATATCAGTTGTCTAGTACCCATAATACAAGCTCCGCTTAGTTTAGGACTAGATGGCTTTGTGTGTTAGATGTCCGAAATATTTATTTATTATTTATGAGCGAAAACCACATTTTTGACTACTTTTTGTTCAATAATGTATCATTTGCTTTTTAAAAAGGAACTGGAAGAAGAAGGCTTAGTTTGCAAGTCACGTATATAGTCACATCTCATTAGAATTATAATTCGGTTTAGTGTTTAGACGTCCCGGAAATGCCAATGTATCTACAGCGCATTTAGGAATGTTTATGCGTATCTTAAATTAGATATTGCAGGCGAACTTCAGCTGTAACTCATAAACTATAAGTTTATTTTTACATTGTTTCTTAGCTGTTGTTTTGTCAACCATAGAACCTCAGCAGAATGTGAGGTACCGTTTAAATTAATATAATGTTTTGGAGTTACGTTTGTGATGAAGTTTTTTTTATTAAACCAATGTTTATTATGGTGTATGAAAAGGCCATACCAAATAGGTGACGTATTGCAAAAGCCTATTAAAAAACATACGAGTCCCTCAAACTCTCGTCCTCCTGGCAGCAGCTAGAAGAACGCAGAAAAAGTGTTTAATTTAACATATTGCAAGTAACCTGCCTTTTGAAAGGGGATAGCCAAAGAAAATTCTTAATTCATAGATACGGATGAAAAACCAATGAAAGGTACTAGATACAAAATCGCAACTGATGGAAACAAATATCAAATCTCTGCGGAACCATCTTACTAAAAGTAGGTTTAAGTCGGTAGGACAATTGCCACTGTACCTTTCAACATCTTACTGCAGTCTTCTAATGGATCGCATTGCACACCTTTATAGCTTTAGCCATAAATCAGCCTGATAATGGCAAATATGACCATGTTAGACATTGCAATAGAGATACATATTAATGTATTTGCGTGACTCTTATGAACTTTGACTTCTTAGGTCATTAAGGTCGTGACTCATCTCGCCTCTGTTTTTTTTATTGATTTGTTTAGTAGCACTGTTGTTCTATTATTATTATTTTACCGTAAGTTTAGTCCAAGTCGTATTGTACAGTAGGAGCGGACGTTAGAAAACTCGAGGACATATTCAATCAAATACTTATTTCCTCTTGAATTAGTTTTAGTACAAACAGTGCTATTGAGCGACTTACTATTGAACTACTTATTTTCTTTTATTTCTTGCACTAAGTTTTTCGCATATCCAAAATTTTCTAGCGCAAAAAAAAATAAAGTGAACTATTTACATAATAGTTAATATAATTATGTTAAATTAATTTAAGTAATATATGCGCAAGCAGCATAAAGCATTTATATATAATATATATAATTGTGTAAGTAAACACAATATTTGCTTAATGTTCGTAAGTATAACAAATATTACACAGATAACGGCAACGTAAAGATACACTCACATTTGGAACACTGTTTATTGCGCATGCGTCGTCGCCTCGTAAATTAATTGATGCGTCTACGCAGCAGTGGGGTGTCCGCAAGGTCGCATTGAGGGGTGACACCCGAGTGGGTGACAAGGATTGAGTCATTGTGGTTTATACCCACTTGAGAGTCATCTTACCGACATGACACTTGAGTCGTTACGGATGTTTTTACATTGCAACGTTTGGTTATGCAGAACCGAACATTGATTTGTCTTATTAAATACTGTTTTTACACAATATGTGATATCACAGACATATGTGTAAACAAATTCTTGCCCTGCTTTGAAATATTACACCTCGTGGTTATTCTTTCATTGTTTTTTTAAGTGTTGATGACTTCATAAAAAGTGACGGCTCATGGGCACCTGCTTCCAAGTAACACATGCCCTTTGATGGTCTTTTAACCCACCTAGAGTAAAGGGCTGTTTAGTGTCTGGGAGCCTTTACGTGCCTAATAATGATTCTACAGGTTACGGAAAAAAGTATTACTTTTTTTAACAGACATTACATGTTGCTTACTCATGGAGGGTTTTGCCCATAATCACCACGCTGGGCAGGCGGGTTGGTGATCGCAGGGTGTAACTTGTTGCACCGGTGACGCTGATGCCTATTGTATTCAGTTACGCCTGTTGGGATGGATATACCGCCATCGGTCGGCTGCCAGAGCCTCGTTTGTTATCCAGCAGGGTGCACCGCGTGCAGGTGAGGTTCGCTGGGAGCGAAAGATTGTGGTTCGCCGCCTTACACCCCTGTCCAGCAGTGGATTGCGATAGGCTGATGATGACATTACATGAGATGACAGTATGTTATATTCAGGAGTCATCCGAAAAATAAATATTTGCCTAGTGTGTGACTCTTAAACTTGGAGATACCGATATACTACAAATGTATTATGTTTCTAGCGACTTCATATTATTCATATTTGAAGCATAATTAACAGTGCAGTAAATACACTGTCCTCTAAAAAGGACAGTACCTACTTCCCACGGCTGTATTTAATTAAACTCATTTCTTTCGCGAACAAAACATATTTACAGTTAGTGTACTCTTTTGTGCAGTGTTTTGTAAATAATTAGCGTGCATAGCGGTTTCACATGAATGCTTAGCTTTTTTGGTTCTTTTCAAATACTTTTTTATCGCTTTATTTTTTAGCGCAACTGCAATTAAAAAGTACTGCTTTGTTTTTTTGGTTTAGAGTAATACTACAAGTTTAATGTAATTAACGAAGCTTTGAAATGGTTTAGAAGGTTGATATGCAGTTATATAGATTCACATTCGCACATAGGTTTATCCAAATTATATTATGGTCACGATATTTATCAATATGCATACGTATGTATACTGGCGTGCCCGACGAGGTCCACACGTATTGGTAAATATATATATACATATATATATGATGTTTTTCTAGCCGTTTACAGCCACGGTGAACAGTCAACTACGCAGGAGATATTACAGTGCACAAATGTGTGCGCAAACACAAGTACACTCTCTGTTCCCTCCCTCTCATAATCCATACATAACATATGTATATATAACGACTAGATGACCCGGCGTACTTTGTACCGCCATCTAATATTTTCTAAATTACCGATATACATCAACAGCCTTATACCTTCCACTGCTGGAATCATATCTACTATATTACGCGGCTCAAACTGGCGAGCGAATGGCGTAGTAATACTACTATTCTTAATCCAACATCACAAAACTTGAACTGTCGCCTGCGGTATTCCCGGACCAATATGACTTTCAAATCTGCTAGAAAAGAGTGCACTACTTCTCAAAAGGCCGGCAACGCACTAGTAACGCCTCTAGTGTTGCGGGTGTCCATGGTGGTAATCGCTTACTATCAGGCGATACGTCTGCTCGTTTGCCTCCTATTCAATAAAAAATCATGAACAATAACGCTATGGTGTGGAATTAAGTATTGAGATCTCATAGAAAAATACGAGTGGTGAGGATTTCTTTCGATTACTGAGTGTGTGAGGTTACTGGAGGCCAAAAATTATAGTTGGGGTAAGGGGAAGTGGAGAATGGGGTGACAACACACTTGCGTGTTCTGAGTTAGATGTGCCTGACCATAATTTTGTGCTTAAATAACAATAAAATTCTTTCTGAAAGAACTCGTTTGTGATGCAATACATGTATGTTAGTGACCATGAAGTACACCAAAATAGCGATTGATAAAATTAATGTTGTACCTGCTAAAAAAAATTTTATTTGGTAAAATAATCAAGGACACGATACTGGTATAACTCACATAAAGGAGATCGACAACAGTTAATGCAAATGCTTTAATGAACAACTCTTAGAAGAAACTCGTATAGTAATATTTAAATTTACCCGACTGCAACAAAACAAGAAAGACTACAACAAACAAAGATATATAGCTTTGTCAGACTATGTGTGTATGTTATTAATATGTTAGGTATATGAATGGGCCGACTCGACAGGAGTGATGCCACAGTTTCACAGAAAATCGGGTTGAAACAGAGCTTGTGAGTGAGTGAGGATACTGGAAACCCATACCCCCAACTCCTTCCTTCATTCTCCAAAGGCCGGTAACGCACTTTGTTCATGGGCGTCGGTAATAGCTTTGCACGGAAAAATATTGTAGGTACTTTTTAAAAGAAAAATTGTTTTTGTCATCTTTGTGAGAAATAAAGAGGCGATATTTTTTGCTTCATCGCCGACTATGGCGTGACCATGGCTCCTAAATATAGTGCTGTACTTATATGTATTGTTTATCTTATTGAAATGTATTTAAATTTTTCTTGTACACAATTAGCATTTGACCTTGGCTTTACCATTAGCATTTACTAAAAGATATATCCTATTCTGTTCATTTTGTCGGTAAATGATGATTGGCAATCCAAACAATACTATTTTTTGTGTTTTAAAACGTGACTTTCTGCTTAAAGGGTATTTTTATAATGAGTTTATAGGTAAAGACGTCCTTATTTACCTTAAGCAGCGGGAATCTTAAATCTAGGTTGGGCATGTTGTTTTTGTCATAAGCAAAACTAATACAAAGCTGCCAAAACCGTACTTTCTGCATAGGTGCAGTTATCTAGAAGGTTGTGTGATGATTTTTGTACATATTTAAGTATAGAAACTGGTTGTGTTGGTTGTATCTCATTTCCTACTTTAAGATACGTTTTATAGTTGTTATGAACCTGTTTGTTTCCGGTCTAAATTTGTATTTATATAGGTTTTAACCGGAATGTGCCGCGTAACTTTCAAAACAGCTGTTTCTAAGCAAATTTATCTATTACAAATGAGTAAAATTTAAGTTTCTCTTTGTAATTTCTAATTAATAACTTTTTACTAAAAGCATATGAAAGTAAGTAGGTACATATGGTACTTACATCATAATTTTTGTCGGACTATTTGTTTTTCCGTCTTACCTTTAGAACGGCAGTACCAATTTTGACGGACTTTCACACTGATGACATAAAGAGTAACTTAGTCTTAGTCTTTTATTTTAGGCTAGCTTCGCCTTGCGGTATCAACCGTGACTATTATAAAAGACACAACAATCACAGGTAACGACGCGAAGCGCAGCTAGTACCTATACAATTTTCTGGAAGATTTTTTTAATCGTCCACTTTCTCAATGACGCCTTGTTCTATGAGCTTTTTTTGAGTTTATGCCCCATCAACTCAATCGCGACGGTGACCAAACGACTGAAATTCCACCAATCGCAAAGCCAATTATCTAGGAGAGTTGATGTGAAATAAACTCACACTAGGCCCTCTTAACTCCGCTTTGACTACGTCCGTGGACTTCCGTGATTGTTGTCACGACCTTTACAGGCTAAACTTAGACTGACAACTATAATACACGAAGACAGTCATTAATATGATATGAACTTTCTCTGACCTAATATTTTGAACATTATTAATGTTCTTAATTTCATTTCAACCGATTCTACTAGGACAGCTCTTGAGTTTTTTAGAAATCGATTTTGTTTCGAATATAAAAACTAATTAATATATTCTCTTAATTCACGGACTGAGATATTTTGTAATCAGGACTGTATTTTAAATGTGAAAACACTCCGTGAAGTGACTCAATTCTGAACACGTTGAATTAAATTACGTATACCGAAATTTTATTCTGCTTGTCATGCCGTTGTCATGATATGAGTTTAGAAAGAAATCTCTGCAAACCTCTTCTGAGCTACATATTTTATTCTGACACATTTTTCCTTTCTATCTTTGAAGTAAATTATACCTAAACAGAGCAAGGTCGCGGAATTCCATACATTCTCCTTGAAAGACATGTCAAGATATAACAATCTAGCTCTCAATAAAGAGACTACAAAATGTAGAGGTATACGTATCGATTAAAATCACGAAAATATACCTCTGTCGTAACTAAGATAGGCATAACTGAAACTTTAAATGGTTTCCTTGAGTCAGCCCTCGCTATGACGGTAGGCGGCCGTTCCTGTTTGGTACAAGTACTTCCCAAAGTATCCGTGTCCGGTAGGTAACTAGGACAGCCGGTAAGGGGGGTCGGTATGTCGCTCCTCTTAAACCAATTCTCCATTATGGTCCTTACCGCGACACTCTAATGTATACTTGGCAAAGATAATTGCATCATCGGTTCTGTCTTCGAAACTTGTACCGACCTGTTTAACTTTCATCCTAGACTGTGTGAAAACGAGTTTCTTCTTAGAAACAAATTCAAATAATAAATCTTTATTGCTAACTTAGTGTAGGTACATTTTGTGATCATAAAATATTGTTAGTCTGAACTTAATCCTTATCATTATATATTTTTTATCAACAATTGAAACAATACATGTTTTAGTTCCAATAAGTCCGATATCAATGCAAATTACACGGTTTATTCTGCAATTAAATAGAAAATAAATTGTTGTTTTAAAGCACAAAGGTACACTAAAGGATATTAAATGAATATAAATCTACACATTCATCTATTTTTGTTACTTGGAGAACTAAACTACAGAAAGTTAAATTACAGTCATTTATAAAACAAATATTTGTTCCAAACTCAACTTGCTCTATAACCCCCAAGAGTCGTTTCTATCAACAAATCTATCAAAAATTCCTAGCACAAAAATCAGTCTGGTAACCAATATTGGGCCAGCAAATATTTACTACAACAAATATTGGCGTAAACATGTTTAGATCCCCCAGATGTTGACCTCATGTTCTGTCGCTGTACAATACGGATTGAGAGACTTCTTTTGTTTTCAACATTACGTTATTGTATTCATGTTAAAATTGCTGTAAAAATTATTTTGAATATTGTTTTCGAAATTTTAAATGGATTTTGTTCTAATTGTTTCAAATCCCTGTCAAAACTTGTCTATTACTTTTATTATTAGACGTTGTTCTACAATTCGCGTTGTTTTAAACAAATTCCATAAACACGTGTTTTTTAGGCGTTTGTATATTGAAATATTTAAAGAAAATGTACCAATATTTAGAAAATGCCCAAAAATTTGTATTAAAAAGATATGCAGTATCGGTAGGCAGATCACTATAGAATGAAGAATTAATTAGAATAGTCAGCTTCTATCGGACCATACGCTCGTTAGCCCACATATCATAAAAAAATGAGCATCGCATATTGTGATGCATTGATACTCCAGTTTCGTCCACCGCTCTCACGTTACAGCAATAACTGAAACCGATATAAGTAACACAAAGTGATTCACTTACAATTGCTTTGGTAGATTTAAACCGGAATTTCGCGTGACTCGCGTACAAACCGTTAAGTGCAGTGTGAACATCCACAAACCAGGGTGAATTTATATCACATCAACTGGATCGTCACGGCGAATTCGTTCGACGTTTGTGATTGACCCACATTGAAATATTAACCAAATGTGCTTGCCTGTGTGATGTAAAATAAACTTACCTAGGGCCCGTACCCTAAGTCACTCCTTATATCTAGTGAAAGCCTCGTCAAAATCAGCCAAGCCGTTCAGAAATTAACTGGATCAAACAGACAGACAATTTTAAAAATTAATTTTACGATGTATACCGTATACTCGTATACTTTTATATGCATTCAGTGAAATGGTGTTAATTTGAAATTACAAACAGGTACTTCAATTTTACATGTATAATAGATTAAATCTTGAAGTACAGTTTTAGGCTTTCTTTTTACCCGACTGCGAAGGAAGGAGGGTTATGTTTTTTGAGTGTATGTATGTATATTTCTTTGGCACACCCTAGAGCCTAAATGGCTTGTCGTTTTTATGTGTGATTGGTGTCAATAGATTCGTCTTATTCGTAAGAGTGACACAGTGAAATTAAAAAGACAACAAAATTAAGGATTTTTGGAGCCAAAAAATAAACTCAAAAAAAATATTTTCAAAAAACATTTTCAAAAAACATTTAGTGTGGTATCAAAATAAAGAATTTTCTATATATGATATTGATGCAGTCGGGTTTTTTTTAAATAATTCATTACTTGTTTCCTAAGATTTCTTTGATGTGGATTAATATAACAAAATGTACTCGCACGCCCTTCCTAATTTTAGTTCGTATGTTAATCCAAATATGTTTTAATAATGCTCTAGTTTCGACATGTTTAAATGCAGCGGCGTTTGATGATGTGCAGATATACGTGTAATATTGTTTTCTTCGAATAGATCGTTCATCGTATACGTACATATTATGGAAGAACAATTTTATTACTTTTTCTTTATAATCTAAACAGTACCCTGCGTATATTTAGCTTTTTATTCCATATACGTCTTTTTTTAATGGAATACGGGGGCAAACGAGCAGACGTATCGCTTGATGGTAAGCGATTACCGGCGCCTATGGACACCTACAACACCAGGCGTCACAAGTGCGTTGCCGGTGTTGGGGGATTGGGGGATGGATGGCACGGGGGATGAGGGAAAGGGTTGGATCATGGGCCTCCGGTATCCTCACTCACTCGGTGAAACACAGCGAGGTTTCACACCGGTTTTCTGTGAGGCCGTGGTATTACTCCGGTCGAGCCGGTCCATGTATGCCGAAGCGTGGCTCTCCCACGTCTCCCCTTTTACGTAGATAATAATGTTTTCGTTGTGTTTTTAATCCAAGACGGGATTCTTTTTTCTTTACTTTGCAGCTTTTGAAAAGTTTTTCAAGAATAATGTAAGACTATGGTCGATATTTTTTTCTCAGTATATATTGTGGAGGAACGGGCGGTATGTCCTTCCAACAGCTACAGCAACAGCGAGGTAATCATGTCTGACGGGCCACGGCCCAACGATTGATATTAGGATGATGTCTATATTGTAATCGACGTAAGAATGTCTATTGTGCGATGCAGGTTTGGTAGTTTCTTCGTATTGTACGTTACTCCGTCGTATGGTGTATATGTACGGTAGATGGCGCTGTAGTGTTTTCTTGTTAAGCTGTACGTGGAAGTCGCCACAATAGCGATGACAATGTATAAAAGCGGTCATTATTCCAGTGAGAATATTCAATACTAGCTGTGCCCTGTGGTGTTGTTGTATTGTTTACAACAACAACCGCGGGCAACGCCGCGCGTCGGAGCTAGTATAAAAATAGTCTAAATCGGTTCCGCCGTTCCAGAGACTAGCTGTAACAAATAGACAGACAGGCAAATTAAAAAAAATGATTTCTTGATGTATCAAATACCTTATATAATTTTATATGCATTTATCGAAAAGCTATTAATTTGAAATTACAAACAAACTTTTCGATTTTATTTATTTGTATGGATCAGAAGGTCATTGAGTTGATCCACTTTGCTACTGTCCTCATTGCTTTGTTATTTCCTTATTTAGACTTGAGTCTTTATAACTGTCATTCAAGGCTATTTTAGGAAGCGTTTATTCGGCACAGATAATTTCCCCACATTCGGCGAGATAGTGAACGGCAATTGACTCACTACGTTGAAATATTGCTGTTTACAAGCTTTTCTTGGTGTTTAATCGAATCTTAATTGACGATGTTACAGTTAATTTATTTTCGCGTTCATTTACATTTAGATTTATGATAGGATACATTTAGAGCAGTTAGCTCAGTACACAAATGTTATGAATAAAACGAAAATAGTAATCATGGCCTTGAACTGAAGTGCTGTTTTTGAATATCTGTGATTATAACGTGTTTGTATGCTAATATTAAACGAAAGTAGGGTTATCGATCGATTTTTGATGTCAAGTATTTTCGTCGGCAACTTCGTCATCGTTAAGTTTAATGTAATCAGTAAATATTTAGTTCTTTTAACGATAATCGCGATATTATCAATTGATTATTTTTTTAATCATTCTACTTAACGATTCATTTCGTTTTGATTCATGAATAAAAATGGAATGGGGCAAACTAGCATTCGTATCGCTTCATGGTAAGCGATTACCGCCGCCCATTGACACCCGCAACACCCGAGGGGTGCGTTGCTGGCCTTTGGGGGATGTGGAAGGGGATGGGGGAGGGGCCGGGGTTTAAACGTCAGTTCATTCAAATCTGTTTTGTATTAGACCAGCTACGGATTACCAGCTAGAGGGTTTTCACCTCGTAAGATATGTCTATTCGACTGCATTGGTGGCGAAGTGAGAGCGTATGCGACTGCTGTGCTTGAGGTTTCGGGTTCGATTCCCGGATTAGAACAAATTTTTGTATGAGATGCAAATATTTGTTTCGGAGTTTTGGGTTTTTTCTATATATAATATGTAGGTATTTACAAAAAAAAGTATATAAGTATTTATATCAGTTGGCTAGTACCCAGAACTTGTATTATACAAGTTCTGCTTAGTTTGGGCCTAGCGCCATAGTGTTAGATTGCCGATATATTTGTTATTATTATTATTTACTATCCAATGTTAGAATAGGTATTAAGTGAGATTTTTAAATACACAGGTAAATTATAATAATCTTTATCGCTATGTATTGTACGTATAACTTTTTACAATTTTGCGCAGTCAGACTACCTTAACACCCAAACTAGGTGTTCCTGTGACTAAATGTCCAAAAAAACTACTAAAACATTGAATGAATGACAAAAACTATACAAATAAATAAAATTTCTGTTTGTAATTTTAAATCAACCGCTTTTTTTCTAAATGCATATGTATCTAAACACGGTACATATACCAAAATGTATTTTTTTAAATTTTTGTCTGACCATCTGTTATGTGTTCCTAATCTCTGGAACGGCTGAACCAATTTTAACGGGACTTTTAATGACAGATAGCTGATGATGTTAAGGAGTTACTTAGGCTACTTTTTTAGATTAATTTCACCCCGCGGCGTTATCCACGGTGTTTGTTGTACCACGGGTAACATCACGGGCCTAAGCTAGTTATATTATAAAGTACAGGATATAACAAGTAAGTCTGCTTTTTTTTATTCAATTGGACCGTGGGAGAAGCATGTTTCACTTTAAATGAACCGGTTCGACCGGATTGATACCATGACCTTATTTCCGTTGCTTTTTGACTCAGTGAATGAGATCACCGGATCTAAACCCGGGACTGGATTGGACTCAGAGCAGTAACTCATACCACGACTTGAATTATAAGTATAATATCAGCTGTCTACTAATAATAGTCCCGTCGAAAATTGGTTCAGCCTTTTCAGAGATTTACTGGAACAAACACACATAAAAAATATTTTTTTTTTCGATGTTAGTATCGTATATTCTTTCTTATGCGGTTAGTGAAATTACAAACAGACAGTTCAGTTTTATTTATTTGTATATATTAAGATTTTAGCGAATCACTAGACGGCATAAAACCATCCCTACATGATGCAATTTCGAATCAAACACAACACAATTATGCCAAACGTTAGTTACAACATTCCTTCGTATTTATGCCGAACGCGAGCGAATAGTACTTTGGCACTCACTCATTGTGCCTTTCTTGCCCCGCATTATCATACAATCATGATATCTGATGTAACAGTATGATACATTAAAATACTCTATTTGAAAAATGATTTTGTTATGTTTTTTTTGTGTATAGCCTGCCAAAAGTGACTCTACTCTGACTTTTTTTTTACGCGTGGAAGCAATCTTGGTCCTTCACCCCACCGGGGCTTGCGGCGGGGCGGTGTGTCTAAAACTACACGGTGTGCCACTCTGCGCCTGAGACGGGAGGGATCCGGGAACCGCTTTCTTACACCATCCGAACCCCTCCCAGGACTACCTGATAGAACGCGTTAGCAGTATTTACAGGCTCATTGCGAATTTGGACAGTGCAAC
This sequence comes from Hyphantria cunea, assembly GCA_003709505.1. Lineage (NCBI taxonomy): Eukaryota > Metazoa > Arthropoda > Insecta > Lepidoptera > Erebidae > Hyphantria > Hyphantria cunea. The sequence goes on from PKRV01000566.1 coordinate 154,085, forward strand.
AATGTGTTATGGTGTACCGTAACTATGGAGGCCTGTTGAGGTGATTCCGATTCATTATTACGTTCCCACTATCTTTATACTATATATGTACAAGCTGACAGGCACATGTCACTTTGTTATACAAAAACATTTGGGATGGACTACCCTTAAGATTTAGGGGACATGAAAAATAGATGTTCGATTCTCAGACTTACATATATAATATGTGTAAGTGTATATATGTATGTGTATGTATATATATATGCTGTATGTATTTATGCTTATTTATACTTATTGTAGTATTTATGAAAACCGTACATATAATTTCTATTAAGAGCACCGTCTTCACTTTTTCTCTGCATCACTCAATCGGTCGATTGGCAGAAAATGCCTTAGGCATTAAGTCCACCGATGCATGTTTTTGTGCATAAAGTAATAAATAAATATGCACACAAAATTTCAGGAGAATCGGTCAAGCCGTTTCGGAGGAGTTGACGTACAAACACCGCGACACGAGAATTTTATATATTAGATATTTTGTTATGGTAAGTGGGCAAACAGTAGGCGTATCGCCTGATGGTAAGCGATTACCGCCGATCACTCCAGTCAAGATGGCCCATGCATGCCGAAGCGTGGCTGTCCCACGGTAGAATATATATTGTTGTATATGGTTTGAAAATTACTCCTTCTACTTTGTTTTGGTTCTTTAAACCACGCTACTCAGAAGTTAAAAAAAGTGCTAACAGGTTTTACATTAGGTATTAATTTTATTAGTGGTAAAAAGGATTGTTAGTAATTTAGTTAATACCAGCTTGTGCCCGCGACTTCGTCATGTCGGTTATCGAAGTCAAAGAGTAGTCCTTCCTCTAGAATCAAGGTATCTACATGCCAAATTTCATTGATCCGCTGTGATCATTAAAACTTTATCCTATAGCCATAATGAAATTACTTTAGGTACGTTATAAGGTATCGCGAACTTAGATTCATACGATTTTATGTATGTAGTATGTATGCCTACGATATATAAATAGATATAGTAGTCTTTTCATGTTGCCCTCCTTTTCCTCCTTGAAACGTGCAGATGGTCGCTTCCTTTATGTGAAATGAATCACTGATGACTCGTTTGTTTTCTGATTCAGTTTCGTTACCGCCTTTAACTTTAATAGGGATGTATATTACCCTCCATTATGATATGAGAATTGCTTACCAAAATTTACAATGAAATTTAATATCATTTTATACCATTCAGTAAAAAAATATTGGAGTAATTTAGCTAATATCTATAAACTTCAGCGTGGAAAATCATGTTAAAACGATTATGTCTTGAAAAATAGACACAGTACCTTATTCCTCATTTTGACTACTTGAACGAAAAATAAGCTGGCAAAGTGCTTAGTTTCTTTTTTTTGGAATTTTGACACTAATGAGATGAGATTTTTTCAGCAGATGCTGAAGGAAGGGTGAGCTTTTAATTAATAATAATAGGGTTTTCGCCTTACAAGATGACTGTTATAAATAACTGAATATCACGTGATTTTACGATGGTGCTCAAGGGTAAGTCAGTATTCCTCATTCGTGAGAGTTGTTCATAAATTTTCGGACTCTGCAGACGTCTTGTCTTGGAATACAAACAATTTGCGGGTTATATATTGCAGTTCTCAAACTCTCACGTAGAGCTCCTAACAGAAATGATTCAAATACAGATGATCATTAAATAGCTCTTTAAAGATTGTATCAAATCAAGTTTGGTTAATGCAGAATTACTCTGTTCAAACCGTACGAAGATCAGTGCGGAAAGCATTAATAGACCAGACACCGTTATTTAATAAAAAAAAAAACCTACCAAAGTAAGCGTAGATATTTGCGCTCAAGAGTTCAACTTTCGTGACGACCACAGAATTGGATTGATAAAAAAAGTACCGTATCAAGTGAACAAATTATTGGTTTTGTCAAAAGCCATCCACGTTTTTATATCAAACGGTACAAGGCTTTATTTTCCACAGTCGCCATTTTATCCCTGTCTCGGTGTAGTTAAGAGCAATTTGTTGATGTCACAATGATGTCTACCCGTCTATTATTTACCTGTGGCAATACCGCTGTACGTGACACATCCGAAAACATTATGAAACTGTTTTTTTGTGTCTGTTGTGCAAGTGCAATCACAATTACACGAGTAGGACTTCGTAGTTCCCTTTTGTTAATTGTTTTGACGATTTCAGTGAATAGCATAGCGTTTGTCCTGATTAGTAATCGGTTACTTAATTGAAGAAATCTTCTTTGTTGTTGCGATATTTTTTACACAATGCAATTATTGCGTGCTAGAAATTGAAGACAATTTGCATTTGATAAATAATTACAAAACTGTATTCTGTTGGTTTTTTTTAACGAATATTGTTGAAAATGTTAATCTGAAAATTACGATTTCGCTTGATGCCATGGTGTGCAATTGGCAATTGTGAGACTTATTGCTTTGCTTACAAGTGTTCTTATTTTCACGAGACCTTTACCGAACTCTAAATCATTACTATTGCTTTATATTATAAACAAACTCATTAAAAAAACACTTGCAGCGTTTATGATGTAAATAAAAGTACGAATCGGGTTGAACATCATTATTAATTGGTGCGTGAAACAATTTGTCACCCGCCTTCCACTACAACTATAGAACAATGGGCGACAGAAACTGTTTCTACGTGTGTCACTCATGTTATGACTTCAGTAACCTTTTTGTTGAAGTATCACCTTCACGGGCAAACAGCATAGGCTGATTATAAATACTTTATATATATAGAACATCTGCAATGTTACTTTATAGTTGCTTGTTTATCGTTTTAACCTTGTCGTGTATGTCTAATACTTCATATTATATATTAAACATATTGAGTTTAACAGAGTAATCGTTTACTAGTAGATTATGAGGTTTTAATTTACTTTAATTATGTTCACAGATACGTATTAATTGTATAACGTGAACTATATTGGTTTACGTAACATCACATGTCATCATATTTCTTAAAAATACGTACTTAGAATGTTTTTATAATTTATTCATTATTTTGGTGTTAAAAATGGTCTTTGCGAAATTGTACCTACTTTCTGTAAGTGTACGCCGTTGCAAGTGCACACTGCAAAAATACACTTGAGCTGTTTAATTCCAAAATATTCAACGTATCATTCGAATTTTTTGACTGACATGCTTTGAAAAATATCAGTTTCAACTTTTGTTCTTATTTATCTCTTGGATTGAAGTCTGAAGGCAAGGACTTGTTACGTAAATGTTTTATTTTATTCAGTGTTTACAATACTGTGAAACTTTTTTTTAAATCAATTTAACCCGTAAATTGTAAACAACGAATGTCACTAGCAAGGAAGCCTTCTTGTTATTATTTTTTAGTTTAGAGTCGTTCTCCACAATTTCAAGTGTGTTTATAGTCTGCTATGCTCCTAAAGACCCTAATGACATCTTATGTAACCTTCTTAAACTCTATTGAATAAAATCTAAAAAAACAATAAAAACATTTTTCGAACATCTGACACAAAATGCCATCTAGCTTCAAATTAAACTGCTTGCACTATGACAGCTAGTTTGACTGATAGAATACTTCTATCCTTTTTTTGTAAATACATTCATAGGGAACACCCAAACTCCGAAACAAATATTTGCGGATCATACCAACAATTGGTCCAACCCGGGATTCGAACCCAAGATCTCAAACATAGCAGTCGTATACGCCACCACTTCGCGACCGAGGCAGTCGTCAAGAATGTTTGAAATCTGACTTATTGATGAACGATCATGGAAATACTGAGTGCGTGTTTTAGGTACCAACCAACGTGATATTCTCCGCTTTGTTCTCTAATGAAAATGATAAGCTAATTAACTAAATAAGACGTATTAGAATATAGTATAGTAGTTATTGTTTACCATTTCTTAACTAATAATAATATTGTTTACCTTTAATTATTGCCGTATTAACTTAACTATAACTAATTATGTTAAGTAATCTACCCTATTTCTGTTATATAAGCTTAACAATAAGTAATTGAGACCGATTGTATTTCGACTAATTTAGTACGTCTTTAGTCTAGCTATTAAATCTTAGTTTATTCCTAAAACTATTGTAATATAATATTGTTAACATTATTAGTAGAAGTTATAGGTTCAGAAGTCATTAAAAGACTTCTGAACTTATGACTTTTTTTCTGTTACCGAACTCTAGACTCTAGACTAGATATTACTTAGAACGCCGGTTATAAAATAGTCATTATCGAATATTTTCTTAAATACCAGATAAAAGTGGGTCCACTCGTTTTCTATATGTAACATAGAACCATGCATGAGAGGAACCTCGAGGAGGAGAGAGCAAGGGTCCTGACGGCTGGCACACCCTGGACACGAGGCACTCTGTGTGACAAATCCTTTACAGTCCATCATTTTGTTAAATTTAATTATTCTCACTCACATGATATTAAAGCAAGTATTTAAAAAGACAGGCTTAAATTAAAGCCGTGGTTCGGTTCGCGTTCTTGTTCTGAGTGGAGACCATATCTTGACGAACATATTGTGGCGCACCCTCTGGTCAAATGGCCGGACGACTTACTTGAGACTGGATGCTAAAACCAGCAGATCGGGCTTTGTGATGTGCCTTGGGAGAGGCCTATGTCCAGCAGAGGATAGCAACGGGCTGATGGTGAGGATGAAATTGAGACCGTGTTTGTTTTTAAACCGAACTGAGTATTCTATAGTAGCGATTGTTACACAAAAACATTTCACTCCACTATAGTTCTTAATGTATACGGTAGATTGAATATTAGGTATATCTTCATTTCTAAAACACCTGCTCGATAAAAAGAGTATCTATTTTATTATCTTGTATTATTCAGTACTCATTATGTTTCAAATAAAAGAGAAAATAGCCTAGGGATATCCGATCTACGGTATTTATTTTATTAGGCTCTGATTAAATATTTAAAATTTATATATGGAATAAGATTATTGTGTGTCCCTAATTCGGAGAAAAACGATATATATGTTTTGTTTAGTATACTATTTGTATTGTTTTAAAATTTGAAAAAGTGGTCTTATCATAAACTTTAAACAGTTTAATGTTGAAAATAATACAGAACCGATGCTAAAAGTTAAAAAACGTTTACTAAAAATGGGGTAGTAACAACAGTTTTTTGGCTGTGCGCGTTTGCTTAAAAATTGCGCACCAAGAATTCTTCCTACGTATTAATATGTTATGTAGATTCATCTTATCTCAAGAGCAAGTTAGATAATTCTGAAATAACATATAAGTGTTAATAAATACAATTTGTATTTAGCTTGTCTGCGTTTATCAAATAACGTCACGCTTGAATTTAGTGCTCATAAATATCGTATAATATACATCTTATAATGGGTGTCCCAGTAAGAGTGCACTTTATTGAATTGTAAAGAAGACTTGTTCCGATTAAGTATGATACAAAATATTCGACAAATGTCAAACGGCAAAATTAGAGAATGAGGGGCTATTACTGTTTTCATGAAATTTTCTATGACTTTTTCTGGATATGGCTGTATCTCACCCAATGACGCGTTGGGTCTCAGTCACGAGCTCAGGAATGAATATAATTTTTTTTTTCGGACATTTTATCACACAACGCCATCTAGTCCCAAACTAAGCAGAGCTTGTACTAAACAACTGATTTCATTACATATATATACTTTTTTTTGTAAATACATACAGATTATATATAGAAAACACCCAAACTCCGAAACAAATATTTGCAGATCATACAAACATTTGGTCCGACCCAGGATTCGAACCCGAGACCTCATGGACAGCAGTCGCGTACGCTGCCTCTGCGCCACCGAGGCAGTCAACTTCTTCAGAATTGTTTCTGGTTTTTACGTGGAAACCAGAGTTATCACAAAACCCCAAAAGAAAAAAATCCTTTTTTTTTCTTTTGGGGTTTTGTGATATCTGGACTGAAAATTTTTCGTATTTTGTGAGCGGTATAACTTACCTTAGTTGTGCTCAGAATAACTTTTAAAATTTTTTTATTCAGTATTCACAATCATAACGCATTGTTCTCTCATGAAGCACTATATTTTAAAAATCGGAATAACCATAGGAGCCAGTTTTTAAATTTGAGAGTTGCCGCTTGCACGACAAAAAGAAAATACACTAAATTTAAAAAAAAGTGCACTCTTATTATACACACTTTATTTAATTTATTCAAACACTAGCAATCAGGTCCAGATTCGCATGGAAGATTTGCTCTTCTACAATATGAATGTATTACACGTATAAACCTTCCTCTTGAATGAATCAACTACATTAAAAACCAGTGATTAGTTTTAAAGATCTAAACTAAGAGATAGTCGTGACTTCAATTAGTACTAATTTATTATATAATAATCATGTTCGTATGTTTCGTTACGGAAAGTTAAACAGTAGATACCCAATCCCTGTAATCAAGGTTCTTATCAACTTCAACTTGTATGGTTTTGGAATCAAGGGCTTTCATATTTCAGTGAAAATTTAATAGAAGAAAAAAATCAGCACGCAAACTGGATAAACGAATTGGTTATAGTATTTTGAGTTGTTTCGTGACCTGACGAAGAAACGATGACCCGATTGTAAGGTCGTAAACGGGCTACTAAATATAGATATTGTTTCTAAACTAGACTTCCTTATCCAAAGAATTTACACGAAATAGCTTTTCAACGCTACATTTGCTAGACATTTATTTGTGAGCTTATTGTCGTGATAAATTATTAACTATAAATAAATAAAATTGAAGTGTCTGTTTGTATTTTCAAATTAATAGTTTTTCGCTAGATGCATATGAAAGAATATGCGGTACAAACAACAATTTTTAAATGTTTTGTCTGTTTGTTTGTTTCGGCTAATCACTGGTACGGCTGGACCCATTATGTCGGGATTTTCACTGGCAGACAGCTGATGAAATAAGAAGTTACTTAGACTACTTATTATAGACTAAAATTTTAAAGGTATAAAAGCAACCTCGAGTAACACCGCTGGACTCAGTTTGTTATCAAATAAGAAACGAACGCCTTTTAATAAAAAAGCATGCTTTTTATAATGTGTGTATTATAATATGAAGGAAGATACGTGAAAGCGATAACGTCATAGCACGTTCAGTGTAAATTAAAATTACATAATGCTATATCGTATCGAAAGCTTTAGTCAAATCGAAATGACAACACAATGGAGACTTTGATTATTGTACGTCTGTGAGCGGGTGTTTGAAAATAATCCTATATGCCATATTTAAAGAAAGTTATGTTGTATTAAAGAAATGAAAGTGAACTTAAAATTACCTTTTACGAATAGTGGTTTGTTGTTTGAGTAACGGGCTGTGTTGCAATAGAAACCGAGGTTGAATGAATTGAAAATTGTGGTGTAATCAACAATGCTTTCTTGGTTACGCATTTCTCTTGTGATGATATTTAGTGTTATTGTTTTTTGAATGGTATTTTAATTTTTGGCCTAACAAAACTGTATTTTCATTAACATAACATGAATTGCTTAATAGAACAATGTATCGTCACCTCGGTGTCGTCATTGTATTAGTATTATGGATGCGAATGGTTATTGAACTGGGTTCATCGGATATGGGTGGACTGCAGGTCTAAATAAGTTGTAAGACTGCATGGTTGGCTTAGTGGTTTAAGTGGTCGCCACACCGCTGCCTACTGCGTGTGTTGTGGGTTCAAATAATTCATGGGACAACACTTTGTGTGATCCATAAATTGTTGTTTTAAATCTGGATGTACTTTGTGTCCGTTTCATGTATGTTTATACAATTCCCCGCGACACAGGATATATATCCTAAGGGTAGTCTTTTTTTAAATGTAAAATATTTTTTTATTTTCTATCTATATACGTATATCAATAAAAATAAATCACAAGGTGTATGTACGCGCATAGCTTTCGATCGAGTGCACTAAATTTACTAATTCTTTTTTTAGTGTCTGCTATTGTCAGGAATAGGTTTGTATAGAAAAAATAAAAGAAAACAGGATGTGTTTAATTTTCTTAGTCTGCTCAGTCGTATACACTGCGGCCCTGCGGGAAGTTATCACGGTACTAAAATAAGTTTTTCGGTAATTCAGAAAATTTTCACGAAAATGAATATTGCGGTACGACGTTCGCCGGGTCAGCCAGTATTATATAGTTATAGGTATTGTATTTTACCATATTGATACCTTTCTTAATTTCGTCAAGTGTAACTTGCCGTCGTTTTAAATTTGTTTCATACAGTTGAAGACTTTGGAATTGCAAAGTCTTACTACTATGTTAGTTAATATATCTCTATCTATAAACACAAAATCATTGGTTTATAAACTTTAAACGAGCTTATATGACCACGTTTATATATTGCCACTTTGTAAAGCTCGTCCTCATCCGTATATTGACAAATTAGTATTCGTAAACATATATAAAACGATATGTAATGTAATAATAGCTCTTTAGGCAAATTGCTAATATATAAACTTCCCATTGGTTGAATCACACGTAAAGTAAACAATTTACGACGTTTGTGGTAAACAAGTGATTCAATTGATAACATGTTTAATATTAACAAGAGTAAGGGCGTAAAACGTGGAATTTTATGTGGAATTTCGAAAGTTATCTGTCCGTCGGCCGTGGAAAAGTAAAAGTCGTTGCACTGGTTATGCGGGAGACAGAAGGAGGACAATAAATTAACAACAAACATTAGTTATGTCACATCCTTTTGTGTTTATATGTCACCTGCTTCCTGACTGCGGCTGTCTCGAATCTGCCGATGATCATAAATCTGTTATGCAGCATTATTGAAATCAAGTTCCACCTTTAGTTAAGTACTCGCTGATCATGGGGTCTCATGTTTAGATTTTTACGTAAATAGATGCAGTCGAATCACAGGTATAAAGAGATGTGTGACACGAAAGAAACCTTTTAAAAAGAAGTCTTTTTATATGCGCTCCTATTTTAGGAACGGTCAAAATAAAATAAATAAATAAAGATTTTCAGGAAAAGGATATACCTACCTACTAAAGCCTACGGCTATGACTAATTACGTTTCCGAAGCGTCGTTCGATACGTCGTTTGTTATGTTAAAGTTAAAAGCAGTGGAATGAAGACGAGCTGTGTAAACATGTGTGATTTTATTCTAAACATGCATAATTGTTATTATTATAGCAGCCGGCAGCGGAAAGCGACTTTCCTGTTGTGGGCACTCGTTTACTTAGATAAACACCGGAATGTGGCATGTATTTTATATAGTAAACGATATATCATTTGTAAACAACAGTATTAGCTCTGATTGTGCCAATTGATTTTTATAAGTACGTATTTATTGTGTTTCTTAAGACTCAGAGAACTTATTATGTTTGAAAATGGGTGTTTGTTCTGATGTTCTGTTTGTGAAGATGGTACAAATAACCTAAACTCCCTGCTGGATTGATCTGAAATCTAAACCCCAACGAACATAAGAAATCTTTTATGACTTTTCCATAATTAATGTAAAAATCGATGCGATAAGGCTCTTCACAATATTTAATTTAAAAAAAAACATTATATATTCCTTAAAATCTCTAGAAATACTAATTATTACATTTTAATTTTGTATGAACAAATTGGTTCAGAACTTCTGCGATCGGTCAATTAGCGAAATTCTAAAATCTACAGATGTTGTAAATTTTAGACACAGTACAGATATTCTGTTGTTCTTGTTTGATCTACATTGTTCCTGTTATTTGTCTACACAACTAATAGAGCTATATCAAAACTCTAGAAAGGTACATCTGTAGCGTGTCTAACACACTTACATTAAAATTTATTTTTATATTAATACTATAATATTATTATTATTATTTCATATCATTATTTATTAAATTTGTAATATAATTTGTTTTTTTTTTGTTATATACGTAAAAACTTTTTTTTTTCTTCTCATTCTTAAATACCCTGCACCAGCTTTGAATGAAACCTGTCCATCCAAAGGTTGCCTGGAGGAAATTGCAATTAGTAATAAGGCCGCCCTTTGTACATCACATTTTCATTTTTATCTTTTTTTATAATTTATAGATTTGTATATTGTGTGTAAACCCGAGCCCAGCAGTGGGACATTATGGGTTGTTGTTGTTGTTGTGTAAACCTTGGTGTACAAATAAAGTATTATCTATCTATCTATCTACCTAAAACATCGTCAAATTCATATTTGCTTAAAACTGTTTATATTTATATATATATATCGAACAATTGGCAGTACTACTTAGTTTTCATTTAATCCAAAAATTTTGTTTGTTTGTAAAATAAATCATATAAATTAAATTAAACCTATTTCAAGCCAAACCTCTTGCCTCGGGTGTACACCGACACAATTATTTAACGGAGGGTAGATCGGGAGCGGTGCGCACGGACAGTGAGATATTTACCGACGAGATACTTACAGCGATGTAAAAACTGTGTTAAAAATTAAGATAGAACTTAAAACTATCCCATAAAGTACATCTTGTATATCTTGTGTTCATGTGTAGTGAAAATAGACAAATATAAATACTGTATTAGACTTTTATTTGTGAATACAACGCCTTGGCTCCGCTGCACAATAAAAGGTACAGCAAATATCGTACTCCACACATCGATAGATATTCCAAAATTGCGTCAAGCGTTTTTGTGAAACATATTCTGTTTATTTAACAATGTCGACTCGTTTCGTTCTGCTTGTACAGATGGACTGTGTTAATAATTAAAAGAATGAAATAGTTACATAGCAATCGTTACCATAGCAATTTTTTGTTACCACCCAGTACCTTGAAAACATAAGTAAAATACTTATATTGCTGGGTTTTTGTTTTTGCGAAAGACGGTCACCATTTCTTGTCATCCACATTTTTTATATTTTTTATCATTAATTCCATCATGACGAAGACTTGGAGACTCGGAAGACTTAGAATTAAAGACTTTAACTATATACATTGGCAGAAATAGCTGATCCGGCTGGTTGCCACATCATCAAAAGAAGAAGAAGAAGTACTTATATTGCTAATGTACAGTTAAATGCGCTCTTTTTGACAACACCGTGTCCAAGCATTCGTAAGAGTACATTATAACGTAGTCGGGAAACTATCCGATCAAAATAACAAACTAACTACGATTTTAATGAACTATGGCCATTATTAGAAAAAAATAAATTATTCTTTACCGTGGGAGAGCCACACTTCGGCATGCATGGGCCGCCTCGACCGGAGTGATATCACGGTCTCACAGAAAACCGGTGTGAAACAACGCCTGCGCTGTATTTCACTGAGTGAGTGGGGATACCGGAGGCCCATAATCCAACCCTTCCTCTCATTCCCCTCCCCATCCCCAAGGCCGGCAACGCACTTGTGACGCCTCTGGTGTTGCGGGTGGATCAAGCGATACGTCTGCTCGTTTGCACCTTATTCCATAAAAAAAATGGTTTCGAAATAACATTAATTTGCAAACGTATATGTTAAGAAGCGGAACCATTATCCGTTGTTAGTTTAATCCTTGGTAAGAGTCCTAAAATTACACACGCGAAGTATCTATTTGATATAAATGTATATTTAAATAATCCTGGTGGCCAAAAACTGTCTAAGACAGCGTTACAAAATTGTCAGTCTTTTCGTTTTATCGGTAGGGGTTGTTAGGATTTTTGAGATGCCCCGATATTTATACGCACTTGGATTTTCACAAGTGCAAAGAATCGTGACACTGACATTTTGTTGGCAACACACATGACTACAATATATTAATATCTATTGGGAACGTTTCATTGTCAGACAGCTCTTTGTATCCATAATAATGATTATAAGTATTGGTTATTGAGTAAATAAGCTAATATGATATTACTTTACAGTACAGTGAGCTTGGTAGGTATAACTAAAATAGTAATCTATTCATTTTATACGTTTTGTTTCGAATTTACTAGACAACATTATGAAAAATAAAATGCAAATGTAACCTTTGTCATAATCTAATCAAATAATAAGTAGTGCTTAATTGCTGAAATAATTGAAATATTAATTTAAAACCCATTCTGACTTTGATCGCTTGAAACAAAATCTTATAAGGTTGTGTAAAGAAATATATGTAATATTTCTTTTATGAGAAAAATTGCTTTTGCCAGCAGCTTAAAAGAGCAACCTATGACCTTCCTCAATAATCAAAATCACTCCATGGTAAATTTCATTGGAATCCATGCATCTGTTTAGGTGTGATAGCGTGGCAGGCAGACAGATTTACTTTGGTTTTTATAACATTAGTATGGATGTGTGGATAAAGAGAGAGAAAGGTTGACAGGGCTGCTATTCGTCCGGGTTTTCCCGGATTAGTCCTAGTTTAGAGCGCGTCCAGGGAGCGTCCGGGAGGGGTTGCATTTGTACGCTGAGTTTGAAATGTTTCTTGTTTTTTAAAATCATACGAAGATTTGTGTAAAATAAATTTTGTTGGAAAATAAATAATTTAGGCCCATTTAGAATATTTTTTTAATATTGACTTAATTAAAAAAAGAAATGTTGGTTTGTTAGAATTTTGAACTCCAAAATCCGGGGAATATGTACTTTTTGTCGTTTAACGTATATGTTGTAGATATATTTTGCCATATACTTGCCATTTACATGTTTCCTTGACGGTTGCTGTTACGAAAATAATACGTTCTGGTTTAGGTATAACCAACTTTTATCAATATATTTTCATAGTATTAATGATAAGCACTATGCACGTAGTAAAGGTTACGAATAAGTTTATCTTATCTTAAAAACTGTATTGTGTTTTAATACTTTTAAAGTTACCTTCTTTGATAAATCCAAGTGTAGATATTGTAGGTTATAATGAACAACATTAAAAATAAACTGTATGTCAATATAACATATTTGTTCAGTTTGGAAACCATTACACTCCTAAAAAGAATAGGTCCAGACTAGCCGACTAAAAAAATTCAGTTAAAATTTTTACAATGACACCCATTGCTAGGCTTGCCAACTATTCTGTTAAAACGTTACATCATTATACTTTTTACTGTTGAACAAAAATAAAGTATAGAAAATACTGTTTTCAGCATTAAAATGTAAGTGTTAGACTTAGACGTTCACACTATTTTCTTATATAGACAGAGGTCAGCGCAGCCACAAACATATCACAATAATGGAGTTTCAGAAGAAATCTTTCAATGTCAATTGTCAGAATTAACAAATTTCAAAGTAATCAATGAAAAAGTATCAGAACTAAACTAATAAATTATGCGAACATTTCTAAGAATATATATTTTAAACATAATATCAATAAAATACTGTTCGTTTTTCTAACATACTGTGTAATGTTCTGAGACCTACATATACTTTATTTCTTGTAAAAAAAGTTTAAATATAATTGAGAGATGGAAAGGATCAATTTTCTCTAAGAAGACAGAATATTTGTGTAACGAAAATGCATCAACCCTGGTACGATGGATTTGTATCAAGTTTTTATTCCCTTTGCAGTACTGTTGTCATGCGTAATTAGCTCCTTTAATCTGTTTTTACGACATCCACTTGAAGATGACTTGAAGATGAATAGTGATTGGGTGTGTGGGGATGGGGAGGGTGGCGATTACGGGGTTTATTAGACTATGTTTTCATCAGGCACTGCAGAACACAGGCCTCTTCAATTGCACGCCATTTAGTTCGAACATCGGCTTTTCGTATCCAGCTCCTGTCAGTCGTCTTGCGCAAATCATCACTCCACCTGGCCTCACTTAGTGTAGGACGTCCACAGACTATGGTTTAAGTGCTGTCAAATAAAAAAATATATAATAAGAATAAATACTAAGGAAGTTTAGGATAACAGCCTAGTCCCACCCATATCTAGTTAAAAAAGGTGATTAGTGTATTCTTGCAGGTATTGTTTCTTTCACATGTTAATACACATATCAAAGTAATTAAACTAGTTAGTGGCCACAAAATTAAGTTTTAAAACTAGATCTTCGTGAATCATTCATATAAAACGACCGGTATTATAAACATTCATCGCTATTCTTGCTGTTTAGATCTAAACTAGGGCTGTCACCTACATATTTTATACTCGCATTTTTATTAAGTTCGTGAACGAAGTTTGGTATAACATTGGTATTGTATGTCTACTTTTGTATTCCAAACGAAATATATGCAAAATTACAAGATGATCGTGTCTGACGTTAAATCGTGAAAGCGAATCAAACAAATATTTTCGAGGTTAAGGATAACTTTTATTACAAATCGATTAGTTTCTTCTTTGATCTCTCTCAGTAAAGTGTTAATTTCTTGAAATTTAATAATGTAATGACCGTATGCTTGCTGAAACATCGTATCCGAATAAGCAAAAGTCGATACAATTCGTTTACCATAAGTGGAAGCCCTATTGCCAAACATTAAACTAGAGCAATGCTCAATAAAACATCACCTTGACTAGCATCTTCAAGAAACCCTGAAGCTTTTAACCGACCTCATCCGTTGATAATAAACTTTCGATTCTACTACAGAGGACGGCCGGTACGGTTAACACCTTGAGTAAACGCACTCGTAACGCGTGTGTAAACGTTTACGTAACGTTTAAGTTTACGTAACGAGTAAGACGGACAATGACCGTGCTAGAAGGTTGCCGTACTGTGATTATTGATTATACATTGTATTTGCGTGAATGCACAGTAGTTTACTTCAGCTCATTAACTATTGAACAGTCAATCTCAAACGAATTAAATCTATGTTATCAAACACCTGCCTGGCTGCTTATGGCTTACCGATATCATGGAAAACTCGCCACGGCATTTAATAATATAGTGGTAGATAAAAAAAGAGTATAGTTTATTCTTTTTCACTCGCACAACAAACATTTGGCAACTGTTTTTAACGGGCAAATACGGCCGCTTCAAAGCTTCGAGAAAAGAACTTACTCCATTATCGTCAAGGGCTGGTGACTCGAGTTACAGGTGGCCGTGAATGGCGGTGTTCACTTACCATAAGGCGACTTACCTGTTCGTATGTCCATAAATTTTATAAAAGCATATGTTGGGAGAAGATATTACCTATTTTGACGGCAGCAAATCAATCGGAAACTAAAACCATTTTACTTTATACGATACCTTTATTGTTCAAGTAAAAATCGGTGCAAACATTTCTTATCATTAACACGCAATGTATGTACCTACTAACATTAATATCTTTAGATAAGAGATACAATTTTATCAGTGACATATAAGATTATATGTTACTGATAAGATTGTTAAAGTCTAATATTTACGCTTTTATCATTACATATATATGCAGTAACTCCTAAAATTATTCGTGTGCTAGTTTTCTGCATTGGTGAGTCATGTTGATTGTTCTGATGAATGACTTAAATTATCGCGGAACAGATTTCGGTATTGGTATCAGCTATTTTTGGATTATGTATGATTAAATAAATATGTGTATGGTTCTGCTAACGATCTAGATAAACACACAAATCAAGTAAATCCTTTTTGAGAATAGACATCCTAGGCTTCAAGTTTTTTTAGATCCGCTGCGAACAAATAGCCTCTTAATGGAAAATGTAATGATCTTGTTACTTCAGTGTATGACAGTATTCAGATTATGAATTTTATTTTCGAGTGTACTGAGGTTATTTTAATTGAATTTTTTGTTAATTTAGTAATTGTGACCTTTACGAGTTCACACGGAAATAGGTTAAAAACGAATTTTAATTTTGAAAAACTGGCTACAGTACTGGGTAAGAAATAATGCATACCGACCTCTAGAAAGAGACATTCGGCTAATTTTGACTTTTTAAATTCGGCATTGTTTTTTAAAAAGTTAACGTTTCAAATGTGTTGTTTAAAAAAATGTTATACATAAGTAATAGATTATTAACTAAGAGAGAATAAAAATAATACTGAACAATATTATCTTCCATTAATGATTAACTTGCGTCGAACTGTGGCTCTGACAACCACATTTGAAAATACAGGCGTGTGTTTACTTATGTATATTGTATGCATATAACTAAACTGTCGTTTTGCATTCAATTTACCTTAGCAAACGATATACATCGTGTTTCTCGAATACCAATAAATTTGAGCAGCGAGCGAGACACTTTCTCCGACACGCTCGACTAACTTGTTGCTCAATCGAGCGGCTGACTGCAATCACTACCTTGCCTTATGAACCAGACAGAAAGAAATGTAATACCGTAAACAAATGCACTCTTCTTTGCGGATGCGGAATCGATTTGTGATACAAATAATTGTTGCGCTTTGCAAACGTTACGTAAATTGTTAAGAGAGTAACCCTTTCTTCAATTTCATGTTTTCGTTTATTCCACTGCTCTAGGTTTCATATACTATCCTTAAGATTCTATAAAGGTCGTGACTATGACTAGATATTGGTATAGAATTGTGCTCTACGATATATTAATAAAAGTAAATTATGCCAGTAAATATTTGGTTTTATTATTTTTTTAGTACACTGTTCAGTAACTGTTAAATTTTAATTTTCCTTGTTCTTTATTCGTGATGGTAGTATTAAGCTTCATAATTATGACTTTGTATGATTTAGTAGGCACTATAGAATTTATGTGGAGGTAGCGAGTGCATAATGTTGTCTAGTAGGCATACGATTATCAGTTCTATTTAAATGGAGCAAGGGTTATATTTTATTCACACTTTAAGTGTTTATTCTCAGTCTTAGTCGAGTCGAACGTTGTGTTTATAAGGGTACATATGTGGAATTCCCAATCTCAAAGTGGCACACATTCCTCGAATATTGTAGAACATTTTCTTTCTTGCAAAACAAAAGTTATTTCATTTGTAGAGGTTAATGTGGTAATAAGTTTACTTAACCATTTTATATTAGATTTCTTCATCTTATTACTCACTCACAAAATACATTTACCATTTACTTAGCCGAGACGTCGCTAACATCAAAGTTATGCTTACCGAAAAAATAACAACAGGTTTATTTCTGAAAAATAACAGCCGACGTTCCTATTATAGAAAATTTGATTTCACTGGAGGAACCGCCGCGTCGTAATGAGAACTGAAGGTGGTAAAAAAATACAATTTTCGGTAATAAGATTTTTTCCTGAATATATTATAGCGTAACGTCTTAAAGTGTTTATGAGGTGTGCGAAATCAGAAATGATGAGTTGTTTTGTAGGCTGTGGTCGTTAAGAAGTGGTTTGTGGTCGGTGCTCGGGGTCTAATACTGTTGCCATAATGATCATTGAGAATAGGTAGACGTGAAGTCACCGTACCATAATCGATTTATGACCTGATTCAGTTCCATCACACTACCGGTTGTTACTTTGTATCTACGGTGTAGAATTATTTACGGCTATGAAAACCGTCATTGGGAAAGGTGGTTTCAATAGGCTTTTATATGGGTTTATTTTTTAATATTTTTAAGGGGTTATGGATAGGTGTTAGCCGAGTAGGTTTAGTTGTGTGTGAAAATTCTTGATTTTTGTATACCACTGCTTCTATACCATATAGAGCAATTGATGAGGAGTATAGAAGACGAACTCTATTGTTATTGTAAGTACTACGTATATTGTATACTACTTACGTACTAATAAAGCTTAGAATACTTTGACACATCTGTATTTCGTTAGTTCTACTAGTGCTGTACATTTTGTTTTGATTTTGTTGAGGAAGGCGGTGTTTCCCACCCGTGCCTCAGAGAGCGCCTAAGCCTTAGCCTAGCCTAGCCTTATCGTTAAAACCTATGATAATCGTTATTGGTAAGTCGGCGTCCTCAAATATGACAGCTTCTTCAACCTACGGATTCGGTTCACCCTCAGGGTTGCAGAGGTCCGAGGCCAAATGCACCTTAGAAAAGCTGATATTCAGGTAAAACCGGTTGTAATAGTAGCCGACCCCAAATATACTTATGAATAGTCTATACTATTTATAAGAATATTTGGGGTCGGTATCGTAGTCTATGACTAGAAAGACTTAAATATATATATATATTATAAAATATCACCATATCTTATTATAAACTATATATGAAATTTTAATGCTACGATGCTGACGCGCAGTATATTTTTATTTCAAATATGCTCAATTGCCAAAGGGATTTCCCAAAGTCGAGATAAGTCAGCACGTACCTAACTCATTATATTTTGTCCCTCATATACTTATAAGACTTGATTAGTTCTCATCATTACACATACATACACGCACACATAATAGTGACCAGCATTGGCTTCGTGTGTGAATTAGTAAAAGAATAGGTTCTATTTATTAATGTCCTGTTATGGATGAAATATGAAGCAATCAAATTTTATACATACTAATATAATTCTTATGGCATAAGCTGGCAATCTAGTAAACTTATCACCTGATGGTAAGCAATTGCCGTCATCCATGGACACCTAGAAGTCAGCAAGCAAAAAAAAAAACTAACTCGACTACGTACAAACTTTTCATATTACAAATCTATTGACACCTCATTAATTAAAACCGATTCAGTAGTTTAGAAGCTACCGTGGGACAAATTACAATCTTATATAGACTGCCAAAGCTATCCTTTGGCATCGCCCATAGTCTGGTAAAAAACATATTAGTTGCAAAATACTCCATGTATACTCCAGACGGGTCGTATCTCAATGTATGTGCATTTAAATAATAAATCGATTCACCTTGTTAGTTAAGTAATGGATAGTAATCGAGATAAATCAATTGCCATATCTGTGTTCAACAAGGCCTGAACAATGATAGACCACAATCTCATAGAATTAATTAACCCTCATCCAATATTATGAGAAAAACTTAACAATGTAAGGTTTGCTGTTATAGTTTTGTAATGGATTTGCTTCTGTTATGAGAAAGATTTATGAATATTTTCGCATCAATAAAAATTTGACAAGATTTGGTGTTGTCAAGTAATAAAAAAACTCATAATTGCATATTTGCTAACCTTGAATAGAGTTTGCTGCAAACATATTTTGTAAGTGTGATGAATGAAACTCCGTTTTGGCTTTATATTTAAGAGTTTCGATAGTTTAAACAACATCTTATTCGTTCTATATAATTTATTATAGTTAGTATGTACATTAAACTTATTAATTTTCGGAACAAATTATTTCAATACAGATTTATTAGTTAAAAATCAAAAGTGAACGCTTAACTGACCTACTTCACAGTGTAATTAAGCTAAAACTCGTTTGTAATACTGCGGCAGATGTTCCTATAGGTTGGTCACATCTGCCGAAGTACTTCCGAAGCAAACAAGTTCTAGTAAACCGACTGTGGATCGGTCAACTTAATGTATGCGACCGGGTAACTAAAATGGTTATTGGGAGAGGTTGGAAGACTCAAACTGTAAGAGATATTGTTAAACGATTGATTTCTACGCGTATATAACTGTCCTTCTTTTCTCTTGTCTCAGCATTGTTATAAACAATTTTGAGAAATTTATTTAGATTAGTTTTTACCCACATCGAGATCTAATGAAGCGACTAATAATGCCGGGATCCAGTCCGAGCACGTCATGTCATGCCAGTATGACATGCATTATTTATCATTCCTGGATTCTTTTACTTCATACATATATTTATGAGGAGATTTTCCCATTAGCCACTGTGCTTTTGCTTCTGAAATGAGAAGTGACAGCTTTCGTGTGTATATTTTTTATGTCATCATCGTCATATGTATGCATTTATTCCTTTTGATCTGAAGGATATCAAAATCTTATTACTGAGGGACAAAGAAAGGTCAGTTCGAAGGACCAAATTAAGATAAAGTTGTTTTCTTGTTTGCCTGAGCTTTACCAAGAACTTGGACTCACTTTATACGAGTTAAGATAGGACAAATAAATAGACCTCAATGTATCTATATATTAATCCGTCAAGCAAAAACATTGCACCCCTTTTTACAAAAATGATGCGGACGGAGGAATATGAAATTTGGCGCAGTTGCGACTTCTATGGAGGATGAGAGAGAGCAAAAGCTAAAATAAAAAAGACTTATTCTCGAATTTCAGCCACTGGGCAAACATAAGTAAAAACTAAGAACGTGATAGCTCAATTAATGCGGTCCGCAGGTCGTGATAAAGCGTACTACAGACTTCCGCATAATTTGATAATGACACCTGAGCGATCTTCAGGTAGTATCTACTTCTTTGTTTTATTCTTCCGTGTTGTTTTTGCTTTATTGGCAGATTATATAGTTTAGAGCTCATAGCCGTTACCTTCATTTTTGATATGTTGTTTGTAAATTACATTTACATACCTTACCGTCATAGAAATAAAACTAAACTAGAAGGATACACGTGATGCGATGCATCCGTTTTAAAACAATATTTTTTAGAATTTGACTTGGTGATCAATCTACGAAGGCTTAAGTACAGCCACACACACAAGCACACATCAGCCATATTCCGACATTCCAGAATTGTCTACATTTAGTTCATCAACTCTTTTTGTCATTTTGCAAGCGCGTAGTTAATTTTTTTACTAATTAACCACTTGCGTTAACAGATGTAACAGTATTAATTATACATATTAATGAACTCATATTTAGACCGTTCAGCGTAAATTGTTGTTACATGAAATGCGTGCAATCTCATCGTCGTTGTGTGACTCGCGGTCAGTTTACTTGGATAAGTTGAGTTTATTTAATTAAAGATTGGACACGTGACAAGATACTACGTGGTGTGGTGCGTGACCGCTACCCTCTGGCTGTTTGTATAGTGTATACTAAGTACTTGATGAGGAGCGAACTTTGATGTTTATTTAATATGCTACCTATATGGCGGGCTAACAATGACAACACTTCAATAATAGTTTTTTTTGCCAATAATATATAGAAAGAAAAGGTTTCAATTTAATATGTTATAGTAATATTACTATAACATATTAAATTGAAACCTTTTCTCTATAGTATTTAATTGTTTTTCAAGCTCCAATGTATGGCATCGCAATTCAATTTGAAAATCGAATCAGTATCAAAATATACCTTGTACTATATGTAATGATAATGATGATGATAAAAATATGTTCATACTTAGAAATATATAGATTTGTTTTAACAGCCGTCCGGCTACCAAAATATCTACAGACTTTGTGATATTTTGAATCAGACTACCAAAGTGAGTTTACTCTGCCTGATGGAAAGCATGAACAGTATTCAAGAGTAGTGATAACCATATAGACAATGTAACAATTAGCGTGGTGACTCACGCTATGGCGCCCTATTTGAGATGCTGCTGCATCATTTGGTCACACACACCAACGAAACACGGTAGCACGAATAAAGGGTCCGCTTCTTATAAGTATATAATTATGAACCGTAGTTTATCTACAATTGAGATTACTTAACTTCAATTATATTTATTACATACTGTAACAAGTAAGGAAATCAATATTAGGTCTCGCATGTTGATACGTTGATCTGGCACGATCAGATTACATCAAGAGCGATGGTTTAGATTTGATATGGAGATATGATCTTCGTTCAGCGATCTATCTTGTTTAATTTTAGACTTGCTCGGTGGTTACCTAGATAATCTGATACTGCTATGTTAATTATTATTTATGTTTATTGCAAACTAGCGAACTACGAAACTTCATCTGCGTCTTTCAAAAGGATTAATATCTAATAATAAATATCTCATTTTCTATCTTTTTCTGACATTTTTCATTGATGCTCGACTCGTATTGATTTTAGCGTTGATTTTTTTTACAACTTAAAATGTTCCTCGAAAATTGGTTATCAAAAAGTAAAAGAAGTAGTGAAATTGATCCAGTCGTTCACGCGTGATACGGTTACCAAGGGAAATAAGAGTATATAGATTAGGAAGTATAGTCTGTTTGTTTTATAGATAAATCTAATCAAGACTAACGTATTTGCTGTTTATTTTGAAAATTTTCACGTGACACAAATTACGTAATTAATAGACATCTTTTAACTTGTATTTTTCTCTCAGTTAACTTCTCCAGTCTTGTTCACTTCTTCAGTTAAGTTTCATACCCTTATTAGTTTTGTTTCAGTAGCTAGAGTTGGATCCCACAATCTACATTTTAAAATCAGACATGTTGTGGCCATCTTCAGTAACCTATATCTAGTTAAAACTGAAGTAAGTCTACATTTACTTTTTTTTTCAATATGATTGATACAATACTATCGTCGATATGCAGGATTTATTTTTTCTTTTTATTACATTTTAGTAGTTGCTATGAAATGAACAAATACTATTTTTAAGGTAAATTCAGACCGTTTTCAATAACCTGTTTTTGGTTAACACTGGAGATAGGTTATTGAAAATGACAGTCAGTAATGGTCACTGCCGTTTTTTATTATTCAACTTTACATCGTATGTAAATAGTGCAATAAATAATGACAACGTACTTTGTAACAAAGTTTCGAATTAGCCAAATTTATTTTATTGCTCGTGCAGATTTTCTATGAAGTGCTTATTTATTTCTATATCCTCCCAATATAACCAACGTTGGTTTGGTTACGTAAAAAAAGAAACCTCTTAGATTCGGAAGTTAGCCTAGACTTGATAGATCCGGAGGAACTGTGTGTCCGACTTTGGCATTATTAACGTACATATTTTTTTTTATTTACATTTGCCAGCTCTTATGTAATATCTCGAAAAGTTAACGTAAATTATTTATAGGTAGGTGTAAGTAATACTGATTATTTCGTCATTCAAATAAGTTTTTTTATGGTATAGGCAAGCAGAATGGTGACTTGATGTTTATTGAATATCGCCGTCCATGGTCACCTGAAATGTCACGCACCTCTATACTACATTCAGAAATTGATCTAACTCAAAATCCAATTTGTGGATAATGAGCAAGAAAGGTCGTGATGGAGAGCCTAGGGGAGGGGAGTGGGTTTATGACCAGCAGAGGGCAGAAGCTGAGATAATGATGATGAGACTGCAAGAAAGTGTTCAAAAGGTTGAATGTATACCTGCACAGCGTCCAATATACAGTCTGTACTTTTTCTATTCATAACTTATTCTATTTTCCACCACACAGTTTTAACAAATGCTTTTAGAAATTGTGTGGTTCTTTAATTTATAAGATGGGAGAATTAATAAAGCAACTTGACAAGCATCGAATCCTTAAATAAACAATACATTAAACTAATATTGTTTTACTACATATACACACATTGTATTTACACATTTAATACCAGAATTGTTATTCAATTACATCGGGGCGTTGATGCGTAATAGGTATTTATTCTCCGGTGCGATTTATAGAGGTGCTTTCGGGATTTGAATAAACTGTAAATCAGGCTCCAATTTGCGATTGATCTTTAACATAATAAATGTAACGGATTTTCTATTTAACTCTATTTATATTAAAGATAAATGAATTCTCGGTTCTAGTAGTAAATATATTAAGCATTTAAAAGAGTACTACGTGGTCATATCATAATCAACTTATCGCCGTTCACTTCTGAACGAAGATTTCTCCCAAGGGGTACAAACTAACCCGGTCTTGTGCAAACCTATCTATCCACTGCAAGCCTCTCTCTATACCATTAAAATATTGTTGGTATATGGAAAGCTAAATAATTTTCTCCAAGATATTAAATTGTGGTTATTTTTTTATGATTATCTTTAAATAATTCTTTGGGTGTGTCAATATTAAATTCCATTTAAAAATCTTAAGTTCTAAAGTACCACTGTAATGTATTAAAAAAGAAAACACTTAAAATACAGACAATAATTAAAATATAACTTAAAATACAATTCGTAATTAAAAGATTGGAAAAATGTACGATACAAAACCATATTCAAGTTTAAGTCGCCTTAAATTTTAACAATACAAATCACGAAACGATTGGAATGAATGCACGCAGTCGACTCATACACGAACAACATTCACAACGCGAAATGTTTGTTTTCATATAAAACAACAATCATTAATTCAGAACCGCCATATGGCCGAGACACTTCAAAGACTATATAATAAAGGGTACAGATGAGACAGCCACTTTAGAACATGATACTGCTGTCTCTTAAGGTATCGGAAATACAAAAAGATTTATGCTCCGGACTGGCCAATTATAATTATGTAATCTTGAGACTCTTTTTGTATGTTATTACAGATTACCCCTTCGAAGATTAAGTTGCCATATATTGTGTTGAAAGTTGCCATCTAATATTATATATGTTTGGATTACACAAAAATTTTTTTATTATAAAATATGGATAAATGTGATCTCAGGTTCGATTCCTGAGTCGGACCAAATATTTGTATGATCTGCAAATATTTGTTTCGGAGTTTGGGTGTTTTCTATGTATAACATGTATGTATTTACAAAAAAAAGTATATAATTATTAATATTAGTTATCTAGTACCCATAGTACAAGCTCTGCTTATTTTGGGACTAGATGGCGTTGTGTGTTAAAATGTCTGAACATATTTATTTATTTTATTATTATAAAAGGGCCTAGTACCACTCAGTATTCGAAATAAAGTCGTGAGAGCAATTTGCGCAGGACAACGGCAATGCCTTGAATAAAAACTTGTAATTTTTTGTTTAAGGTTTTTAAACCAATCAGACTGGCCAGTGTGGCTTAGTTCCACCAGTGGAGTATTAAAGGCATTCATGATAATTGATGATATTAGGAGGTTGATATTAAATAAAAGTAAACCTATGTTCCTTATACAGAAGTGCTACAGCAGTGTAGATTTAATCACGTTTATATTTAAAATAATTAATGTTGTGGCAACAAAACAAAATGCCATACATTGCTGGCATTGTGTGTCAGCGACACATGCCACCGCCCTTATTATTCAGACGCCTATTGTTTACGATTCATGGAATTTGTACCAAATCTGTATCAGTGTACTAATTATAAAACAGTTATTGTCAATGTGGATTTAATGTTTGGTTTTCGTAAATGCTTTTGTAAAATCACGTGTTTATTTGGTTGTATACTTTTGTATATTACGGTATTATGTATTTGGGGTTCTGTGGTTTAAGCGCCTCGTGCCTTTCTACGGCACTGAGTGTTGTGGGTTCAAATCTCACATGGAACAACACTGTCTGATCCACAAATTGTTGTTCTGAATCTTAATCTTTTTAAAGTCCTTCTCACGTATGATTGTCTTGACTCCACGACTTAGGAATATTCCTAGTGCGGGAGTAGTCTTAAAAGTAATTATTTGTAACAAAATAATTAAACAAGTAATGAATTATTAAAAAAATAAACCCGACTGCGTCATATATAAAACATATAAGTTATATACATATATACTCGTAATCACCGTCAAAAATTATTTATTGTGATACCTTACTCGGATATTTTGAAAAAAAAATTTTTTGAGATTTCTTTTGTCTCCAAAAATCCTTGATTTTGTAAACAAAATAATTTTGATGTACTCAGTATCACTTTCACGACTAAAACGAACCTATTGACACCACCCACATAGAAATACAAGCCGTTTAGGTTCTAAGGCGCGCCAAAGAAGTATATTAAACATACATACATACACTCAAAAAACATAACCCTCCTTTCGCATTCGGGTAATAAGAAACTCTTTAATTTGAATGACTTTCACTCTTGATAAGTGTGAATGGTTTTTTTTTCTGTTAGAATTAATTGAGAAATCTTTTTTGTGATGAAGGAGGGCTTAGGCTATTTTTTGATTCAGTGACTTTTAATAAACCTGTATGAAACACTTAGTTCGGAACTCGGACGGTTTTTTACCATTTAAATCGTAAATTTTCATATGTATCAGGTTCTAATTGTAGCTTTGTTTATTACTAACGTTACGTGTAGTTTAAACTGAGAATAGATGTGTTATTTTTACTAAGTAGGTGTTGATCATGACTTGTCTGGTATCGGTTCGTTGTCCTTCATTGTGTACATGTACGTGTGGAGTGATATAACACGATCCCGCTTAAATTGACGTCTTATCTGTTTCATATCACACGTTGTAACAGAAGTCTTATATATTCCTATTTATTTGTTTCAGGTAATGTTTGTTTCTCGATGGCAGTATATGCGTCAAATACAAATTGGACCAAGAATACTACTTTGTGGTAACCTATAATTTTTTATTATTTCTGAACTGTGCTGTGCATTAAAAAAATGCAAACGTATGGGTATACACCCGGACGCCGAATGCAACACAAATGATTGAGTTCATCACGCAATTAGTCTTGGATAGGATTCAATCCACGATCTGGTTATTAACAATCAGACCACTAACCACTAAATTTAATTTATTTAAAATTGAATATAAATGGAACTCATAAGGAAGTAGGATAAAGGAAACTACCTCCTAATAATACCTTTCGTACATATATAAATGCTTATCTCGGAACACTCAATCTCCTTCTAAAATAGGTGTAACAGACACGATTTGCTTACTAATACCGGCCCAATTTTGCACAATACCGCTTATTTCAACTCAACACACGTTTCCGTCCGTATCGTAGCAACAGGTGACAGATTTCACTTTCGCATTTATCGGGTCTTTGAACTGGTCATGTTCGCCCTATAGGCATGGAAAATCAAAACTAGCCCTGTGTAAAGAAAACGTGAGTAGCTGTATTACCATGGTATAGAGTTCAAAATTGAACTGTTTTCTTGTTACATAAAAGTATTGCTGAAATGTTTGCCTAATCAGAAAACTAACATGAAATATGCGGATAGTGTTATAGCTATTATGATGTATAATGTGTTGGTCACTGTTTTGTTAAATCTTTATAACTTATTTTGACTTTGATTCTTTTTAGATGTGACTGTTCTATGCGTATTTTTGAAATTGTAATGTTATGTGAATTCCCCTTCCCAAACCAACAACTAATTTCTCGATATTAATAGAGCGCTACTTGCAGAAGAGTCGAAAGAAATTTGTATTGTCAATAAACATATTAAGTACCCAGTACATTCCGATTTATTCTTAGTTTTAACCACTCTGTGACCACGGAATGTAGGTACAGTTTGATAAAAAAATCGATAAATTACTGAGTGCGGTTTTCAAAATACTAAATTAAGTAGCTATTTAAATTACATTAGCTTAATATGCATACCAAAATGGCTATAGATACTTGCGTTGACTAAAGTCAATCCATGTGCAAAAACCAACGCGTGCTTATTACTGTTAGTTGCAAAGAAAGTATGACTATTAACCTCATAACCCGTTTTTTCCTTCCTAAAAGCATTACCAAAGTTGCTACTCTCGTTTCCACCATAATAATTTTTTAGAGACCCATAAAATATTAGACATTTCCACCCTTCTTACGACGGCGGTAGATTTGGATATACGATCACGTACGCTAATATTTTGTAGGTGAAGTGTGCCTTTCTACCACAGCTTGCAGTGATATATATATATAATTACATGTTTTAATATTTCTAATCTCTTCGAAGTTGTTTAGCAGTGGAGAACAGTATAAACACAGGTCAAAATGTTATAATTCTTTAATCACCATTATCAGAACAAAAGCCCCCCCCGGAAGCTAACCCGGACTTAGGTAGTCCCCTTCAATCCACTGTCAGGGACTGTCCTGAAGCCGGACGACTCTCCAAGCGCTCTGTCCTGTAATTACCAATTATGTTCTCAATTATATCAAAAATACCAAAGTTTAAAAGCCGATGTAGATAAATCATTTGTAGTATATTAGCACAGTACGCTAGCTGTCAATTTGTTGTAAAAGTTCATAAGGGAGGGAACGTGTAAAGGAGATCTAAAGTGCGTCCAATTTGTACTGTTATAAAGTTTCAGGTAGACTCGCTGTAGTGTTTCGCCTGTCAGAGAAATCAATAAAGCTTTTACCGTTAACGGCTGTTTCACCGACTTCTGACTGAGAGTATTTCATCGTCTAAGTATGGCATTTGTTTTAAATGTAGTCCCTACACACGTATTATGTATGTAACGAGGGAGTACGGTAAAATAATCTGGAATAATCATTTTTTTTTTAATAATATTAATTTAAATGAGCGGTTAATATAAATTAGGATTAATTCAAATAACCGTAATAATAATTATTCATCAATATTAATCCGGTTATTTGAATTAATGTTTTATTTACGAATACAATATGACATGGCGAGTCAAAAAAGCGTATATTATTTAATATAATAAACATTAAACAACAGTTACAAATCCAGAAAAGAATTCTTTGTAGTTAAAAAGAACATATTCTTATTCAAAGTACTGCCAGGTGGGACGATTTCGGTCTGTTGATATAAGTCCAATAAAAAATAACCTTATTTCAACCTGCATAATTAGAATATACCTAATCGACATTATAGATAACTTTGTTCTATAAGACTTAAAATATCTTTATAGATCGCCTAGGTGTTGTTTATCGCAGTAAATAAAAGCCTTCCTCAGGATTCAAAACATCTCCATTGTAAATATCAAATAAATCGGTTCACCGGTTTAACCGTAAAAGCCTGACACAGACAAGGGTACTTTCGAATTTATAATTTTAGTTGCACACGTAAGTTCATTAGCATTCGATTATTTTTCTTTCTTTACCAAACAACTAATATACTACTGAGAATTCGTGAAATCAATACAAGCAGAAGTACGGCAAAAGTCTTGAAACAGATAGTGATTATGGCGTTGTCTCGATCCCTTGTCTCCTCGAGTTCCCTGTTAGTAACTTGTACGACAAGTTTCTTGAAAGCAGCTATCTCTCTGTTAGCAACAGAGAGATAGCTGCTTTAACTACAAACTTCGAAATTAAATGTAAATTTGACAATAATAATAATAATAATAATTTATGTACCCAAAATACACGCAATACAACTAATTTACAGATAATATTTGACATTGTTACAACGAATTAAAAATAATAACAATCAGTTCTTATGCAAACAAAAATGTACATGGCAGTTTAACATTCGATTTTTTTATAATTCATGTTAAACTATCGTAGAATTTGTTAAAAACTTTATTGGAATTTAATTCACTTGTAATTTTTTCCACTATTTAATGTAAATAAATTTTGATATTGCCATAGGGCGAAACCGGTCAGGTTAAGTTTAAGGTCATTAAGTAGTGTAATTAAAGTACAAGTGAGTTTAGTTTCAAGCTTATTAAAAAAATATATATAATTTATAAAAGGTTTTTAAAGCACTACGTCCTAAAAAAATTACAAGTTTTCTTAACCTGAAATCGTCATAGTGCAATATAACGGACATATTGCCTTGCTTGTATTCACTATAGTTATCTCAGAAATACTTTTTTAACGTCTTGTAGATCTTAATAATATCAGGTGTATTCTCAGAACGTGTAAATTTGCTCTCCTATTTTTGACAGTCTGTAGAAATTTGAGAAGACATCTTCACGGAAATATATTGGAGATGAAAGTGGTATAAATGATCCAGTTTTGTTGTATTATATTACATACGATCCAAGTACGTGTACCGATTTAGGTTTACGTTGCAAATGTATCACATCGGTAAAAAATGATCAAAATATTAGAACTGAAGGTCGATTCGTGGCCGACTTGAAATGACATGAACCGTGTCTACTTCAGTTTAGAGCACCCAAGACCGGGTGACATCGTTTTGATTCGAATCTTAGATGGGAAGGGATTATAAAATTGTGCTTTTGAAAAATAAAATAACATTATCTCTCCCTTATTGTCTGATATAAGTGATAGACTATTCGGTTTATTTTAGTTTTTTACTTTACGTTATTTATTAACTGCCTAGCTTTTGTCCGCGGCTCTGCCCACGATTATGTTGGAAATCGCGGTTAAGACTTTATTTCGAATTTATATTATCATCAATTTAGAAAAAATATATATTTATTTTAGATTTGATTTTAGATTTGAATAAAAAAAAATATACTTTAAAAGTGAAGAATACAGTTCATAAAATGAATTACATATTATATATTTTTAAAAGATGTTAATATACTAATAACTAGTGTTTATATACCGTTTAAGTTTAAGTAGGATAATGACAAATCGAGGTCGTATAAACGTTGGTAGCGGATATGTTTTTCTAAATCGTTCATGATTTATGAGAGGTCGATGACATGGCCAACGCTCTCGATTTTCGGCCAATTTGGGTTTTCTTTTGTGTAGCGTGATAAATATGAAATGAAGGATCGGTTTTCGTAACGTGGGATACCAGGCATTTTTTGCTCTCGATTTGCCCCTCCTGTTTCTAAGTAG
This sequence comes from Hyphantria cunea, assembly GCA_003709505.1. Taxonomy (NCBI): domain Eukaryota; kingdom Metazoa; phylum Arthropoda; class Insecta; order Lepidoptera; family Erebidae; genus Hyphantria; species Hyphantria cunea. Next base: position 184,193 of record PKRV01000566.1, read on the forward strand.
GCACTATAACGTATAATGTACTAGTTTATGCCCGCGGCCCGCGTATATGTCGGTTATCGCGACAAATAGTAGCCATATGTTATTCTGATGTATCAGCTATATTACTGTAAAGTTTCATCCAAATCCGTTCAGTAGTTTTTGCGTAAAAGAGTAACAAACATCCTCACAAACTTTCACATTTATAATATTAGTATAGATTAGCTCACCCACACGACGGATCCTATTGGTCTAATTGTGATGTTAACTATCCTATGTTAGGCACACCAGCAAAACACAAATTACTTAAATAATGACTTAAATAATAATGAATCGCCGAAATGTATGTACGCGCATAACTTCCGATCGACTGCACCAATTTCTAAAATTCTTTGTTTTATGTGTTATTTATTGTTAAGACAAGGTTTATATAGAAGTAAATTAAAAGATAACTTGAAAAGCTGTAGGTATAATTACTAAAACAAGTTTTACAGTTTTTTTTTAATATTAAAGAAAGACAAGTAAGGCGGTAAGTAGTGAGCCGGGTCAGCTAGTTTAAAATAACGTGCAAATCGGTTAAATAGTTCCGGAACTTGTCGTGAGAAACAACGTGATACGATAATTGCACACAGTAGCCCTTGTACTTTGGTTCAGTAATTATATAATACATTTGGGATAAAGTTCATTTAAAACACTGCTATAATTGTATGTTATATGAATGAATAAATCAGAATAGAATTTTATTAAGTTACTTGCTGAGCCGGCAAACGTTGTATTGCCATAAAAAAAGTTAGACAGACATTAAAGAAGTTGAAGTTGGATCCCTGTGCCTCGGAGAGCCGTCAAGCTGTAGATCCTGATTTGTCTCCGGTCGCGTCGGTTAACCGTCCTATCGAATTATGAAAGAGAGGGAACAGACAGTGCACCTCTGTTTGCGTACATACTTGTGCATGTATAATCATCTCCTGCGTAGTCGACTGGTCTCCGATTTTTACTGTCTGAAAAAAAAATTATCACTTATCAGATTTTGATACAAGTCTTAACGTAGAACATGTCCACAGGCTAATGTACTCTAAAGATTTCGGCCTTAACCGTGTACGTAGACCGTTAGCTCACAGTTCGTTTACCGTGATTGCCCTAGGGCATATTCGTCATCAGCGGCCACACTTGAGGCAATCGACACGCGATATCAGCATTTTATTACTCATAAACTTATCTAATAACTATCTACTCGTATCTACCCATCTCCCATGAACTCATCAACAGATTTTCATAGTCCACTGTTAAACATAGGCCTCGCATTATAAAAAGGAGGTTTTGGCCTACTGTACCACCTTAGCCTGACGGGTGGGATAGGGTTTGGTATCAAGTTTTCCTTTTGTTTACAGTATACATCGTGCCAATTTTATGTAGCTGTTAGTGAGTGTTAGTCAATTATTTGAACATCCTTTAATATACTTGATATTAATTAACCAATTTATAAACTCATAAATAATAGATTAATATTGTTTTAGTCAAAATTTACGACTAAATATAATAGGTCGTGTATCGCTGTATTCCTTCATTCTATGTTCAGTGTTTAAACACATACTAGTGACAAGAGAAAAAATACTTTTTATTTTGCTTTTGCAATTAAATTCGCAAATACATAGTGGGAGAGCCACGCTTCGGCATGCATGGGAAGACTCGACCAGAGTGATACCTAGGTCTCACAGAAAACCGGTGTGAAACAACGCCTGTAATTCACCGAGTGAGTGAGGATACCGTAGGCTTATATTTATTTATTTATTTATAAACTTTATGCACTACAATTGTACATCGGCGTACTTAATGCCCAAGGCATTCTCTTCCAGTCAACCTTCGGGTGATGTAGATAGTTTGTAAGGTAGGTGCACAGAGGTTACATACTTATAAGACATATACAGTTCACAATTTATTTAAACGTATACATACACACATAGACTTAAATATAACGTACATATATAAATATATACAAATATATAATAGATTAACATATACATAAATACTATATTTGTTTATATACTATAAAACCCTGTAACGTGAGGTATGTTATGGATTAGATTGTTCTGCCATTTCAGTTAGAAGAAGCTCGTGTACCTTCTTTTTAAAGGTAAATCGGTTGGTGGACATCCTGACCTCGAGCGGGAGCGCATTCCAGAGTA
>PKRV01000566.1:186902-221080 GCA_003709505.1 Hyphantria cunea
TTAACATATACATAAATACTATATTTGTTTATATACTATAAAACCCTGTAACGTGAGGTATGTTATGGATTAGATTGTTCTGCCATTTCAGTTAGAAGAAGCTCGTGTACCTTCTTTTTAAAGGTAAATCGGTTGGTGGACATCCTGACCTCGAGCGGGAGCGCATTCCAGAGTAGCCCTGCTTGAACAAAGAACGAACAGTTCACGATATCAGAGTTGTGAGAGGAACATGAGAGAAGCAGATTATTAACTGAACGACGATTTCTGTCGTGATTAGAGCACAGGTATCGGAAATATGGAGCAAGGTAGGCAGGTAACGATAATGAGTTAAGAAATGAAAATAGGTAAGTGCTCGTTGATTGCGCCGTAGGCGTATAGGTAACCCCCTAACATGGAACGCAAAGCAGATACACGATCATACGTACGAAGATTAAAAATGTATCGAATGCAGTTATTGAGAAGACGGTCAAGCTTATTAAGGAGGTCTGCATTCAGGTCAAAGTAACACACATCACCATAGTCGATTATAGAAATGATTAAGGACTGCATGAGTGTGATTTTAGTTTTAGGAGGCAGCCGACAGCTGTGAGGAAGTTTGATTCTTTTTTTTGATATGTTTGTTACTGTCAGGGCAAGGTTTGTATAGAACAAAATATACGGAAAAAGGAAAGATTATATTTCTTTTGTCCGTGACTGAACATTACCCGTGAAAACCTGACAAATTCTTTAACAAGTTTTTCGGAAACTTAAGAATAGTGGTACAAAGTTCGCAGGCTCAGCTAGTCTTTAATAACTCTCAAACCGATATAGACATGTATTTGATAATGCTATCTAACAAGTATAGAGGATTTCTGATACACGTATAACGCTAAGTTAAGTACAGGCAGTTCCTTTATGTTTCGCCCTTGGTACGCCGATCACGGTCATTATGTGAATTAACAGAGCAGCAAGCGAGTTTACATGGTAGTGTCTCATATAAATTACATCACGTTTCTATTTCTATGTACTTTCACCATATTCCAGTTGAGCTATACGTGTAAGATTACCACAAGATTTGCAGTTCGTTTCATATCGCTGCGGTTCCGTTCGCCGACTCATTTAAGGTGTTTGGTTCAAACCAATTTTCTAATTACAATCTTATGTTGTAGGGTGTGTTATGTTAAAAATTATATTGCATAACTCTTTTATTCTGACATGTAACTAAGCTACATTACTGTAAAGTTTCATTTAAATTTATTCAGTAGTGTTTAGCAGAGTTATAAACATACATACATCATCACAAAATTTTGCATTTACATTATTATTAGGCAGTAGGATAGGAAATAGGGGAATGGTAGAAGTATGCTTCAGCACAATTTCTCAGCCAAAGTGAGTGTGGTTACCGGAGTTGAAAAGAATAAGATTTTGATTCTGGGAGGGAGAACTCTGAAGTACACACTCTGAAGTTGCAATTTCAAAGACGACTTTGGTCACTCGCCATCAATTGACTAACCAACTCGTAAGCAACCGTTCAATGTTTTTACTTTTTTATGAATTAGGATGAAAATGAGCAAACGTAACGCTTGTTGTTAAGTGCAATCGCAATACCAGATTCGTCGCTAGTGCATTGCCGGCCTTTGGGGGATGGGGAGAGTGAGAGAGTTGGGTTATGATCCTCCGGTATCCTCAGTCTCACTTTATTTATATGGATAATAGAAATTGTGTCACAGCATTTGTGTATCCTTTAAATAATTATTGTGGAACACATTAAATAGTTTGATTTTTCCTTCCAGTTGCGAACAATATGTTTATCGACGCAGAGGAGAAATTAAAATCATTTACAAACTGTTACTGTATATTGTAACTAAATCAGGCAGTATATATGCTTCATCTGCTGTGATACTTGGGTGTCACTGGTTGAATACTTTATTGTTCATCTGGTTTTTAATCTATACAAGTGAATGAAATTATATTGTCTGTTTGTAATATCAAATTAATCGTTTTTAACTAAATGCATATGTATTTATACCCGGTACATATACAACAAAATAACATTGTTATAATTATCTGTCTATTTTCCGGCTAATCTCTGGAACGGCTGGACTAATTTTCATGGGACTTTCACTGGTAGATTGCTGATGATATCAGGAGTAACTTAGGCTACTTTTTTAACACTTGCTTCGACCCGCAGCTTTGTTCGCGGTGTTTGTTGTACCGCGGGGCTTATCTCGTACTAAGTAATTTTATTAAGTAACTAGCTGAACCCCACGGTATTATCTGTGCCTATTCTAAATTTAAAACAACAACCTCGTGAAGCTTGTTAAAAAAATGAAGCTTAAGTTACTCCTTACATTATTAGCAAGATCCCACTGAAAATCACGTCAAAATCGGACCGTGTGTGCCAGAGAGTAACCGGAACAAACAGACAGACGGATATACAAATTCACAATAAATTGATTTTACGATGTGAGTAGCGTTCATACTCTCATATGCATTTAATGAAAAACTGTTAACCTGAAATAACACACAGATACTTCCATTTAGATATATATATTTCCTGTCCTGATATATACGTCCTGCCAATAACAAACACATAAAAAATATTTATCAAATTTGTTGCAGTCGATCGATGCAGTTATGTACTGACAAAAATGTAGGTACACATTTTTGTCAGTACAGTCAAGTTATATTATCATTGTTCAGTATTGCGTTGTTCTGTTGAACTGCGCAGTAGTATGATGTATCAGTTGTCAAGTTACGCTAGTGGTAGGTCCGTGTGATTGATGTATGTATTATGAAAACATACCGATTTCAGATTCGAGACGTACACGCTGACAAATCTATACGAATAAATAAAATTGGAATGTATGTTAGTAATATTTAAACAACCGCTTTTTACCAAATGCATGTTTATGTGTACACGGAATATTTATCAAAATAACATTTTTTTAAATTTTTGTCTCTGTCTGTCTATTTGTCTGAATATGAATTGAGTAACACTCCAACAAGTTTGCATGAGAGGTGATCATATATTATATCTACGTAATCTAACCATAAATACTCTTATAAATAAACAAAATATTACTTTTGAATTTGGAATTGTTATTTTTTTATACGATTTCTCATCGTGTTTTCTTATTTTCGCGACAATATATTGTCAAATATTTTGTGATATTAAAATGGAATGGGCTGATGAAGCAAAACGGAACGATGTGATTGCATTACATAAAGGAGGTGAGGTATAGAGCCAAATACAATTTTTTAAATCCTTCATACGCTTGGTATTAGTCATATGTTTGTGTCGAGGACTATTGATAGGTACAATGAAACCTTCTTTGTTTATGGCAGAAACAGATCTGGTTTTCCACGTAGTGTTTGTACGAAAAAGGCGATCAAAGCAGAGAAGGAAATCGAAGAAATCCTGTCCGAAAGCAAAAGATTTTATATCGGAAGATATGGGTAGCACCTAGACCTATGTTGCGTATTTTATAAGATGAATTAGGACTTGCAGCCTATACGCGACGCATTAGTCATTTCTTAACTGATAATTTAAAAAACGAACAGGGTGGTGATATCAAATCAACTACTTAAGCAGTACGCAAAGGAAAGTCACAAAGAGTTTTTTTTTACAATTAACCAATATTTAAACAAACAAAACGACAGCATTTGCGCTGAAAGCTTTGAAGATGCTTCCTAATAATAGAATACGACGTGGGCATTATCCGACTTGTGATGGTTTGATAAGGTGTCAGCTATGAACGAGTGACTAAGCCATATTGTTGTAAAAAAAGTATCAAAACATCGGCTCAAGTGTCGCCATTCTTGCCATTCTTGAGCAGGTAGTTAAGCTCCTTGAAAAAACTATGTTCAATATACAAGTATGGTCCTTTTAGCAAGACTTCGCGCCGAATCATAATGCTCGATCTACCCAATCTTGGTTAGAAATGAACATTCCGGACTTCATCACAACTGAAGACTGGCTGTCTCTAGTCCTGTCCTTAATCCACTGGGTTATGATTTATGGTCAGGTTTAGTGAGTAAGGATTGCTCTAAACGCCATGATAATTGGAGTCCATAAAGCAACATTTATGAATAGACTAACTATACTTATTTATAAAAAAATAAAAATATGTTAGTCATGGAAAGCATAAATGTTAGAATGAATTTGAAGAACGACACGCTAAAGTAAGTTACACTGTGATATGCATTTTGATTTTTTCAAGTAGCTCTACTCCTAATAAATTAAAATCGAGTGAAGTACTCACCGCTATTATTAAATCCTCTAGAGATGTTCTAAATCCATTAAACAGTATTTTCTGAAAGTTGAGTTGGTTTGTATTTATTCTACATAGTTGTCGAAAAGGGATGCGTAATCGTGGTTTTATAGCGGAAGTTTAACTTGATAAGCTATTCCTGTACTTTGTTGGAATCTCGGTGTACCGTTAAACTCCTAGCTTCTCAGAAAAGTTTTCAATCCAATAGATTCTTGGAGAAAAGTCCTAACTACATAACTTTATGTGACTTCTGAACAATTTCGTGTTAAAGTTTAGCCATGCTGTCGGAATACGATTTTGGTATTTTGAAATATAAATGGTGAAAAGTAATTGGTGATGAAATGTTTGTTTAAAAGCATAAATTTAATCCGATATAAGTAGTAAAAATATAAATGTGATTACTTCTGAACGAGCTTTTTTCGGTTCTTTTTTTATGGAATAGGGGGCAAACGAACAGACTTATCGCCTAATGGTAAGCGATTACCGCCGCCCATGGACACCCGGAACACCAGAGGCGTCACAAATGCTTTGCCGACCTTTGGGGGATTTGGACTAAGTTGAGCAGATTACGTAGAAGTTCCCTAATAACACTAAAAATGATAATCAAATTATCATCATTAAATAAAGTTGTTAGGTATCGTTCAAACGACATAATCTTTTTATCATGATTATCATGCTATTTCAGCCTCTATATTTTTAGATAGGTATCCATTTAAATATATTTTAACTAATATGTTTAAATAATCTTAAAAGTACAAATAACATCATCAAGTTTTTTGCTACACAATACTCTATAGTCTTTGGCGTTGTATGCAGCCAATATGGCGTGCCACCTCTTATTTCTTTTCGTATGTTTTCATATGAAAATAATGAAATATGCGCATATGATTCGATTCGTCATATTAATAGCGATGTTTACTTAATAATACAATTACAATAATGGTTAAGAACTGTCAGGGTTTTATTCGATGGTTTCGAAAAGTTGTTACAGAGTCTTGAGGTTTAGGTTATTATTTATATTATAAATAAAGTTCCCCTATTGTTATATTCATCCTATCCTTCAAAACAAATAAACTATTTTTTTGATCAATTGTCAGGTAGAGGATCAGTAGTCTGGACTCACCCAAATTAATTAATAAATCATTAAAACAGTTACTTAACTAGTGAACTAATTTCACTCAAATTTTCTCTAACTCTTGAACATAAAGCCACTACTCGAGTTCTGCGTATCCTGGGCCTGAATATTTAAAACTATAAATAGCATTATTTTCACCAACAGACGTGTGAAATGTCAACCTCGCAGCTCTTTACAATTGTATAATGACACTAGTTGGTGTTGCTCATCCGGTGCTCTTGCACGGACGTGTGACTCATTGAGCCGTTCTTTGTGAGTTTGCCCTAAAATAGCATATCAATTACCTAAGATACAGTGACTAATCCATACGGTATGTAACTTATTCGTTTACCTAACCTTGGTTGTGCATACTTTATGTCTAGCTTGTCACTCATCCTGTGTCGTTTGTGACGTCACAAGCAAAGAACAAGTCTCCAAGAATGAAATCAACAATCTATTCTGAATCCGAATCTATGCTGAACGCAAGTCTCCCACAAGGAGCGCCAACTATCCTTCTTCAAGTAGTCGTTCCATCGTGCCGCCTGCCGCCTTACCATTCCCATTCCTAATTGCGGTCACCATTCCAGCTTTTTTCGACTCCAATGACTATGAGTCCGTTTAGAACCAAAATGGTCTATATAATATATAACATAAATTATGTTTTGTAAATACAGCATGATTGCGCAACCATTACGGATATAAGACTTCTTTTTGACAGTTAAATTCGGCCTATAATTTCTGCACTAATCTTAAAATATACTAATGAATGTACAAGACAGGAACGATGATTATATTAGCGTTGGCGTTCCGTACTAGTTTATTATAGTTCGTTCACTTCGCAAATCAAGCCTAATTAACTTATTAATATTCGTGTAAGGTCAGTACCGAGCATTGCTCTGACTGGTGGCGTAAGTTATAGGTTGAAGGATATGTTTGGCGTCTTTATTGCGGGCGTGTTGCATGTGATTTGTGACCCTGAATGCTAAGAAAGAGTTAGTGAGTTCGATTGATCGATAAATGAATGTGATTGTTTGTGATTATAATTGATCGATAACATGTAAATATTGAAACGTGTTTGTCAGTGTCAGTTACTGTAGGACATGCTGTACTTAGTTTGGTACCAGGCTGCCATCTGTGAGATGATTATTATATTAATAATGGGGTTTTGTCTTCGTACACTTTAACAGTAATATAATTCTTAAGTCCAGAGTGCTGTTGAGCGGTAGTCGTTAAAAAGGTTTGCTATCAATTAATGGTCGTCTTCATTTCATGCAAAAATGTATCGTGTAACATACATAGTCTTATTAAGTTTTAAATAGAGGAGACTTTCATAGAGATTAAATTGTATTAATTTGGCTTGTTATAAAAAAAAACAGAATAATTCTTTGCCATATTTCATACAGAACCGGTAACACCTAATATTTGTAATTCATTCTTATACAAGAACCGAACGAAGAACAAGAACCGATTTGGATGAAATTTATAATGAGGATCCTTTGATTCTTGAGGAGGCTACTATTTATCGCGATAACCGACATACACGTGTGTGGAACGCCGGGTAAAAGCTTGTTTTTTTTATGTAATAGTTGGCAAACGAGCAGACGTATCGCCTGATGGTAAGCGATTATCGCCGCCCATGGACACCCGCAACACCAGAGGCGTCACAAATGCGTTGCCGATCTTGGGGATGGGAAGGGGGATGAGAGGAAGGGTAGGATTATGGGCCTCCGGTATCCTCACTCACTCGATGAAACACAGCGCAGGCACTGTTTCACACCGGTTTTCTGTGTATTAAATATATTACCAAAGCAATAGAACAAATGCTATTTCTCAATAAAATGTATATATTTTCGTCGTAACTTACTAAGGTAAATAAAACAAAACGTTCAGTTTGCTGTGGTTTTATCTGTCTCCTTATTGATATGACAGTTTTTAACTCCTCTCTAAATATTAGTTTGATGCAATATCTGCTCAATGTTGAAATTTAACTTACTTTACTTACTCTCGATTTTTATTGTTACAGGTAAATTAACTTCGTTGCTGACATGTACTCCTGAGATCTTGTATTTTACGTAATATATTATTTTCTAGTAACATACATATGTAGTGGGAGTCCTAGTACTCATCTAGGTATATGTCTTGAATGCCTCATAGCAGGAGAACTCCTCAATGAGTCATACTATATTACACTTTTTCTCAAATGAAAATCGCATTAAATCGTGTATCAAAAAGTGAAAATACTATTCCAATCCGAAACAAAATGTATGTGTGTGTTTATGATATGCAATACGTGTCCCACATACGCTCGGGAGAGTGGAGATGACAGGTGCGCAAAATACGTTTTCGAACATAAATAACTTGTTAAATCATTATTTGTTACAGTTACTGTTAACATTTTTCTGACACTCATGACATGTCGCACCGCTGGTGCTGGTGGCTGTGGTGGTCGAAGCGACTGTTAATTCACTGTTTGTTTTACAATCAGAACTCATTAAATGGTTAAAATAATTAAACCCACAACATCTTTCATCAACATTTCTGGTATGTATACGATAGGAAGCAAGCGAGCACACGTATCGCCTGATGGTAAGCGATTACTACGGCCTATAGGCATCCGCAACACCAATCACAAGTGCGCTGCCGACCTTATGGGGAATGAGGGCAGGGGTTGGCGTATGGGCCTTCGGTATCCTAGCTCACTCTGTGAAACACAGCGCAGGTGCTATTTCACACTGGTTTTCTAAGAGGCCGTGGTATCACTCCCGTCGAGACGACCCATGCATGTCGAAGCGTGGCTCTCCCACGGCTATACAGATCGTCGGGTCCTAGTCAAACTTGTCAGGTGTCCACGAAAAGATTTTGAATTTGTGTATATATGTAAATATATGGAATTCTAAGAAGTCATCAGTCATCCAATCATCTTTAAATTTTAATAGGTTTATTCCGTCACCCCTCGGCTAAGTAGCTAGCTGTCATCTGATCTTATTCTGAAGGAAAGATGAATTAGTAATGTTAAAACACCGCAAGTGACAAGGAAGGTGACGAAAACACTCCAGAATTTAATGTATTCTAGTCACCTACTCGAGCTCATCAGAAATGAATGTCGGCAAGTACGGAATTCGCATACCTAAATATTTACTAGTAAATAAGTTTATTGCTAGGTAAAGAGGTACCGACAAAATAGCACAGCTTTTTTTTCTCCTTATCTACTGTTCAATGTTTAAGAGAGTTTTCTTTGTCAACTCCTGCACTAGGAATAAATCTTTTGTCGTAGACTTTAAGAATACACATGAAATGGACATCCAGCCTCAGAACAACAATTCGTGGTTCACACAGTGTTGTCCTATGCGGGAACTGGACCACCTTCACTCTATGCAGTAAGAAGCAGCGAGGCCACTACGCCACCTGTGCAGTAAAATATTGTTACTTTGCAAAACCTCTTTGTTTGTTTTAAAGAAGAAGGCTGCCTGGCAACCTGTTACCAATGTATTGTCCTATTCAAAAATGAATGTAGAAATTTGAGTTTGAGTGTCTCCGTGATGAACGTCTCGATTCCGCAGCCGAATCTTAGACCATTACACTTACAAAGGCAGGAATAAAATAATAATGAAAGTAAGCAAAACTTATGTGTTTTATGCGCATGTACATACTCTTTAGATATTTATGTGAGTGTTATATAAACCTTTTACAACTTTATTAAATTCCAGTCTACTAGTTCTACCTACGCGATTCCAGTCATCATAATCGCAAGTGGGCGAAATGCTTTAACATCATTAGTAACTAGGAAAACGGGACATGCTACTGCAACTCTATGTGGGACATTGACCTGTAATGCAATGAATTAAATGCTATTATTTCTTAACTGGTGTGATCCTTAGCGATTACCCCTCGGGAACACTACATATTTTCGTAATAAAAAGTAACCTATACATCAATTCAGGGTATTAGCTACTTGCATGTCAAGTTTTATCAAAATTTGTTCCACCGTTTGGACATGTGGAAGTAAAGTAACAAACGTAGGAACACATGCTCTCACATATTTTTATCTTTGTAATTTTAATATGATAATTGCCAAGGCTAGCAAGACCAAGTTCAAAGATTGGTAATCAGATTGACAGATCATTACTCACCTCTTTAACTGATTTTGAGGTCATTAGGTCACAGCAGTTATTAACATCAATTACTGCTTATTAGTGATATACTCCCACTATGTCTAAATTTCTAGGTCTTTTCCTTGAAACCTCAAATAAGTAACGGAAAAAATTCACTGCATAAAACAACATTTTTCATTACATTTCATTATAACTGTAGATCTTATTAAGACATCAATTAGACGATATTTTTCTACGGAACATATATTTGCAATACTTGTTAACCTCTCGTAGCTAATGAAGAGTAGGTCGTTATAAAGTGAATTATTTTATACTAGTATTTACCCGCGACTCCGCTCGTGGTTATGTCCGCTATCGCAGTTAAACGTAATCTGTAACCTTCATCAACAGTCAGATATTCATGCCAAATTTCATTAAAACTGGTTCAGCGGCTTAGAGACGTATAAGCAACGGAACAAAGAAAAAACTCACGTTTATAATACTAAGGGTATACCCATATCAAAAGTAAATAAAAATCCAATTCAATAAAGATATTATACAGTATGATGAATAGCCAATTAGAGATAAAATATTATATTTCGTAGACTGAAAGAAAAAAGGGAAATTGAATTTAGGACTTATTTACATTTACTTAAGGTATGGCGTAATATCTTATGTATTTTGTATACTATAATTTCAGTCTTTCTTTTATTACAAGCTTTTATTTAGTTTCACCTGTCCCGGTGTTTGTCTGTAATCAAATCTTGCAAGTTAAAATTTATCCACTGCCCGATTTACGATTGTGCTGGAATCTGAAATATACTTTTATTACTGATGACAGTACACTTACATATAATCGGTATTATTATTACATCGCCGTACCAAAATGACGGCGTACATGAAAGGGCTTAAAGTTTTCTATTTATTAACAAGAAGTAAGCTTGTTTTCAAAAAAAACTTTTTAAATTAATCACTTATTTTATTTTTTGTATTAAAATGTTATAAGCCATGGAGGTCTGCGGTTAGTGTATACCAGTAATAAAGACCAACTTATTTTTAAGCTAGCAGCATTAGCTTACAAATAAGTCGATGTTTTATCTCTTTCACGTGGGAGAATATGATTGGAAAGATCTTAAGATAATTAATATTAATCTATTGTATTTACACTTCCGATCAGGCGTTTAAAACCTCATGATTAATATTAAACTTCTTCCTGTTACTCATATCGTACTTCCTGTCTTTCACGAGACTATAATATGTCTGTTACCGGCTTAAGTCTGACTACAATACTATAGGAAAGGATGACCGCGAAGACTTATTGAATTTAAATGAGGTAAGTCGTGTCGGTGAACCTTTAGGGCCGAGTCAATTGATGTCAATTGATTGATATCTCTCGGCGTTTCATTAAGGAGCATTCCTTTCATATTTTCTAAGCTTTATCTATGATAGTTGTGTGTTGATGTGTATGATAATTATGTAAATTGGAAGATGTTGTATTTATATCAAAAAAGTAACAGCAACTAAATAGAGAATATTCTACAAATTCCTTCTTACGTAGAAATATATGTTATCGTTTCACGTGTCAACGGAAGATAATTTGCCTTAACCTAACACTCCAACGGCCTCCTCCTTTAGATCCTCCCTGAATCGACGCTACGCCTTATTAGGCCCTATCCTGGAAGAAAGTCAACGACAGATTTTTTTCATTTTTTACCATTGTCGTGATACTATGAGTGAATATCCTAGGTTCTAATTATATCTCTTGAAATATTAATTGGCTATTTATCAAACTGTCAGAAAGAAAACGAATGGACAGAATACAATAAAATAGACCATTTGACGAACGACGTACCTACGCATAATTTATTGGTGACCGCTATTAGATTGGAGACACAGATACACAAAAAGTAGATGGCTTAATGACCTGGAAAAGGTTTGCTACCCCCTTAGCCAAGACTCTAGTGTTTCGCGTCGATTTTCTTTCTACAATTGCTAACGTATCTGTTCTTATATTATTGGCTTATATTTTGTTTTGACCACGTGGCTTAGCGCTGAAAGAGGTCATTCCCGTACACTTGCTTAGTTTCTCGCGTTTAAATTAATAGAATGTCAACTTGGTTAAGATGAGTGGCATGTATATATCCTCTCTCATGCGTAAGGTGGAGGAATGGGGGCTATGGCGTACGTTTTAAGAGGCCTATGTTCATATCGAACTATGGAAGTAGATTATGTATCGAAATACCTATTTTCTTTTGATATCACCTCTCGGAAGAAACGCTCTCTTGAGTGTAAATGAAATGAAAATGAAAATTGTATTTTGAGAATGACTTGCCGATAAGAATAAAAAGCATTTTCACGATAAGGTTTCTAATGCAAAGAGTAATCACGTTAATTAGGTAAGTAGTTAGTAGTCACATTTAGCCTAAGTAGGTAATCTAAGTTACGATGCGGGACCTACTTCTGATACACACTATTATAATGTAGTAGTTAGTATCAACATGTTCGTTGTTAACAAATAACCTCGTATAAACCAAGACCCTGAAACATTTACCTTCCTTCCTTTTAAAGTTATACTAGTGTCCCGAACTTCTGCGTAAATTTCCATATACGTTATGGCAGTAAATTCGTACTTCTACAAATCCAATGTAGATAAATTGATTTTTATTGGATGTTTGTATTGAGAAATGAAAAGAAAAAAAGATAAACAAAATCATTGAAACTTGTTGTATATAACATGTTTCAAAATTTAAGTTTTATAGTTTCAGAACCTTTAGTATTCGATATGTAAACTCAATTAGTATATAATATAACGGCAACATTCATATATACATAGAAGTGCATGTCGAAAAATCACACAAAGCAAACTGAACCATTTCTGTAAGCAGAAGCTCGCTCCTTTGAGTGTCTTTAAACGGTTTTGTATGTATTTAGCTTGCCCTGTTTGTTCATTTGTTTGTTTGGGTCAAATCTAGTAATTGAAATTAGTCACGACTATCATTATATACATCAAATGAAATGGTTTAACTAGTAGAATATAGTTTATTATGAAATTTAAAACTAGATGTAAGGTATTGATCAGATAAAAATATAAAATCGTTGATCCAGTTAACTCAGTTTACGCTCTTCTAAACGATTTTATCTTTTTGTCATATCAATGCCTTAGATTGATGAGGGAGATTGGCGTGACCACTGAAACCTGGGACCGGCAGAATTATTTTTTAGCTTTTAGTACATTATTTTCAGTAAAACCTTTTGAATTGAAAACAAAATACATACTAACTGAACAAAATTTTTTTAGAGAGGTCATAGATAACAAATTGGTTTATTAAAATCTTTTCTTAGTAAAATATGAATAATTGGTTCGGTAAAACGCCTGGAAGTCTCAGAATATAATATGCATTTTTTATAAATATTACTATGTGTGTATACTTACAGCTTTCAAAGGACTACTGCGTATAAATACTAAACAAACTAAAGGTAACATAATATATGGCAATGACGACATCTCAACTCTACGTTACGCTATGCTTATAGCACAGGATCAGTTATTGTGGAGAGCCCTGGTAGAGGCCTATGTCCAGAAGACTAGACCGCAATCTGATTAGACTGAAAAGGGACGATCTCAGTAGGGACATAGGTTTCCTGACTGGGCATTGTCCCTTAAAAAAGCCCATATTCACTATAGGCGTAACAGATAGTCCTCTGTGCAGGGGATGCATGGAGGCAGGAAGCGCCGAAGCACGTTCTCACAGAATGTAAAAGTGTGGTAGACCCGAAAACTTAAAAGCTGCTAAGCTTCTGGAATGATCTAGGATGATTGGAGTGTAAAGATGATAAACCCACGTACAACGGCCTATTCAAGAGGCTAAGTACAGAAATAGCCCGACAAATCAAACCCACAGTGGCCTACAGTGGTAGTTTTTCGGCTAAGATGATTATAATGAAAATTTCCTGATGAATACTTAGAGGGCGAAATGAGATAACTACGCTATATATATACATATGTGTGTATTAATATATGTACAAATATTCATTGTACAAGAGCTCGATATAGTCGAATTTCCCTGGAGGTCTAGTGGATAATAAGTAATTATTATCTACAGAAGCAATTGTGTATCGTACAAAAATGTGACTCCAATGTAATACTCTATGAACTGATGCCACCAGTACTAACGTGACATAGAGTTCTCTGTTTTACTTTTTAATGTTAGTTACATTGAAATTAAAAGTACCTTGTGACTTTTATCAAATTAATACTTCGTTATACCAAAGTAGCATAGTAGTTTAACTTAATAGAATTCAGTCTTCTAGTAGGTAGTGTTGTTAATTATTAATTGTAAATCAGTGTCGTATCACAAGCAAAATAAAAAATGCACATCTTTAGAAAACATTTCTAAGGTTACTTTCTTTAGAAATTCTTGTAGCTTTTATATATGTATAGTAATGTACGATACGGGTACCATAACTTTCAATATATAAAATATGAATATGCTAATCGGTGCGAGAACTTCATATCGTGATTCAGGATTAGTAGTCACTTCGTATATTTCGTTACTCCGTTGTTTGGTGTATCTCGGTGGATTGCGTTGTAGTATGTTTTTATTGCTTAGAACGTGGACCTCGGAACAATAGGCCAAAATCTCGTCCATAAGATTGTCTTTTATACATACTATCGCTTATTATATATATACATTCCTGTGTCGCGGGCGACTTTATAAACATACATGAAGCGGACACAAAGTACACCCAGACTCGAAACAACAATTTATGGATCACACAAAGTGTGGTCTCATGTAGGATTTGAACCCACAACACTTGGCGCAGTAGGAAGCGGTGTCATGACCACTTAAACCACCAGGCCAACCGTGCAGTGAAATAAACAATAAACATTTTCGGACAACTTTTAAACTGGGAGAGCCACGCTTCGGAACGAATGGGCCGGCTCGACCGGATTGATAATACAACCTCACAGAAAACCGGTGAGGAAAAGCGCTTGCGATGTGTTTCACCGATTGAGTGAGGATACCCGTATATATCCATTTTTGAGCAGTCGATTGTAAGTTATGCGCGTACATACATTTCAAAGATTAATTTTTATTTAGATAGATTCGTTTTTGAATAACAAAGTCATTAATATATGAAATAGAAGAGAAGTTCAAGAAAACAAAAAAAAAACAAACAACAACCCATAATGTCCCACTGCTGGGCTCGGGTCTCCTCTCAGGAGAGGGTTAAAGCCATTCGTCCCCACGCTGGCCAAGTGCGGGTTGGGGACTGGCAAGAATACGTTGTGGCTACGTAAATCTTGCCGTTGGATGTTTTTAAGCCGCTCGAAGGCCTCCAACTAAGCTTCACGACTGTTATCGTATGATAACAACCGGGACCGACTGCTTAACGTGACGCCCGAATCACGGAGACGCTCATGGTAACATGCCACCAGCGGTCACCCATCCAGGTACTGACCGTGCCATCGTTGCTTACCCTCGATGATTGTTTCTAATCACCGAGTGCAACTGGGCTATGAGCGCCGAAGAGTAGTTCGAATATCTGCAATCTCTTACTGGTGCGATTCAGATTGAATTATGACTTGGTAATGTATTGGCGGTAATGGACTGAGACTATAGTCATTTATCATCATAGCGTCTCGGATAATGAAGTTTATTATCTCGTAGTATTTGATCGTAGTTTGTTAGTTACCATTATAAACGGTGGCAGCAATAAATCACGTTTGGATGCCTTTTGATAAAAAAGCCAGTTACTTTTTAAATTAAATATTAATAAAATCTACTTTTAGAACCAATACCCTAGAGTTTAATAAGTACTTATCTAGTAAATCGACCGGAGTGATATCACGGCCTCATAGAAAACAGCGTGAAATTGCGCCTACGCTGTGTTTTACTTAGTGAATGAGGATACCGGAGGCCCGTACCACAATCCTCCCCTGAGCCCCCAAAGGCCGGCAACGAAATTGTAACGCCTCTGGTGTTGCAGGTGTCCATGGGTGGCGGTAATCGCTTACCATCACACGGATACGTCTGCTCGTTTACCCGATATTCCATAAAAAAAACATCAGCTACTTTTAACTGTCCACTGCTGGACATATCCTCTCCATAGACAAGTTAAAATTTAAAATTTAAAAAACTCAACTACTACCAAGCACTTAATCGAGTAAACATATTCCAAAAATGCCTTACATCCTTTTGAAAAAGAGCTGATACTCTTATGCTGCTGGACCAATATTAATCAAAAATAGCTAAGAACCACCGCAAGGAAACTATATTTCAAATGAAAAAAAACCGCATAAAATTGGTCCATCCCATTGAGACCTACGATGCCTCAGATATACACAGGCAGACATTGACGTCGAATTTATAACACCGGTTTTTTTTGCGTCGAAGGCTAAAAATAGTTTTAGGCCTGGTCAGGTTTATATAGGATGTGTATAAAGACATCTACTCTTTGTGCTGTTTTCTTTGAGGAGTGCTTCCAACACCCATGAGATGAACAGTTCTGGTTACACTTCTTGTTCTTAATCCGTCACAACACAGCTTAGATTTTAATAACTATTATTAAAAGTCAAACCTATTGTTGGCTCGGTGGTAGCGTAAGTGACTGCTGTGCTTGAGGTCTCGGGTTCGATTCCCGGGTCGGATCAAATGTTTGTATGATCTGCAAATATTTGTTTCGGAGTTTGGGTGTTTTCTATGTATAATGTGTATGTATTTATATTAGTTGTCTAGTACCCATAATACAAGCTCTGCTTAGTTTGGGACTAGATGGCGTTGTGTGTCTAATGTCTGAAATATTAATACATTATTATTTAATTTATCAAGTAACTTTGTTTATTTCATTTACTTGTTGTAAGGCTTAGTATCCTACACTCGACCTTAGACATTGACTTCTTATGTAATCGTTTTTAAAAAATATGATTTTAATAGTATATAATATGCACAGAATCGCATTAAGGTGTACTGATATTTTCAGATATCATATACTCGGCATATTGCCAGTATGTTACTCAAAAACACGTCATTGAATTTGATGTATGTCTTTTGTATATTGGCTACTTCAAAGGCTTTTTTCATAAAATAATCAGGGTTCATAAAAGTGAAATTCCTATACCTCTCATTAATTCCATGTCACCATATAATTTTAAATGAAAAATTGGCGTGTGGGTAGGGTATCTAAATATTTCAAATAATTACATGATTAATGTAATTTATTGTACGCCAGAGCAGTATTTAATAAAATATAACAAATCACTATGAGCTGATATACCACAGACTAATGTTTTTATTTTAAATAAATAAATATGTTCAGATATTTTAACACACAACGCCATCTAGTCCCAAACTAAGCGGAGCTTGTACCATGAGTACTAGATAACTGATATTAATACTTATATACTTTTTTTTTGTAAATACATACATATTATACATGGAAAACACACATTTTGTTTCAACAGTTTTTATTTCATTTTGAATGTGATTTAAAAAAAGCATACGAATTATTTTATAAGACACAATTTGACCCGGCGAACTGCGAACCACCACATTATTCTGAATTTCTGAACAAAAAAAATGTTTTTGTAATTATGCCCAGGTAGTGTACAGTCGCGGACAAAAGAAATGAACTTTTATCGGTTATCTTTTCAGTTTCTTGTACTCACAACTTGTCCTAACAATACCGAACACATAAAAAAGTTATTAATTATCCAATTTGGTGCAGTCGTTCGGTAAATATGCGCGTACATACATTTCGGCGATTTCTCTTTGTTTTTATATAGATTTATAAGATAATACAGCGTTTTCCTAAAACAAAGAATGTAGCGTCCTTGTTTTTCGGTTTTCCGCATTAATTCAAGTCAAAGGTTCTTAACGAAATTGCTTTCTGACTGAAATGTAAATGTTATTTCAACGTCAATGAAAAGAAAACCTTATTCTCTTAGCAAGTAAGTCGAATCGTGACCATCTTTTTTAAGCCGGGACCACTCACCTAATAATAATGGTAAAAATTGTATTATTAACTTCATTTCAATTGCGGCGGGTGAAATCAGTTAATTTCAAGTTTTTTTTTATTGATTAGGGGCAAAAGAGCAGACGTATCGCCCGATGGTAAGCGATTACCGCCGCTTATGGACACCCGCAATACCAGAGGCGTCACAAGTGCGTTGACGGCATGAGGGGATGGGGGGAGGGTTGTGGTATAGGCCGTCGGTATCCATACTCACTCGGTGAAATACAGCGCAGGCGCTGTTTTACACCGGTTTTCTGTGATGCCGTGGTATCACTCCGGTCGAGCCGGCCTATGCAATACGAAGCGTGGTTCTCATCAATTTTTAATCTTTAATAGAATTCAAACAACGTATGATAAGGCATAGGAAATTATTGTTTGAAGCATTGATTCGTTAACCGATCCTTGCGTAATGGACTAGCTCATTTTTTTCTTAGTGAAATTCAGTTTAGTTTATTAACTTCCAACTCCATTTGTTTTTAACATCAAGACATCTGTTTTCTTTAAGAAAAAATACGAGCTTTTATTTAGTACCGAATCGCGATCTTTATTATTCGTTTATAACCATTGTAATAACAAAAGTGATGAGGATTCTCAATGAGAGTGAATAAATCTTGATAATTATCAATTTATTTTATTGCACTTTTATTAACTACGAATTTAGTTTCACCGCAATTTCTAAGTATTGGAATTGGCTATAGGGGATATTTCATATGATTTATCATTGTCTTTTTCAAACCTGAAGATGGGAAACTAACTGATTAACAACTCCAATTTAACTATGTAGTATTTTGTAATCATATAATTTTTACCGTGGAAGAGCCACGTTTCGGCATGCATGGGCCGGCTCGATCGGAGTGATACCACGGCCTCATAGAAAACCGGTGTGAAATATCGCCTGCGCTGTGTTTCACCGAGTGAGTGAGGATACCGGAGGCCCATAATCCAACCCTTCCCTTTATCCCCCTTCCCATCTCCCAAGGTCGGCAACGCACTTGTGATGCCTCTGGTTTTACGGGTGTCTATGGGCGGCGGTAATCGCTTACCGTCAGGCGATACGTGTGCTCGTTTGCCCCCTATTCCATAAAAAAAAAATCAACATAATACCAATTAATAAAATTACAAACCCCCTACACAAGCACTTAATCGAGTTATTATACGCCAAAAATGCCTTACATCATCATTATCTTCCTAGCCTTTATTATTCCCCAGATTAATTGTGTCGTGTATTAATAAAATACCTTACATCATTTTGTAAAATACGCTGATACTCTTACACTGCTGGACTGATATTTACCAAACAGCTAAGAACCACCGCAAGGAAACTTGCCTCCATATAAAAAAACTGCTTCGAAATCGGTCCATCCGTTTGAGAGCTACGATGCCACAGACAGACATCCACACAGACATACATACACACACAAACACACACACAGACAGACAGACATCGACTTCAATCTTATAACACCACTTTTTTGCGTCAGGGGTTACAAATTTTAAAGTCTGTCAGTTTGTGAGGTTGTGTAGGGGTAGTCAATGGATCTGGGAGGGGTTTGGATGGCGTAAGAAAGCGGTTCCCGGATCTCTCCCGTCTCAGGCGCAGAGTGGCACACCGTGTGGTTTTAGTCGGTTCGATTCCGACACACCGCCCCGCCGCAAAATCCCGGTGGGGTGAAGGCCCGAGGGGGTTCCAACAAGTAAAAAAAAAAGGGGTAGTCAATGGATCAACTGCACCGATTTTGTAAATTATTGTAACAATAGAAAACCACGTTATTTATGAGTATCATTGGCTATATATTAACCTGAAAAACGGTTACTGCAACATCCGACGTACACCGCGTGTAATATACGTTGCCTTTCACGTAAGATAGAACTCAATATTGACTTTTTAATGATGATAAATTAATAAAGTTGCCAAAAATATCTACGTCCGTCCTCCAATCTAATGGAACTTGTTTTCACTTGTAAATATATTACTGCGTTGTGACTTTGAATGATCGTACAAAATTATATATAAACACAAAATGGTTCCTATTAGAAATCGGCGGTAAGAGTACCGCGTTATTTTCGTATTCATTTTGATAATTAGACTTGTAATTGAATTTTCAAAGTTTATTTAATCATTGTTTGATTACATTTAACCGTTGATTTTTAATGGCAATAAGCCAAGCTGAATTCTGTCTGTGTGTTTAGAACATTAGTTTTAATTAATAAACGTTTCTTGTGTTTTAACGATTTGCGTAAAATGTGATACATAGCTTGGTATAGAAAGTGATTACGCCAATATACAAGAATAAAAATTTTCTTATTTATTATGATAATCTTTCTATTTATCTATTTAATTTCTGTTGTTACCTCACTAACTATTATTATTATTTTTGCCAATCTTTTGAGCATCGTTTCTCATCGTTGTTACGAGAGATTAGAAATAGCAGAATTAGCACCAATGAATAATGTAAAATCTGGTCTTGGTTGCTGCGACACAAGCCTCGAGCTAGTTTCCGCACTAAGGAAACCATCGATAACATCAAACCTCTAACTTGTTTATGTAGAAATTGAATAAATAAGTAAATAAATTAAAAAGGAATCACTGGAATGTATGTACGCACATAACTGCCGATCGGCTGCACTAAATTGGATAATATTTTTTCCATTTTGTTCGTTATTGTTATGACAAGGTTTGTACACAAGAAAATTAAAAAATAACCTCAATAGTTTTTTTTTCACCACTTGTACGAAACTGAAGCGGGCTTAATTACTATAATATATTTTCAGAAATTTAGAAAATACATGTTTACGAAAGAAAAATATGGCAGTACGAAGTTTGCCGGGTTAGCTAGTATTGTAATATATTCGTAGCGATGTTTTTTTGCGTAAGGTAAACAATTTAAATTGTTTACGCATAAAAGGTCGCCGTGTAATCTTAAAACATTGTGATTTGTAGGACGGGTACAGGGCGTAACTTTACTTACCTTTAAATTAACAACAATGTTGTAATTTTGTACGAAATAGATTTAATTTCGTTAATAAGTTAGAAGTTATCCAATAGAAATACTAGTTTAATTTGAGTAGTCTTTTGATGCGCCTGTTGGTTTAGCGGATAGTGATGATCCTGAATTCTGAAGTGAGGAGTAGTGAGGAGTAGAGTATAATTTTTAAGAAAAAAAAACTGTGATGGGTCTATCATTCCTTTTACTATTTACTTCTTAACGTAAAAAACTATACCTAAGCAAGTGGAACCTCGAGTGGTAATTTAAGTACACTTCATTAGATATTTAAAGTTTTTCGGCATTATAATTTGTATGAGTAAAATTTTTAATCCGAAAGATCAAATACATTATAGCTATGAATAACTTAAGTGTAAAGTCAGTGAAAATTGAAAAATAATTAATTACTTAAAGATGACTAACACATAAATGACATGACGTTAGGTGAAATTAAATGTCTCCGGGCCCTTGGTATATAGATCCGCCTGTTCTCTGTGCTATTCAGCAGAGGCGAGCGGTCTGTGCGACCTAGATCGCATCAGTTTTCAGCTCATTAAAATTCCTCACATTGTTAACTAATAACTTGTCTGAGTGCACTTGACCGCGCAATTGTGCAAACCGACCAGCAACACTGGCTATACTTCGCCTATAGAAAGAATGCTGATGGATTGGCTGACCATCAAACAGACCGAGGTTTAGTTTTAAATAATACTTTATGTACACCCATGCATAATTCCTGTATAAAAGTTTTTGAAACAGTTAGCTTATTGCCAACATTAACACATCCTGTGTCATAGTAACCATATCATCCAAACGAGTCTTAAAATGTACTAAATATCTTAATACAACTCCTTTTTCAAAAAAAGAACATTGACAGGCGCCTTTCATTACCACAGTACCTTATTTAAAAAAATAACTGTTAATCGAATTCACGTCGTATCCCGCCATTTTTGTTCGATATTAGTATTGACTTTTAATGGAGAATTCGTATTATGGGTGTAAATAGAGTCTTGTATGCAGCTGTACTTAATTAGATATTAAAACACTCATGTGATACTATTGTCACACGAGGCTTATTCGTGTTGTAATACCTCTTATTATACAACAGTTGTATAAATAACTATTTTTAACCAACTTCAAAATATTAAGAGGTATGTTCCACTGTATGTGTGTATGTATAATTCCTTATTTTTGTTGCCAGATTTTTTTTTTGATTACTACTTTATTAACGTTCGGTTATTAGATTCATAGTCGTCTTCATAGCCTTTATTATTCTCAAGATTATTGGGGTTCGGCTACTCATATCTGATTATCAGTTTTCTATTTAGCAACTGGCATCGTTCTTCCGCAACCCTGAGGGCAGCTGACTTCGAAGGTCGAATTAGTTGTTAATATATTTGAGGGCACTTCCGAATAACGATTGTCATGTTTATGACAACCAGGATGCACGACTTAACGTGCTAGACACTTCGGGGTGTTCACATAGGTAATTTCAAGTCACTATAGGCGCCGGCACGTAACTTGGCCTGATTTCTGCGAAGTAGAGGTAAGATCGCGCATAGTGCACTTAGTGCAACAAATCAAAACAAACGAAATCGAAGTGTAGTCGACTGACGCTCCAATCGCTTCCTCCAAACAGTGCTGCTACAACCCCCGCGTCCCTTTATTAATCAAGGGAACGAACCTAAAGAACGACTTCTGCGCATCTAACGAATCTGGCCCATTCACGTGCCGATCTCTATACATAAACGTTAATTTATTAACGCCGTGCTGTAACTACTGCAGTAAATGATTACGGAATTAAAGTGCGCCATACTTTATTACTAACAGAGATAATAAAACGCATTGAATGCCAACACGGCAAGGACACTGCAGTCGGAATAAAGGTTACGACAAAACCTTACTCGTATCCTCAGGCACCCATGGCCAGCATAACATTTTAAATATTTCAATTTAAAAATAAACAAGAGTGTATTTCATGTGTATTGTGCAGTGTGGAACGTGAATTTTAAACCAATGTATGGTATTGCTGCAAGGACACTCGTGATGGAATTTTTATTATATGTAAAGAAGTTCGAAACTTCCTTTACGATAAATTTCGCACACGACACAAAAGTTACCTAGTCTTAACTTAGACCAAACTAGGCAACTCTTGGTATGGTATTTACTTAAAAAAATATTGACATAATTCTAAAGCCGCATTGATAAATTACATAAATATTTACCGTGGGAGAGCCACGCTTCGGCACGAATGAGTTAGCTCGACCGGAGTGATATCACGGCATCACAGAAAACCGGTGTAAAGCAACGCTTGCGTTGTGTTTCACCGAGTGAGCGAGAATACCAGGCCCATGCCCCAACTCCTCTCCCAGTCGCTCCCAATCCCCCAAAGGCCGGCAACGCACTTGTGACACGTTTGGAGTTGCCGGTGTCCATGGGCGTCGTTAGTCGCCTACTATCAAGTTAGGTTTTTGCTCGTTTGCCCTCTAATCCATAAAAAAAAATGTTCTGAGTGGAAATTAGATCCCCTAGAGACTAGGCCAACACTATTTTCACATTATTTCAGATTAATACTCTCACTTGAATAATCGGAACACAAAATAAAGTAAAAAAAACTAAAACCCGATTATGTAAAACCTTTTGATATAATTTATATTATTATTACCAATCATATGACGCCTCATTAAAATCGGTCCAGTAGTTGAGGTGCTAAACCTCAACTACTTCACCGAGGCGTCATATGATGCGTGCATAACTGGACCGATTTTACAACACAACATACGACAACAACATACATATATTGTGGTGGAACAAACAAACATACATAGACTGCCAAAACTATTAATCTTCAAAGGGAAGAGTAATGCGCTGTAGTCGAGTAAAAATGAACGATATACCAAGTTTTCCAAATTGATTGTATAGCTAAATAAATATATAACTCATTGCATTTTCTGAGTTATTTCCACAAGTGGTTTTTACATTTCAATACATCAAAATTGTATAGTATTTAACGTTTGACAAATGTTATGTCCATTCTTTGAATTTCATGTAATGCAAATGTTTCCATTCGGGAGAGTGCAAGGCATTCGTATGAAAAGAACAAGATAACATTGAGATTCAGCTGAATATGTAACAGATATTTCAATTTAAAAACTTATTGTGAATATATTGGTTGTGTTGGATATGAATAGACGTTAAATATCTTGGTAAAAGTAACCGATAATTTTGAATAATACATTTTCGAACGATTGGCAAGAGAGGTGTATTGATTGGTTGATTATTAGAAATACACAGATAATTTTTTGGACTGCACAAATATTATACCAACCACTCTGTACAGTAAAGAGCGGACATTGGTCTTTTCAATGCACTTATTTGCCAACTTTAAGTTGTTTCCACCCACTTGTTACGGAGTAAGTGGCAACTTAGGAAATTTGAAAAACAAATTAGAAATATTTAGAAATAGAAATGTGAATAAAATTTTGGAACTGGATGAAATTGATATGGGACACAAAGCGAAGCGCCAGCTTTAAAAAAAAAGGAATCATCAAAATCGGTTCATCCAGTGAAAAAGAATTAGTCGAATTGAGAACTTCCTCCTTATTTGAAGTCGGTTAAAAAGAATGCAATGAAAGAGAAGGGATTACTTGTATTTGGAGTGAGTCAGATATTCAGCCGTTGTTACAATAGGAAAACGTTTCTTTAAAGTGTGATAGCTCTACCATTATAATTTTTTTTTAAAAATTATTCTACTTCGCGGTATTAATATTTAAACGCTATTTATTTTATTTACCCATTTATAAAACTGTATCAATTTAACATCATAAACAGTGTTATTGGTTTGCGGTGGGAACGTTTTTGCTAAGGGTTACCGACCTCTTCGGATTGTTGTTTTGTAAACTCGGTCACAAAGCCAAGAGGTCCATGTAATTCGATTGTTTTATATTTTTTTTACTTAGCTTTAATGGTTATATAGTACAGTTCCCAAACCAATAAATGGAACATGAAAGGACACGTAGGCACTAAAATTCATAGAAAATATAAAAATGCTTTCAGTAGAAAAAGTGAGTTAAACGAATGGGAAATCTTCTTTAGTGCACTTTCTACGGTTTCTGCCATTTAAGGTTTAAGTACATCCTCATACATTTCATGTCACCTCATCCTGTGCGGTTGTGTTGTTTGCTCGCGGTATATTAGTACTCAATTACACCCACATACAATTGTCAGTCGCAACCTATTCTTAAGTATATGTAGGTCGTCAACAAATCAAAACAAAAGCGCCCGTTATAACTGTTAATAACCTCTGTGAATTTACGGTAGTCTTACATTTTTAAAATGTGGATTATTGTACCTGGTTCCTTTTTCAAACTAGATTTCCACCTAATTGCGTAGTGGTGAGGTCATGATTTGTTTATTTTACGTAGGTCAGCTTTTTGTACTTAGCCACAAAACAAATATTACCAGTTCAGAAGAGTTCTGCAAAATATTCAAATGATTAGCGTCTCTGAGTTCGGAATTATAAAGTGCAAATCAGACTGCACGAGGCTAATGCACCTGTGGTTATATTCACCTTGCCATACTTTTTAGTTGAGTCTATGTATTTGTAGTACCTTATCTAAAGTGCGCAGTAGACTTCTCCTAGCTGATGGCACGTTAATTATGAAATGAATGGTTTTTTTCACTCTTTCTCTTTTTAAGAACAACTACTGCATTAGGAAATATATCCTGTGTCGAGAGGTACTTTACAAATATACAAGAAATGGACACAAAGAACACCCATACTCAAAACAACAATATGTGAATCACACAAAGTGTTTACATTAGTACATTTGAACCCACAACATTAGGCGCAGTAGAAAGAGGCGTGGCGACCGCTTAAGCCACGAGGTCAGTCATAACAAGAAGTTTCTTTTTTAAATATCCCATGGGAAAATATCAGGAATATTAAAGCAGTTTCATTGAAAAAGTTTATTTGTTTGAACATTGCTTTCAACGTAGTCTTTGTTCACGAGAGCAATAAATTTAAAGGCGGATCTCAAAATTTATTGATTCAACAATTGTGTTATGAATATTATAATAGTTGTGTTATGACTATAGTTAAAGCAATATTAAAACAATATTTTGTTTGAAAGATCTAATGTTAACATAAACAACAACCCATAATGTCCCACTGCTGGGCTCGGGTCTCCTCTCAGGAGAGGGTTAAGGCCATACATCCCCACGCTGGCCAAGTGCGGGTTGGAGACTGGCAAGAATACGTTGTGGCTACGTAAATCTTGCCGTTGGATGTTTTTAAGCCGCCCGAAGGCCTCCAACTAAGCTTCACGACTGTTATCGTATGATAACAACCGGGACCGACTGCTTAACATGACCTCCGAATCACGGAGACGCTCATGGTAATATGCCACCAGCGGTCACCCATCCAGGTACTGACCACGCCATCGTTGCTTACCCTCGATGATTGTTTCTAATCACCGAGTGCAACTGGGCTATGAGCGCCTCCAATGTTAACATATCGACCGATATACATTATAGGTCTACCGTCCGAACGGAAAGTGTTATTCAGAGCCCTTGTAGACAAGAAACTTTATAATCGGCAGATAGGTTGGTTTCTTAATCAGTATGATGTATGGGAGTGCGCACATTATAACGATTCGGTATTGGTCGACAAATAGGTAATACAAAAGCCAAACCGATCAAACTTAATTAAAGAGTTTGTAGTCTGAGGGGGTTTTTATTGTGATATAGTGTAGTTTCTAACAGTCTTAAGTATTTAATGAATTTAATAATTGTATTAATTTTTATTTATTTATTTATCTTTATTGTATATACATAGTAAGGAATGGTACAACAGGAACAATCACACAATATGTATAACAATTGGCAGTATTAAGTGTGTTTTTAATTAAATAAAAATGTTTCTTCTCTCTATTACAGGTAATTTCAACAATTTATCTCGTACCAGTAATACATTTTACGAATAGGGTAAGTGAACTATACGTCGGGGTTCCAGGGATTTCTGCTACAACTATTGTATATTATTATTATTATTATTTCATAGTTTCACTTGTCCCGATGTTTGTCATCAACTCTTGCAAGTTAAATTTGATTCACTCCCGATTTCCAATGAGTTGAAAATTTTAAATGTCCCTTTAGTTCTGATGACAATGCAATTTTATATCACCGGTATTATTATTAATCCAAAATGGCCGCTGTAACAAAATGGCGGCTGACATATTTCTGAACAGCCCACCCGCTATTGGAATTAAATAAAAGCACCTCAAGTTATTTTTTATATAAACAAGTATTAAAAGCTTGTTTTAAAAAATTAAATAAATCACTTGTTTTCTTTACAAATTGAATGAACCGAGATCATTTGGTCCAATTGATCATCATCATCATCATCATCATCATCATCATCATCATCATCAACCTGTCGCAGTCCACTACTAGACATAGGCCTCTCCAATTACACGCCACGTCATAATTTTATGATCAACTAACTGCGCCCCGCGGTATATCCTCGGTTGTTGTTGCTTTTGAATCGGATGTTCTTCACTATTTCATTTGTTTTAAGTTTATTTTCACGTAATCCATTTTTTTTCTATATAATAATAGTAGTAACCAAAGTTATAACATCTAGTATCAGCAATCTGGCAGCGACAGTCTTTTTTTAGATTAGCCAGACCAAATATCATCATCAGCCTATCGGAGTCCATTGCTGAACATAGGCCTCTCCAATTTCACGCCACTTGGTTCGTTTTTCGGCTTCTTGCATCCAGCTCCTGCCAGCCGTTTTGCGCAGATCATCACTCCATCTGGCCTGTGGACGTCCCACACTGCGTTTGCCTAGACGCGGTCTCCACTCGAGGACTCGTTTGCCCCAACGGTAATCAGTGTGGCGATTAGGGACAACAAACCAGACCAAACAGTCAGACAAAAATGTTTAAAATATATTTTTTTTCTAAAATATAAGTAACGTAAATACTTTCACAGACATTTAGTGAAAATCTGTTAATTTTAAATTACGAACAGACACTTCAATTTTATTTATATACATTTAATTTTTAAAACTAAAAACCACCTTTCTGTTTAAAAATTTAAAAAAAACAATCTTTAAATCTTTGGCAGACATCGGCGTAGATAGTACAGGATTCGGTCTAGTCCAATTACTTAGAGCTAGTATCATTGTCTAAAGCAGCCCCTTTGTACTAAATAGGATTTATTGTTTGAAAGCAACGAGGCTTGCTATAAGGGTTATCAGGTTGAGTGGATACGTATTCAGTAAATGCTACCCTAACTTGATTTAATTATAGCAGCGATTTGTTTCTACAATACAGAGGAGTAAAGTGATTATAATTTTCGGTTTCTCAAAAGGTTAAAAGGAATCTTTGTAAGATCTCAATGTTGCCCAACCGAGTGTAGGATCCTTCAAGTCCTTTTCTCATTGGGGATATTCACTGATAAAATGTGGGAGGTGACATTTAAAATTCTTATTCTTTTTTCATAATTTATAGCAAGCTCCCCTAGTTTGCTATAGGTTTTTTTTATTAGAGCATTATGAGATCTGAAGTTAGCAAACCAATGGCCCATTTCAATAACCTGTTTTTATTTGAAACTGGCGAGAGTATAACGTCATTTTCTTCTGTATGATTGATTCATTACTTTCATTGATATGCAAGATCTTTTTTTTTCTTTTTTAGCTATTTTAAATTATCGAAACAAGAAATAATACTCTTTACGATAAAGTCAGACTGTTTTCAATGATTTACCTCTAGTTAAAACTGGAGATGGTTGTTTACATTCGCATCAAAGGAAAGAAAGAACAATATTTATTTTGGTAACAATATAAAGTAACAGAAATTAAAAAGGTAACATACAACAATTTTGCAAGGCAAAAATTATTGCATGTTACCTTTGCCATCGGTAATTTTATACTTTCTACTGTAAGTATAAAAGTGAGTAAATTAATATTAAGTGGAGTTTTTAAAATCCCTGTTATCGTTTGTTAAAACAATTTGTTTGAATTTGAAAATGCTGGTCGCTTATTCCAGCAATATATGAATCTCAACTGTGAAGTGTCTAAACTAGGCCAAGTGGCCACTGTATTGTGTTCATTCCTCGTTCTATAAGCTTCCCCTCTCGTGACAGCTGCACATTACCCCAATGCTACGTCCTCCTCATCGAGTTCAAGAGAAATACTCCGTTTTTATTACTATGCAGGGGATGGTAGTTTGTATGAAGTCCAATGTTAGTGAAATTAAAGTAATTGTGGTAGAAGGATTTAAAATGGTATTTACGTATCAGAATTATTGAAAACTACTACTTACTTTTATAAGGAGGGATGTTTTATTAAAAATTAGGTGCAAATAATTGAGTATATGCAAAAAAAGAGACCTTATGAAATAATTGTCTTTGGTGCTATTAGCGGTAACCACACTTAACCCTTGGGCGAATAGAGACTTGCAAAGTATAAGTACTTGTAAAAATTGTTTAATGAAATATGTTTAAAATTATCCATATACACCTGCCTACATAAATGTGCATATGTATGTAAGTATTCTCTACTTTTATATATTAATGCATACTATGATTTACAACAGGCGAAACACATAAAGTATAAATACAATAGATATATAGGTCTCAAGCATAGTTATATTGGTAGAAATTGAAAGAAGAGATAATATATTGGTTCAAGTTAAATTGCAATATCAAGCTTTGTATTAAAATATCCTTCGTACCAATAAACACCCTTTTCTTTTAGTATTCGAAAGTATTCAAGTGCTCCTATCCAATAAATATATGACAAACCATCTCTTTTATCTTTACAACTAAAGATTTATGAACTTATTATCTACGGTGCACTTAAATTTAACGAACCGTACATTTATCGTGTCAGCTAACCGCTCAAGTGAAAGGAGATAGATGTTGGATACGTACAACCTTTCTCCGAGTTGAGTAAAGTTCAAGGTCACAGTGTCAGAACGTCTAGGTCTTATGACAGTGTCGCACGATATGTATCTTTTTGAACGTCAATTTGGATCAACCGTTAGTCTGTTCAGAACAGTGACGAGCGTGATTAATAGGAAATTGCTTTGGGATTAAACGGTTGGTTGAGTGGTCACTTTATTTTTATGTTAGGAAAATGGTAAAACGGTAGAAAAATATCGTAATTGATGTCCTTACTTAAAAGTATAATATAACATGTCAAACAAGATGCCTTAAAAAATAAAGAAATCGTAAGTTCGAAAACACTCCGGCACCATCACGTCTTCCACTTAAGGGCCTTCTAACAGATTTAATACAATTAAGTGTTAAGGTTAGAAAACAACCATTTTCAAATTTAAAGTTACAGAATACAACGTATACATACAATTATATATATATGTATAAATCGATATTCTTTAATATATGTAACTATTCTAAGTATTTTGTTCGAGCCCTAAAATTTGTGGCTACACTTTCATGGCGCGAAGCAGTTCAAGTTCCACAGCTATAAAAATATTGTTTATGGGCGGTTACAAGGCCTACGAAATGGGTTGACTAATTAGTGGAATTGCTGAAGGAGCACATCTTACGAGCTTAAAATTTGTCGCTGTTTTACCGCGTCGGGCTTGCAATGGTCTTTAAATTTAATTTTGTAGAGGCTTGTGAAACATTCGCTTTAGTTATACCTACATAAAACGTTCAGAAATGATTTACTCGCCGAAGTTATTTGTTCTGCGCTTTATTTAGTAGTTTTATGTCAAGTTAAATCTGGTTCTTCTTAGTAAACATGAAAACTGTACGACTGTCAATACTGTACTAATAAGGATAATTAGGATTTCCTTGGACGTGTCGTCTTCTTTTGAATTATGTTTTAAAGCTGATTTTATGATTATAAACCTACACTGAACTCTGTCCGATTCCTAACTAGACAGAGCTTAAATTAAGATGAATCTGAATATTATAAATTTATATAGGTATTTCAATACACACAAATATTTGATCTTCACCCGAATTTTAATTAAAATAAGTATTCATTCATATGGCACAATTATTTGTCTCAGATTTGAATGGAACCAACGGCCTCTGGATTTTCTTTTTTTTTATATTTCAGACGTCTAACATACAACGCCATCTAATCCCAAACTACTGACATAAATACATACATATCATACATNCTTTTTTTTTTTGAAAATACATACATATCATACATAGAAAACACCCAAACTCCGAAACAAACATTTGTAGATCATATAAACATTTGACCCGACCCGGGAATCGAACCCGAGACCTCAAGAACAGCAGTCGCATACGCTACCGAGCTGAGGCAGTCAGTAATAGTAATAAGAATCGCTAATGAAATGAATTCATTTCTTCTGCATTTAGGTCAAATGAACACTTTTGCAAGTGAAACTTTTTGAGCAGAGTTTGGTTATTCTAAACTTTACTAGCCCTAAAAAGTAAAGAAAAATTCAGGGATCATGATATCTTTTAAAGTCAAATCACTAAGAGCCAACAGCCAACTAGTCAATCATCACGTAGAAATCTGTATGTAACAGATTGATCATTGATAGGATCTTTCCTATGAAATAAAAAAGACCAAGTGCGAGTAGGAATCGCTCACCGAGTGTTTGGTACAAACCTGTGAGTATATTATATGGTGTAGCTAAAATCAGTCCCCAACCCGCACTTGGCCAGCGTGGGGACGTATGGCCTTAAACCCTCTCCTGAGAGGAGACCCGAGCCGAGCAGTGGGACATTATGGGTTGTTGATTGATTGATTGATGTAGCTAAAATATATGCTTTTCGCAATTTTGACTGTATCTGTGCTTATAAGACGTTGCAAGATTCTGAGTTCACTGGAATGTACCCTGTAGGTTTTGATTCCGTTGCGAGTGTCGAAAATTTGCAGCATCTTTTGATTGCGTTGGCTTAGAAG
Source organism: Hyphantria cunea (assembly GCA_003709505.1). NCBI lineage: Eukaryota > Metazoa > Arthropoda > Insecta > Lepidoptera > Erebidae > Hyphantria > Hyphantria cunea. The sequence goes on from PKRV01000566.1 coordinate 218,285, forward strand.
TTTGATTTTTTCACAGCTCCAAGGGACATTAGACCTGAGTAGTTGATATGAATTTTAACTTGATACCTTCACGCGTTCCTGAGTAGAAGGGTTTGAACNTCATACATAGAAAACACCCAAACTCCGAAACAAACATTTGTAGATCATATAATCATTTGACCCGACCCGGGAATCGAACCCGAGACCTCAAGAACAGCAGTCGCATACGCTACCGAGCTGAGGCAGTCAGTAATAGTAATAAGAATCGCTAATGAAATGAAATCATTTCTTCTGCATTTAGGTCAAATGAACACTTTTGCAAGTGAAACTTTTTGAGCAGAGTTTGGTTATTCTAAACTTTACTAGCCCTAAAAAGTAAAGAAAAATTCAGGGATCATGATATCTTTTAAAGTCAAATCACTAAGAGCCAACAGCCAACTAGTCAATCATCACGTAGAAATCTGTATGTAACAGATTGATCATTGATAGGATCTTTCCTATGAAATAAAAAAGACCAAATGCGAGTAGGAATCGCTCACCGAGTGTTTGGTACAAACCTGTGAGTATATTATATGGTGTAGCTAAAATCAGTCCCCAACCCGCACTTGGCCAGCGTGGGGACGTATGGCCTTAAACCCTCTCCTGAGAGGAGACCCGAGCCGAGCAGTGGGACATTATGGGTTGTTGATTGATTGATTGATGTAGCTAAAATATATGCTTTTCGCAATTTTGACTGTATCTGTGCTTATAAGACGTTTAAAGATTCTGAGTTCACTGGAACTGGAAAATTTGCAGCATCTTTTGATTGCGTTGGCTTAGAAGTTTGATTTTTTCACAGCTCCAAGGGACATTAGGCCTGAGTAGTTGATATGAATTTTAACTTGATACGTCCACGCGTTCCTGAGTAGAAGAGTTTGAACAGACAGAGAGACGGACAATAAAGTGCTCCTATAAGGGTTCCGTTTTTTCCTTTTGAGGTACGAGACCCTAAAACATTGAGGATATTGCTGATCAAATGCGTACGGGCTATTACAGATTCAGAAGCAAATCTCAGTATGGCAATTCTGAAAAAGATTTCTACTACTGCCGTCCACTGTTGAAAGAAACCCTCTCCAAAAGAACGCAAACCATCCAGGTCTTGAGCAAAAAAAGAAAGTCTCAAAGATATGCCAAAACTTAATTGTAGGTCGATGATATAAGTTAAACATTGTTAGAGCCACCATAATAAGAATGAATACTCAAAGTGAAAACTAAAGGGAACGGCTTAAGTCGATATCGTAACGCCAACATATTTGTATGTATTTAAGGCCAAATTCCAACAACAATGATCCAACAATCGGAATTCGCATCTACATATTCTATTATACGGGTTATGTCAGCCTAAATACATGTCAATGATAATATTGAACACTGTTTATTTAGACTAGGGTTATTTTGTAACTAAGCTATCTATAAGCATAAATAAAATTGAATTGTTTGTAATTTCAAATTAATAGCTTTTAACTAAATATGAAAATATATATACGATAAAACAAAAAAACAGTTTTTTTTATATTTGTCTATCTGTTCATTAAGAGTAAAAAATCCTGTCTATTTGTTCCGATTAATCTCAGTAATCGCTGGACCGATATTGACGGGACTTTCACTGGAAGATAGCTGATGATATAAGGGGTAATTTAAGCTATTCTTTTAAATCTAGCTTTGCCCCACGGCGATACCTGCGGTGATTGTTCTTAAGGCACAACTATAACAGCGGATAACACCGCGGGGCTCATCTTGTTTTAAATATTTGTTTCGTGTAATAACAAAATATACATTTTGGGATTTTGAATGAAATGAAACATGAAAGTAGTCCCCTCTTAATATGTTGTTAATAGCTATACTTTATACATGGTTATGAACATCACAACAACAAGACTGTTATTGGAAATAAGAGAAATCATCCACACGTAGCTCGAAGCGCTTGCTCCAGAGCTCGTTAATTGAAAACCGATAGACGAGGCTCGACCGGAGTAGTCATATTAATTAGATTCTTTATGAATCGTTTTCCTTTGTTTGTTTTCAAAAACATTTCTTTATCTATTAGTCGTAGCTTGAACTTGCTTTAATTAAACATCGGCTAAGAAACCGCTTTTAGCAACAGGATTGAGGAGGAGAAACAGGAGGGACCTACCCAGTTTTTACCCTACTTACTGTAAAACAACATCATATAATTACTTAGGAATGTATGAATAGACATTCGTAGAAGATGTATTCCTCAGTTACAATGGAGCTATCCCGAAACGACACAATGCTGCATGTTAACATATTGTAAATGACGAACAATGAGGCATTATAAAATCAGTTATAGCAACATCGCGTGCGTTGGTTGTTGGTGTCTCGTTTAAAACTGAGAATCCGATTCACACCAACGCACCATATTGTACAGCAAAGTAGAATTAAAAGATCTAGAATTCTTTTCTAAATAGGTTTAAAGCTTCCCTACCTGTGTATTGTAATTATTCTGATTCGGTAATCCGTTTTAACACAGACAACCTGCTAAAGGTGAGTAGGTAGTGTTACCTAATTTCACAAGACCAATAAACTAATAAACTTATGATCCATCCACTTAATGCTAAAGAATTTATTGGAGCTAGGTATCACGACAGTAACTTATATTTATACCGTGGGAGAGCCACGCTTCGGCATGAATGGGCCGGCTCGACCGGAGTGATACCACGGCCTCACAGAAAACCGGTGTGAAACAGCGCTTACGCTGTGTTTCATCGAGTGAGTGAGGATACCGGAGGCCCATACCCCAATCCAACGCCCCCTATC
>PKRV01000566.1:221226-319150 GCA_003709505.1 Hyphantria cunea
AAAAAAAAAAAAAAAACTTACTTTGGAGGTGCCTACTATTCAAATTCGAATTGGTCTTGAGAAAGTCGGCGGTCACAGACTATTTTTTTTTAACTACGATTTGTGGTCTATTATTGAATCCTCAATTAAGTTTGCCGTCTGAAACGCCGTGCGATACGCATAATAGCAATTGGAATAGTCTATTAACAATCGTTTCGAGATCCGAATTTTTGACATTCCTTTCCTCAATTTTATTTTGGAACAATGCAATGTGTTGCTGTTTCGCCTGGTTTATTTAACGGCCGGCCGTATTCCGCCATCGTTGTATTTAACGTCAAATTTGCTCAGGAATGTCTTCGTTTTCAGGCAGTATAAAGGAAGCAAGCAAATGGAACATGTAACGAAAAGTGATAGTGCGATGGAGCTAATCTCATGTGAGAAAGGTTGGCGTTGTTTCTGGAAGATTTTTTTATGTTGTTTATGTTTTAGAACAAAAAGTTAGCGTATTTTCCATATAATTTGTTTTAAACCATGTATCAGATAAGTTAGATAAGTTACAGTAATATTTAAAACAATAATGGTATGGTTACATGATCTGACTGCCTTGTCGGTGTCTGGCGGTTAGCGTATGTGACGATCTCAAAAAAAGAGGTCTCAAAAAAAGACCCATATGTTTGTATGATCTGCAAATATTTGTTTCGGAGTATAACATGTATCTTTGTACAAAAAAGGTATATAAGGATCCTATCGGCCAATCTAGCTGTCTTAGTACAAGCTCTGCTTAGTTTATAGGTAGGTGGCGTTGTGTGTCAGATGTCCGAAATATATATTTATTTACGATGATTTCAAAAATTAAGTATCTTTTAAAGTTTGTGGACGGACAAGTGCCGTTTCACTTGTTTCTCGCGTGCAAGCTTGAAAACCACAAGCCTAATATTCTCCGTAGAGGTATGCCATAAACTACAGGATTCACAGGAACATTCACTTTATGGTCTGTTTTATTATTACTGTGGTATTTTAAACGCATGTACATAAAATATATGGAACTACCTAGTAGTCCAATTTCTCACCATTTTTATGACAGTAAGAATCTGCGGTCTATTCAATGCAATTATAAGTCTTGTGTTTCGGTGTTTTGTCTATTACTATTTTGCTTCTCCTATAGTGATTTTAGCACATTTGTGGTTGTTGTTACTTTTTTAATGTTCTTTACATTAATATACAAAATAAAAACATCATTTAAAATCCTGTCTTAGTGGGAATTTGCTTGACACAATTATAAGACTGTATTACGTGTAATTTGCTAATATTAATTTTAAAATATTAGCTGAGCGACGCGGTGTTACCCCCGGTACTATATCAACTGTAGTTAACGTCTAAAAAAACCTATTTAAAAAGTATCCGTCTCTTGGCTCTAAGCTACTTCCCCATCAATTTTCAGCCAAATCGGTTTAAAAAGTCTTTTTTATACATATAAAATTTTTAAAATTTTAATTTTAACTTGTAACAACAGCGTATTTACGAAACCCAATACAATCGTACCCACACAATATTGCGCCAACATATTTGTGCGCCAGCCAGTATTGACTTCCGAGTAGCAATCAAAATACAATTCCGCTTCATTCCATTCAATACGTTCGCGTAAACATCGATATCTTCGACAGGTGTAATTATAGAATCGATTACAGATAGGGACGATGTCAGCAATAATATTTGCATTACCAACTACGTTCCGAGTGAAATCAACGATGTCTTTACGAGTATGTTACTGCGTTTTCACTGAGTCACTCTATCACGACACTGTTTCGCATCTTACGATACTATACTTCTTTATATTTATATAAATGCTCCCACGAACACAATCAAGTATGAAACTTGGTTTTCTAAGTATTAATTAAAACGAAAAGGAGTTTAAAAGATCGGCCACATATTTTTAATGATGTATAATCGTAAAAATTAATGCATAATCAAGGTTTACAATCTGAGTATGATTAACAATGTTGACTTTTTAATTCGTAATTTAGTCATTATAGTGCCAAAATGTATAATCACAAAGAAATTAGCCAATTATATATATACACTTATGATTAAATTTTGCAAAAATCATTTGTGTCTGATAACAGCTTCATTTGGCTTGAAAACAAAAAAAATATTTTTCTTTTAAAAAAACTTCACCTAATCTCAAATTTTCCTTAAATTGAGAGTTGGTGTCGTGTCTAGTTTACCATATGTTTCTACCGATCACATTTCTCTGTGAAAACACCTTGGAAATTAACGCGCTTCATGTAAAGAAAATCTCAAACAATGTTTAACATAATGAATAAGTATTTAAGCGAGATATATTTGGTTTTGTTAGGTTAACCATATAACAATATATTACGTCGTACCCTCATCCGTCCAAATGTGGTTTCGTTGAAATATAGCACCCAATAAATTTTAACTTCTTTTATTACTTTCCCTCGCTTTTCACGTAATTCTATATCCGCAAAAGTTTATTGAGGTTTTACTCAGTCACCTTTAAAAATTCCATTTTATCTTAAATAGGTGTGTTAACGAATACATTTTATTTGTCTTTCGTATTTTTCATCTGATTGCATCTTCATATCGGCTAAGTAACCTAGATTGTTTTCAATTTCAGCTTCGAATATGAAAGCTGGGATTGGTCAACTTTCATTTACAACTATTAAACGTGTATTTTAGATATTCTCCCAGGAAGCCGTTACTTTTTTCGAACCGGCTTAAAAAAATAAACTCTATGAAAACATACACACATACATATTAAACAAAAATATAACTCATTGTTACATTTAAACTTGTTCCTATTTTTAGCAAATCCATAAAAAACTGCAGTATATTCACGATTCTCCAAGATAATGTTTAAAATGTTAAACAGGTTATTTTTATAAAACTGGACCTACTAAAGTTGTTTCCATGCCATTTACTTTTGAATCTTTTTAAACCTAGCGCTTTTCATGTTACCGTCGTATTCGCCGCAGTTTTTCTTTCTATTTCAATACGGCTTTTCACTAAAATAATCTTGCTTTAAAATACTAGCGGCGACGAACGTGCTCGCAATTGAAAAAACATCAAAAATGCAAAGTGACTCATTGCAGAGAGCTGAAAGGTGTATAAAATAAAAGGCTGGAAACCTGATAGAAACCAGTTCACAGCGCAGATTTCGCTTAAATGGAGAAAATGTAAGGCGCCATCTGCAAAGGCATGAGTCATGTTCCCATTACTGTTCCGTAGAGGATACAAATGGTTTTTGTTTGATTTCTTGATAAATGTTTTTACTTACGTACTCAGTACACTGACCAAGCTTTCAAGGATATAAAACTATGTACTACTAGTATAGTACGTTTATTAGATACTAGCTTTTGTTGTTTGTAGTTATTGCGATAAAGGGTAGCTTATGTCCTTACTCAAAATTAAAGTAAGGTTTAGCCGTGAAAGTGTTACATACAGACAGAGTAACTATTGCATTTTTGATATAGTATTTATTTATCAGATTCAATTTTCGATTAAAGAAAATGTTAAATTAATACAGTTGGATTAACGCTGGCATATTTAGGATTCCGTACCCAAAGGGTAAAGCGGGACCCTATTACTAAGACTTCACTGTCCGTCCGTCAGTCAGGCTGTATCTTATGAACTGCGATAGTTAAACAGTTAAAACTTTCAGAGACGATGTATTTCTGTTGCCGCTATTACAACAAATACTAAAAATCTAAATAAAAAATATTTAGGGGGCTCACATACAACATACGTGATTTTTTGCTCATTTTTTCTCGATATTGATAACGGTAACAGGTAGACGCTTGAAATGTATGAGATAATGATACGGAACCCTTCCTGCGAGTGTCCGACTGGCACTTGGCCTTTTGTTACTTTCATTCATCTCTGTGATAGGACATTGGATATCTCTTTAAAGTGTATTTGATCAAATAAAACCACTAAAATAAATTGATTTTGTTCTCCGTCTCTTAGGATTTTTTTATAGACAGAAAATAAAAGTAAATTATTAATTTTGAATTTGTATTTATTGTGTATGATAAAGTAATAATTTAGGCGATACCTCAACCAATAATTGAAGATTTAATGTCCATTATTTCTAACCTTTATCTGCACTAAAATAATGGCAAGTGTTGTAACTTTCTCTACACAAGAGTAGTCATTAACTCCAAATCGTAGTAATACTGACTTCGATCTCGTTCCGTGAGATGTATTATCTACTCATAAAAGAGAAATAATAGGTTGTCTAGAAAATTTGAAACATACCTATCACTTCAACATATGTAACCAATTCATGAGTTATGCTTAGTTTCGTCTATGCTCTATAGGCATAAATTGAAGTATTTTTGGTAAATCTAAAAACTAACCCTAGCTAGTTCGAGTTATCGCCCTCGGAACCCATTTCATGAAAACTTTATAAAAACCATTGGAGACGAGATTCAGATTATATGAATACAAGAATCGCTCGTTTAGAGGTCTTTGAGATGTCACTTCTATTTGTAATATCAGAATAACAGCTTTTTACTGGCACTGAGGTATTGTGATTTGTCCTAATAATATTCCGAACGCCTTTACTGGTTCGTATAGAAAGAACTTGAAATTAGTTAGTGTCATAAGCTACACATATTTTGAGAAATGAATTAGTTCTGCGATATCATAACGAAGGGTTGCTCCGTATGAATCAAGGTGGTTTAGTATTTATTGCTTAACATTACTAATCTCTGTACTAATATCGTCCACAAAAGCTCTTTGATGTTAGTTGATTTAAACTTTATTACATAGGGTAAGTTTCGGAGTTAATTTCGATGATACATTTAAAAGTCGCCTTTTAAACCACAATCGGAGAAGAGAATACAAGAGATATTATTTTAACAAACTCATACTAAGAACGATGTCTTTTGTTTTTCTTATCCAAGCACATCGTATACTAAAGACAACTAGCATTATTTTATCTCTCAATGGAGGTAGAATCAGTAGACCCAAACTCCGAAACAAATATCTGTGTAGGCCCGAGACCCACCACAGCAGTCTCATACACTACCACTGCGCCACCGAGCCAGTCAAACTTTGACACTATTAAGTCATTAATACTATTTATAAACGCTGAAAACTATTAGAATTTATGTTTATAACTGACACAATGAAAAACATTTTCTTGAAATTTCAACCTCATTGTACTATGCGCATCAATCAATCAACAACCCATAATGTCCCACTGCCGGGCTCGGGTCTCCTCTCAGAAGAGGGTTAAGGCCATACGTCCCCACGCTGGCCAAGTTCGGGTTGGGGACTGGCAAGAATACGTTGTGGCTACGTAAATCTTGCCGTTGGATGTTTTTAAGCCGCCCGAAGGCCTCCAACTAAGCTTCACGACTGTTATCGTATGATAATAACCGGGGCCGACTGCTTAACGTGACCTCCGAATCACGGAGACGCTCATGGTAACATGCCACCAGCGGTCACCCATCCAGGTACTAACCGCGCCGTCGTTACTTGCCCTCGCTGATTGTTTCTAATCCGAGTGCAACTGGGCTATGAGCGTCCTCATACTATGCGCATAATGGCACCTGATTGCATTACGCTTTTGTAGTTTTGTTTAATTTGAATTTTGTGTTGTCTTTTCTTAGTCTGTCTTTTTAAAATTTATTTAAAATAGAATAACAGCACTGTGGTAGTGCAAAAGTAGGTACCATTTATATGCATCGCATTTTATGGTAATTGAAGTTGCTGAATAGCTGGCATGCAGATTTGATAGCAATGTCGCTGTTAAAATCAAAGCGTTGTACATTACTGTTTTTATACTGAGATCGTGGTAAGAGAGAATTGAATCTATTCAAGCTATTTTTTTTATTATTTCGCTCCTCCATTTAATTTGCCAAAAGAAGCAATTTGCTTTCTTCAATGCCGAACGCTCAGTCACCGGCATTAATTAAAGTAATTAATTGAATCACTAGAATCATGCCAAAAATTCTTAACTGTCCTTTGATTGTTTTTAGAGTTCTCCTAAATTTATAAATAGGTACTTTTTGATAAATTTTCTAAAAATGAACCTAGGCAGATCAATTTATCACACCGAAAAAACCCATTACATATTGGATTTGATGAAAATCGTTGGAGCTGTTTCCGAGATTGAGATTATATATATAAATAGAAATTGCTCTTCTACACCCTGTTATCGAACTGAAAGTTTAAGTTCTACAAACAATTTATTTTAGTGCCATTCAGTTTCTAGTAATAGCCTTTTAACCTAAATGCACTTTCTCATGCACTTTCCCTACCTATTACCGTGTGCCAATTCGTTTATAAGAGCACTCAATTGAATGTCACAAACGGATTCGGGTTTTGGAGGTAGTCCAATACTCGAGCGTATTTCTTGAACCGAGTTTTTACTAACATTGATCAAACGGACACGGATTTAAAATCTTCACCTTCAATGGACTTGAAAAGTCATCATCATCATCTTCAGCCTAACGCAGTCCACTGCTGGACATAGACCTCACGCTTTCACGCCACTTAGTTCGATCTATGGCTTCTCGCATCCAGCACCGGCCAGCCTTCTTGCGCAAATCATCGCTCCACCTGGCCTGTTAACGTCCTACACTACGTGGAAAAATGAGTAAATATAAAAAAAAACTTTTTTTTACTTTATTATAGGACAGCTTATCTTAGGAAGTCGCGTCACCTATCGACTGACGCAGATACTCACCAGGCTCGGTTGCTTCGTTGAGTATCTGTATAAGATCGGACGTGAAGAGACGCGAAGTCCTGGTCGACTAAATTCCTGTCTCCGCCGGCAATTAATGATGCTACGCTGGCGGGAGGAGGGCTGGAGCGCAATGTTATCTTTCTGCGAAGCTGTAATGCTTCAGAAAAAGACCGCTGAAAAGTATCGGAAAAGGACAGATCCCGACCGAAGAAGACGTCGGCTATAGGAACCATCGACAGGACCGCAGTCGTCGGAGAATGGGGACCTATGGTGGCAGATTGATTGTTGCGGTCGGTATAGCGACATGATTACATAAATGTGTAATATTCGGCCTACTATGCTGGGATAATTTCCACCTCAGACATCCCGAAATAACTTTGTGCGGGTGTTTAAAGGGCAGGGCGTCAGGGTGTTTTATTTAGTAGAAACAACATACTCCTGGCTCCTGTAATAATATTAAAAAAAACATTTAAAACTTTTACAAGACCTGCGTATACAACAATTATTACCTCTGACTTTCTCGGCACCTTTGAAAGCTCTACTCTCGATCACCAGCAATAATAAACCATGTCCTTAATAAAGTACATTGTTGTAGAAATGGAATTTGAGTTTGTTTCTTTGTTATGCTGCCTAAAAAACCTGCCTGAATTTACTGAAATATATTATCATAAAATTTTACATAACTTTGTTTTTTTAAAAGTATTTTCCTTTATAGATAACTGAATTTACTGACAAAATATTGTGAATTTTGTACACGAACAAAGCCCTGAACAAAACGTTTACCTTTTTGTATACAAAGGTTTAAGCTCCAATTAAAAAAGAACAGAAGTTTATTTCCTCTTGGTCTTTGGTCTCTACGACAACAGACATCAACAATAACTTCTTAATAGGTTATTCAGTCAACGACCTTAGCCAGAAAGTGGGCTATCGATTTGAAACCTCTAGGCCCACACAACTTCGTGTGATAGCAACAGACCTCCTCGGCGATTACTTACATGAAGTTTCCATGCAATCATAGTTTTTAATGGATTTGTTTCCTACACATGAAATACTTATTATAACTTAATATACGAGAACAATAATTTAATTTATTTGAAACAGCTCACATGTTTTTTTTGTTATTGTTTCTTTTCAATATTGACGTGGTTGTAACGGCCTTGTTTTGATGACTACTGTTTGTTTATTTAATACATATAATATAAAAGTAGGAAAAAGCATTTCCGTCCAGTGGAATGAATGTAGATTAATCCCAAATTTGCTTTATCTTAAAATACTTTATACACACTTCGGAAGGTCACGAGAATAATCTTACGGTTTTTTAATAGGTATAGCTACATTATTTATTTATTTATCTTTATTGTACACACTTAACAGATAGAAAAAAAAAATAACAACATACAAATGTGACAATTGGCGGACTTATCGCTCATGGCGATCTCTTACAAACAACCTTTATACGGATAATTTGGTGACATTAATACATTGGCATTGTTAGTTTCAAATTCTCTGATGATCTCTGGTCCTTATAATGAGTGTTGTGTAAGAACTGAAAGCGTTCTTTAACATAAGATGGAGTGTGGGGATGAAAAAGATTCCGGAGAAAGCGTATTGGTAGCCCTTGAGTTTAGCACGAAATAATTTATATAGTGATATTAAAATATATATAAATTCATACTAGGAATATTTATACATTTTTACGTAGAAAAATAGCAGAAATTCTAAATGAAAATACAACGCGACACTTACTACAAAAACCTAAAAGAATTCAGTGTTCCTTATGAAACGTATTAAAAAACAAGTACCATCCTACATTCGTTTTTGGTATCAAAATTGAAATAATTCGTTGGCTCCAAAAATCCTTCATTTTGTTTTTTTTTTAATTTTGATGTACCCAGTATCACTTTCACGATACAGACGAATTTATTGACACCACTCGCATAAAAATACGACAGGCCGTTTAGGCTCTAGGCCGTGTCAAAAAATATACTTGCATACATACACTCGAAAAACATAACCCTCCTTCTTTCGCAGTCGGGTAAAAAAGAGTCAAACCCTGTTTCTCAGTGTCTAATACTACGCACCAGTTATGCCCGTTATAAACGTACCCGTATTCTCACAGCTCATTTCACTTACTCTTATCAAAGGTTACATACTTGAAGAGATAACTGAATCCCCCTAAATCATAATTGTCTAACGATAGCACCATATGCCTTAGTTATCAATAGGTGAGTTAAAGGAAACGGTTGTAGCATGAATCATGATGTTCTGTATATTATCAACTAATTGATTGATTAATTGATGAGAATTAATCATCTTTGTGACTACTTAAATGGGGTGTTTGAAATATAAAACAATGTGGCTTTGTATGAAGAATTTGTTTAGGAATTCGTTGGGTTATTTTTGGATATAATAGAAGGTTAAAGTTCTTAATGTCTCAAACTTGATAAAAGAAACCAAATGGATGTAGACTTGAGTGGTTTTCTTACAATAATTGTAGAACTGAAAGCTCTTTTGATGGTACATTTTTCTTTTGAAAGCCGCTTTAAATATACTATAGAGGTACAAGTCAACTCGGGCATTATTTTTTAGGTAAACATGCATTAGATTCAAGATCATTAACAGTTGTTGGTTTTTGGAATTTAGTGAATCTGTAATCAATCTGGAAATCTGCTACTCAAGTGTAACTATTTTGATTTTGTCGAAGTACCTTTAAAGCTAAAAAGAAATATATGCTTGAATTGAGAGAGTGGTCTTAAATGTTTTTATAATTTTAGTTTGATCCGTTACTATCGCATTATTGTTGCTATTCAAGCTTATAGTATTGTAGCATATAACTGAATATAATTTCAAAAACCAAATACGTCACATCCTCTACTTCCTAAAACTGTTAAGGATATACGAATTTATTCAAATGAGCAGGTATGCTAATGGCGGGAGCACAGGCTATAAATTTAGACACAAGATTACTATATGCATTTTATACTAACATAAGCGATTTCATCAGCAGGTCTAAAATTGATGTTTTCGCGGAAATAAAAACCTATTTTGGTGATACACACATCGCAATAATACCAGTAATATGCCTGACCATATCTATATAGAGGCGTGGACCCTATTCGGATATCGATTGATCGAAGTTAAAAGCGTTCTAACAAGTATTAATGTGTAAGTGAACTAATCACTGCAAATTGCACCTTAGAGCAGTATTAATATTTGCATTTACAGTCGACTGCGCAGTCGTCTCAATCGCTTGTTTATGTAAAAAGCTTTCATACATAAGTAGTCAACTATTTATTATTTATATATACATATATATATATGTAATCAAAGCTGCCAAAATAGCTCTAGTCTACAAGTGCGTATGATTAGCATGCACATTATATTCACTCAGTTTTACTTTGTGATAAAGGCTTAGGATAACTGCCTAATTTTCTTTAAATGTAAGCACTTGGTGGTTTTCATGTTCAAATGTAAATAACTAAGGTATAATTTAGTCCAATATTGTATCAACATCCACGCATTCCATATACGGATGTATTATTTACGCGTCGCCTATTGTCTTTAGTTTCTGGTTAATAGAAATCATTGCCTCCATTTTGAAGCCGGACCATTCTGATATGTGCCACGCTCCATGTTCAAAAATATAAAAGTATCTCTTAAATTCTCCTAAATATATCTAACAGCTCTTAAACTCACAGCAATTTAGATGGTATTGTTCAATTAATTAAGCAGTCCCTTGTTCAAGTACTCGTATTTAGCAGACAACCCAAAATGCTAACGCACTCTTATGTATTTAAATTGTCAATTGTTGAAACTAAAAGTTTTGCAATGTTAATTTATTCATTGTTCTAACGGTCAAACTTTAAATATCGTATTCTTTAAGTAAAGAAAGTACCTTGATAATGTCATCATCTTCCTAGCCTTTATTATTCCGAAGTTAATTGGGGTCGGCTACTATTTCAACCGCGACTGGTATCGGACCTTCGCAACCCTGAGGGTCAACCAAATCGAAGGTTTAGCTAGTTGTCAGTATATTTGTGGGCACTGACTTCCTAATGACGATTGCCATAGATGTTCATGACAACCGGGTCCGACGGCTTAACGTGCTCTCCGAGTCACGGGCTTACGTACTCCGGGCTGCCATCAATTTTTTTGTAAGAAAAACCCAACAGCAGTCTGACCCGGGAATCGAACCCGAGACCTCTTGATCTGCAGTCGCTTACGCTAACCAACGAGGCAATCAAAGTACCTTAATAATGTAATTACAGAAAATTAATCTGCCGTGGTTATCGAAGGGGCAGTAACTTAATGGTGACCAATTTTTTTATTGCTTTTTAGAATGTCCATGAAACGAGTCTTCTTCCTGTCTAAGTACCATATATGCACGTTAACTTGGAATGCATTTTGTTTTTGGATGAAGAGAGTAAGTACGGTAAGAAAAAAGTTGCGCGTTCTTTCCTCAAAACCGCTTTTTCTGACTTATTTTGACTATCGATTACGTACGAGATGTACAATTATTATTCAAGATTTATAAATTTAATTCACCGATATTTGGATATATTATATGGACTCATAGTCTATTACCAAACACTGGCTCAAATGTTTGACGTCAAAATTCTTATTATTCTAGTGACGTTATCATTGTTCGTATAAGGATACATTTTGACTAAATCACGTAACAAACATCTGGAAGCCTCTTGAAATAACCATGGTCGGTAGTCGCCAAGCTAATAAATATTCACAGAATACTTCCAAGTCGCCAGTCTATTTTAGTTCTAGGAAGTGTTTAGTTAAACTATTAAAGTTCTGTTCCAAATAGGTAAAGTTTTTACAATTAATAATATATTCAATCGTCTTGAGCCCTGTCATAACAAAATAAAACTTTGTAATGATGGCCCGGGTGATATAAGCTATCTATCAACAACCCATAATGTCCCACTGCTGGGCTCGGGTCTCCTCTCAGGAGAGGGTTAAGGCCATACGTCCCCACGCTGGCCAAGTGCGGATTGGGGACTGGCAAGACAACGTTGTGGCTACGTAAATCTTACCGTTGGATGTTTTTAAGCCGCCCGAAGGCCTCCAACTAAGCTTCTCGACTGTTATCCTATGATAACAACCGGGACCAACTGCTTAACGTGACCTCCGAATCACGGAGACGCTCATGGTAACATGCCACCAGCGGTCACCCATCCAGGTACTGACCACGCCGTCGTTACTGACAAGCTATCTAAATGTTATCAAAAGCTTTTACGTAATCGGATTATAGTTTTAAAACTTTTTCTTCTTTAAATCATCATCATCAGCCTATCGCAGTCCACTGCTGGACATAGGCCGCTTCAATTGCACGCCACTTGAATATAATCGTTATTATAGAGTGGAAATAAACCTATAAATAAATAATCTATATTTCATACTATTGATGTTGATGTCAATATAATTAACTAAATAGGCTGCCATGAACTTTGGGAAATATTTTACGAGATTCGCCTTCACATTTCATTCCAATTTCCAGGGCCTTTTGTACCATCGTACGGCCTATAAGTATTAGTATTTGTCATTAAAAGCCGTATCTGTCGACGATGCTCTCGCATCGTCTTTGTTTATATGGTCATGTTTATAGTTACATCAACACGATTGACAAGTGATTAGAAATTGTAACAAAACAGAGTCGGAAGCAGAATTGAATCATAATGTCGACCACGAATGATGACCATCTTTTTAATAGATATATTAGATCTTGCTTATTATTATGAGTAAGTCACATTACGAATATTTGATCATATTCATAACCGTGAAGCCAGAAGAAAAGAAGTTAACTTCAGCTTGTTGTCACCTCGTCAGCTTCTTATGTATGCCCGACAGAAATTTCACTCAAGTTTTCCCTTCATCGTTAAAAGAAGTTTTTAATTTTAGTTTCAATTATTTCTATTTCGAAAATGTTTATGAAATCCTGCAGAATGGGCCGGTTGGACTGGAGTGATACCACAGCCTCACAGAAAATCGGTGTGAAACAGCGCTTACGCTGTGGTTCACCAAGTGTGTGAGAATCTCATCTTCCTCTCCAACCCCCAAAGGCCAGCAACGTACTTGTGACGCCTCTGGTGTAGAAACACCAGAGGCGTTGGGATTGTAATGGGACACCAGGAGGTGTCCATGTGCGTAGGTCATCGCTAACCATCAGGAGATACGTCTTCTTGTTTGCATCATATTCCATGAAAAAATCTGGTGAATAAAACCAAAACCGTTTTTTTTAAATAAAATCTACTCACTTACCAACTCTGTCGAAATTTACCCAATTACTCAAAATTGTGTTTAATCAAGTATATTACTCGTTAATTTTGATGAACGAATTTGTTGGATGTTAATTAAGATTGATCCCTTTTCTAATCAAACTTTGAGGATCGCAATTAGGTTGTGTAATGTTAATCTCGTTCATTTCGGGTACTATCGCTATAAATATTGGTATCGCTAAGCTGATCTGGTCTCTAGTGACCTGAGTATATCTATCCACTTATTTGACGTTATAAGTTTCTTTCTCTAAGGAAAATCATATCATCTCTCAAAAATACCTATACCTAAAACTTGTGTAATTGTAACATATGATCAGAGCCTAATGATGCGGAAGCATCACAATAAGCTGCCAGAGTGTGAGTCACGATGCTGCTTTGTTATAATGTCTGCATTTGCAATACTCTTGGATTCTGTTCATACTTTCCATCAGACAAAGTAGTCACTTTGACGATCCCACATATAAAAAAAGACAATATAACTATTGTTTATTTCAGTGTGCCAAGAATGAAGAAGGTATTAAGATATATTTCTTTCCAATCACCATTGAATTCCATTAATTTCGACACGATTTTTAGATTAGCTTAAACAAATCATTTGCGTTTTTATGAGTTTACATTTGGGCGTGAAATATTTATTTTGATGGGTTAAAATTTCTGTATGCGTTATGCATATACATACACCATTCTAATGAAATGATTCTGGGAGGAAGGATGGACGAAATACTTGTCATATAATTTTTTTTAGTCTATAATTTTTAGTTTAGTTTAGTTATATAATTTTTATACACTGTTTATAGAGATCAGTTTTCTACGTTAAATATTGATGTAATAAAAATGTACCAGCCTGAGAAAAAATGCTATGAAATACCACTGTAGCATAGGTTGGAAAAGGAAAGTATCCAACAATCGGGTGCAAATCGCTGATCAACGATTAATATTATGTACGAGAAACTTATTAAAATATACCTTGTTCGGTAGTGATATAAATATTCTGACCTCATTTTCTTATAAGTATAGCTAGTATATCAAACCAAAAACGTCCATAGTCTCGACCTAAACGGACCTTGGCATGTACAAATCAGAAATCT
Organism: Hyphantria cunea; assembly: GCA_003709505.1. Taxonomy (NCBI): domain Eukaryota; kingdom Metazoa; phylum Arthropoda; class Insecta; order Lepidoptera; family Erebidae; genus Hyphantria; species Hyphantria cunea. Next base: position 235,302 of record PKRV01000566.1, read on the forward strand.
TTGGATGCGCTCGTGCGTGAAGACAAAGGATGTGCTCTAAGGGCAATGGTAGGTCCCTATCGAAGGTCGCGTGCCTACTTGTGTGTTCTTTCAATAGATTCTCATTAGGCTATCAACACAAATTAAAGCTCACAGTTAGCTTACTACTTGAGGGGAATTATTACCTGAGTTTTACTCTCATTTTTGTCCAGCCCACGCTGAACGAAAGCCTCCCCCAAAGAGCGCCAACCATCCCGGTCCTGGGCAGCCCGCATTCATCCGCTGCCAGCTACTTTCTTTAAGTCACCGGTCCATCGCGCCCTAGGACTTCCTACTTTACGTTTGCCTAATCGCGGTCTCCGCTCTAACACTTGTGACTCCAGCGACCTGATCAGCCCACTTCCACTTTATCGTGCTGATTCTCCATGCAGTACCGGTTACTTCAGTTCTCTATCCGATTATTTCATTATATATATAATTCTATCGTCTAGAGAAACACCCAGCATCACACGCTCCATTACACGCTTTGAACTTGTGAACGAGTGCAACGGCGAGTGTAGTTCAGTACTCTCATTTAGTTGAGTCTAATTGTATCTATAAAATTTATAACAGTCCAAAATAAATCTATTTAAACATTAATGCTCTTGAAGAAACTGTATTTTTCATTCCTTATTTTTCCATTATTAGGGTTGTTATTTTTCCTTCAAATATAAATGGTATCAAATGGAGAGTAATGATAAAAACGGTTAATATAAGATTCAAATTACAGCAAACAGTATACTACAAACAATTAGCTTGTTATAAACCCACCTTTAATATATGTATTTAATGTTTTAATCACACAGGCTGGCAGAGGACACACGTATTTGGAGTACTAATGAAGAGGTCTGTTTGATGACTATATTCTTATTAGCATTGACAGAACATGGCACAGGTAGATTGTGTACTCAGGCTTGTTTGTGAATTCGTACATGCTTCGTTTAAGGTACTCAATTAGTGCTATAACTTATGTTTGAATATATTTTCTGTATTTGGATAAAAATATGTTTTAGATTAGGAAATGTTGTTCAATTTTTGGACTGCTTTTAGGTTTTTTTAGACTAGCTGAGCTTCACGTTTGTTTCTGTTACCCGCGCTACAACAACAAACGCGGGTAAAGCCGCCCGGCGAGGATAGTATACAAAAACTGCCTGAGTTACTCCTTATGTTATCAGCTATCTGCCGGTAAAATTAGTTAAGCCGTTCCTAGAGTAACCTTAAAAAGAACAGCAAGACTTTTTTTTTATTTGCATTGTTATAGATTTATCAGCGAGTTCTACAGACTACAAAATAAAGCCAATGAAGTTTAGAAAATAATCTAAACCTCATTGATTTTATTCTATGACGTATTCTTTTCACTATTTATTTAAACTAGTTGCTATAATTTTTTTAGTTAAACTTAATTTGATAATATAAAATGCACTAAAATAAATGTATGGCACAAATCGAAAATTGTTACATACAAAGCTGTAGAAAATACTAAACGCTTTCCAAATATCTTCCCCAAAACAGTCCTTTCGAATTAACGTTACATGATGAATGTCTTTGAGAGTCGGCCATGCAAAAGGTCTCGAGAGCGACCCTCTAGCACTTTGTGAGATGAACGCACCCTCTATTTAATACGAATATACCCCAATGTGACATGGAGATAGCGATTTATTTTTATTATTTTTTGTTTGTTTTACGACAGGGGTGATTTACGATTTTACGACCTTCAGACGAGCAATTCTTGTATATACATATAATAATTTAAATCTCGGAAATAACTCCAACGATTTCCATGAAAGGACAATGACAGGTTTGTATGGGACTTTTGTACCGCCTGGCGTATCCCATGGTAGGAATTGTTTTTGTACTAACTTGGCTGTTAATATCACGGACGGATTATTTTTAAATTACAACTAAATACATGGATCACAAATGAGTTGTGATTATTGTCAACAAGATATTGTGTTTTTGAAATCAAAATCGTGCACTTAATAAACGATATAAATATAATAACCATTCATAAGATATTGCCAGCGGTACAGGATCTGCCATTTTTTGGTATGTGGGGAATAACCATTCATAAAATATTGCCAGCGGTACAGGATCTGCCATTTTATGGTATGCAAGGGGTTACGGGGGCGATTTATCGATATACCCAGTATTCGCCTTTACAAAACTTACCAAATAGGTTAGGTTATTCAAGTACTTGTCTTTAACTGAACTAATTTTCGAGCTTCAACAACTAATGTATCAGACTAAACCTTTACTCGAAATGCTGATAAAACGACATTCTCATGTAGCTTTTTAAACCAAAGATGTTAAAATGCCTATTGATCAGAAATAACCTATGAGGAAATATCTTTAAACTCTTTATCCTTACCTATTATTACTTATAAGTCTAAAGATATATTTTGCATTTAAAGTTAACCTGTATCGTAAATGAAATGCAATCTCTCTTGTGTCAATTAGTACAATTATATTCAAATTCATTTAGGTTAAATTTTTCGTCATTGATACAGTAGTACTTATCACTATGATATCATAGCCACTCCTGCTAACGTCCACCCTCGCAAGAGGGTGAGGGTTCGGTTCTAACATAAATTATTGTCGTGGATTTATTAGAAGTCCGATAATAAATTGTTGGCAGTCGGAAGTACTCAGATATTATAGAGTTCATTACTTCGAATGCCTTTTGTCATTTTAACCGATAGTTTTATTTTGTTTTTGTTTTAATTACATTCTGCTTTAGAATTTCGAACTGGCCATGCTTGACGTAACATTCTCTTGCCTCTTTTAATTACCACACTCGATTGTCTATGTTATATCTTTTTTATGTTTGAATAGAGGGCAAACGAGCAGATGTATCGGCTGTTGGTAAGCGATTACCGCCGCCCATGGATACCCGCAACACCAGAGGTGTCACCAGTGCGTTGACGTCCTTTTAAGAAGGAGTAAGCTCTTTTCTTGAAGGTCGTTTTGGTCCGGCAATACCGCAGGCGACAGTTCATTCCACAGTTTTGTTGTGCGAGGCAGAAAGTTTCTGGAAACGTGCAGAGTTGTAGATTGCCAACCATGTATGTCTTAAAACGTGAAGCAAATATTTTTAACCCTTTTTACAAAAATCATGCGAAAGGACATGTATGACATTTGGCAAGTTAAAGTTTATAAAGAGGAGGAGAGCAGAATCCTAAAAAAAAAAACATAAACAAAGAAAAATACACAAATGAATTTTGGTAAAAGTTTCCGGTTCCATACCCAAAGGTTTTAAGGGACTCTATTACTAAGACTTCGTCCATCGGTCCGTCCGTCTGTAATCAGGCTGTATCTCATAAACCGTGATAGGTAGACAGTTGAGACTTGAGATGGTGTATATCTGTTGCCGCTATAACCCCAAATACTAAAAAAATAGAATAAAATTAATATTTGAGGGGGGCTTCCATACAACAAACGTGATTTCTTTTGCTCGTTTTTGCTCGATGTTGATAAAGGCAACAAGTAGAAGCTTGAAACGTATAGATAATGGGTACGGAACCCTTCCTGCGCGGGTCCGACTCGCACTTTTTTTTATCATCATAATATTATTTGATGGAGTAATGTTATTACGCGGTTTTATAATCTTACGGGATATATATATTTTTTATGTCAAAACTTAAACCAATGATAATTATATATACTTCTGTGAAAGCCATGCACACTTATTGCACACACATCTAAACCAACATAATCTTTCTATTTGTACTGTTTTCCAGACTCCCACACCAACTATGAACCGCGACTACGAAATGTCCACTAGCTATTGATCACAGAGCTTGCCCAAAGACTTTCATGTCCACCATATCCCGATAGTCTTCCTGTCATAAAGATAAGTACATACCGGTGACGTCATGTATATTAATTACAATGTCCTGTGTCCTGTCATTGTGAGTTTATTTTGATGACACACGCTATCACTATGTTACGATAAACTCCTTTGCCCTTGATATAACCTACTTGTATTCAATCGACCGAACGTAAATGACAAAATGAAACATCCAACGGAAATCGAGTACTCGAGTAATTCGATACTCTTATTAATAGAGGTTTAATTAAATGTGCGGCAAATCGATTCAATTACCGGGATCTTAAAAGTTATAGGTTTCAATGGCAGATATAGTTTAGAACGGAGAAATGAATGAATTAGCTTGATTATATATCTTGAGAGATTTGAAGGACGACGATATAAAGCGTTGATTTCACGGATCATAATAAATTTTTCTTTTCTTTAACAATTTAAAAAAAATCTGAAATTAAAAAAAATTGTAAATAAAGAAATATTGGACCTGATTTTTCAATTATTCTCTTAAAATTCTTCTCGTCATCTGCCTGCCCTTTATCAATTTTATTTAGGTTTGGACAATGTGTGACAGTGCAAAGGGATGTTGCGTGTTTGTGTATGGGCTGCCTGATTGAGGTCCACCTTTCCAAAAAATGTATACGATTTGAGTAATTTTAAAAAGTAATTTTGATTATCGGAAATAGGGCGAGGGATGTGGACGTAGGCAAGGGTGTCTCAAATGAGAAATGTGACCACTTTTTATACTAAACCCTACACGTATATATGTGAGACTGTATTTACAGTTTTTATTATTTACTCTTTCAATTACAGCTCTCGCTGTCACTCATCTTCCATGCTTCATTCCTGATCTCTCTTTTATCCTTCGTCTTTCACATTCTGGCTTAAGCCTCTTTACTTTTTATACTTATAAACTATTCACTCGGGGCAATTGAGGGAGGAAACAGAAGAAAATTTTTATTTTAATAGCAATTTTTCCCCTACTTATCTAACTTATTCTTATTTGACTGCCTCTGTGGCGCAGTGGTAGCGAATGCGACTGCTGTTCAAGAGGTCTCGGGTTCGATGCCTGAGTCGAACCAAGTGTTTGTATCATCTGCAAATATTTGTTTCGGAGTTTGGGTGTTTTCTATGTATAATATGTATGTAATTACAAAAAAAGTAGATAAATATTAATATCAATTATCTAATACCCATAATACAAGCTCTGCTTAGTATAGGACTGGATGTCGTTGTGTGTTTAAAATGTCTTACACATTTACTATTTATTTATTTGTTTATATTTCCTTAAATCTACTATTTTTACAAGAGGCAATACAATAAAACTATAAGGAAAAAACTACATATTTTTTTACTAAGATATTATACACTAATTGTTTTATATAAATGCAATTTATATATTACAATTTACAGCTCCTTACATTATTTACAGGGCGATGTATGTTAGACTAAATATACAACTATAATTATCTAACATACTTTTCTCACAATCTATTCCTATTTTTGTGACTTCCTTTGCTGTATCTCAAAAAGGTTACAGGTACGTACATTCATGTCACTCCTGCGATCCGAGAGGTCCCTAGGATATCAAATATGGGAAAGAAACTGAATGAATTAAGTAAAATTGGAAGTGTTTTGTCGGCCAATTAACGACTGTTTCCAAAAATAAATTTTTCTTGTTTTAATTTTCTGGAATAATGTATATGACATTGATGACTTATTTCGATATTTCCTGTTCCATGAATTGTGCTTTATAAATAAAGCACTTTGTCATGTTTAATTTTATGTTAGGAAATTCTTGAACATTGAATCATATCAGTAACTAAACAAAACTAGCAATAAATGTCATTTTAATGTAATAAAGAAATTTAATGAACATTGTTGTATTTGAAGCGGATATTATTTCTTATTGTTCTTCGTGAAAAACAAACGTTCCATGTTAGCGAACGTGATATCGATTTTAAATAATAATTTTCTTTTTATTTTTCAGTTGTCATGAACATCTGTGGCAATCGTCATTGGGCAGTCAGTGCTCTCAAATATACTGATAACTTTTTTTTATTTTTTTTACGTGGTGGAATGCCTTTACGCACTTCGCCCCCCCCCTCCCCCCAGGGGACAGGGGGTTCACTATGTGTGGGGCTTCTGACTGACCCCAGCCAGACTACCCACTAAACCACCACGGTGTGCCACTCTGCGCCTAAAACGGGAGAGATCCGGGAACCGCTTTCTTACGCCATCCGAACCCCTCCCAGCGCTTGCCCGCACTGAAGCGGGCACCGTCTCTAGATGTTAAGACCTCTCAATGTGGGCGACGTACGGCACACGCGTAACGTCGCTCCCCTCGCGGGTGGCCTGTGAAGCGGATGGTGGGGAAAACCCGTCCCGCCCATCCGCGGCCACACTCAGGGTGGCATGAGGCGCTGGTAGGCGCGCCTCCGCCGCCCTGTTCGCCGGCGGCGGATCGGGTCCGAGTGGAGATCGTCCTCCCGGGCCTTCTCCGCCGCCTCCTTCTGCGAGATAACTTCCTCGCAGAAGGTCGCGACCTCACTGAAACTGCTCTCGCCGCCGGCCATGGAGCGTACGACGGCCGGCAGCGAGAGATCTTCTCCGATGACTGCAGTGAGGGTCCGACGTTGCGGCGCCCAAGCGGGGCACACCGCCAGCGTGTGCTGGGCCGAGTCCTCACTGCAGTCGCAGTGGTGGCAGGCGGGACTCAATTCCCTCCCCGCGACCGAGTGCAGGTACTTCCAGAAGCAACCGTGCCCAGAAAGCATCTGCGTCAGTCGGAAGGAAAGGGTCCCGTGCTGCCGCCCTGCCCACTCGAGGATGACCGGCTGGAACGCCTCCACGGTGGCGAAGCCAGCACGTGGAGCCTCCAGCCGCGACGACCACCGAACCATAGTGGCTCGACGGGCGGCTTCGCGCCACTCGCGTACCTCTTCGGGCGGAGGGCGAACGCCACTCTCCGCCCGGAATTCAGCCACCCGTCGATAAACTTCGGCGAGCACTTCCCCCTCCAAATCCCACGGGGGCGTACCGGCCAAGGCGCACGCCGCCTCGGTCGACACCGTGCGGTATCCGCGTATGGCTTTGACCGCCAGTATCCTCTGAGGCCGCCAGAGGCGCGCCTTATTCTGGGCGGTCAAAGCCGACACCCACATCGGTGCGCCGTACAGCGCCATCGACCGGACAACCCCCGTGAAGAGGCTTTGCGTTGCGACACTGGCTCCACCTAGATTGGGCAAAAGTCGCCCTAGGGCGGAGGCAGTGTCGACCAGCTTGGGAGCAAGCTGTCAGAAGTGCTCGTCGAAGAGCCACCTACCGTCGAGGATCAGGCCCAGATATTTCATCTGGGCCCGAACCGGTACGAGGACCGAGTTGACCACTATGGAGGCGCCAGGGGGCGGCCCGCGACGGGGCCCATGGCAGAGCAGGGCCTCCGCCTTGTCCAGGGCCACCCGCAAGCCAAATATACTGATAACTAGTTCAACCTTCGAATTCAGTTCACCCTCAGGGTTGCGGAGCTCATATGCCAGTCGCTCTGTGTAAAAACAGATATTAAGGTAAAACCGGTTGAACTAGAAGCCGACCCCAAATAATCTTGGAAATAATAAAGGCTAGAAAGGTAAAATTTCTTTTTATTTTCAATCAATCAATCAATGTTTTACAGTTTTTTTAAGAAGCTTCAACTTTATTCTGTTGTGGCAATAATACCAGAAAGTAGGTCTCATATATATATTAGTGAAATCTCCTAGGACGCTTTGACAGTAAAATGGGCGAATTTAATGTCTGAACAATGCTGGAAAAGTAATACATTTTCTGGTTTTAGGAAAAAGTATGTTTCTTTCTTTCTTATTTGCAAAATTGTCATAACTGAGGACTATTTTCTGTCGTGATGTCTTAGCTTATGTCATTATTATATCTGGATGGAATGTGGCATCACAAAATAACTCAAATAAACAAGTCAATTTTATAAACTAGTGGAACTATCTAACTATTGGAGAGGCCTATGTCCAGCAGTGGACTGCCATAGGCTGATGATGATGATGATGATGATGTGCCTGATAGCATGGGTTTTACTCTCTCGAAACATTGGTTTAACGTCATTATTCTTTGTGTGATTGTGGTTGTTTTGGTATGTGTGCAAAAATATAGTGGTCACTATTTATTTCAAAGCTGCATCTAGGTCTAACCTTTGAAATGCCTATTGTTATTCTCAAAATTTTCATACTATTGAACATGAATTTTCATGAGATCATTTGAAAAACAGTGCAGCATGCTTTTATTGCCATGTAAAAGCTAGCAGAACATGTCTCTGTCTGTTAGTTCCGGGTAATCTGTGGAACGTCTGGACCGATTTCGACGTGACTTTCACTGACAGATAGTTGCTTTTCTGACTAGCTTCGCCCCGCTGCATTTCCCGCGGTAAAAACAACGAGCGTAGGTAAGGACTGTCGCAGGGCTCAACTAGTATAAAATAAAAAGAAACTTTTGCATTAAAACTACTCAATGATTTTAGTATCGAACAAAATGTAGAGTAGTATAACTACCCACACTCGTAAGTGTTCGCCCTCATAAAAGGGGCCAGACCCTTTTATGAGCCGAGATTATTACTTCTTATGACGCAGTCTTCGAATTATCGACCTTGTGCGTAGTCACTTACATATTCATTTGCTTTTATCCTTAACTTCAGAGTTAGAACATATTGTTCCTCCCTTTTCTTTACTATACTCCAAAGCTGTTTTAATTCCACTACACACACTATACATATAAAATAACTGACACTGGCCGACTGATTCTTTTCAATATTTCAAATATTTTGAGAGTAAAATGAAATGCAGGTTCACTGAGTAGGGTAAAAACGCGCATCTAGTGTGATGTTGCGCCGTTTGTACATTGTAACTAGGTCAATGACCGATCGATCACTGCAAAAAGCGCTCTGAGTATGACCTCTAGTTATATTTTATCTAACCAGCCTATAGGGTGTTATGAATATTGAACTTTATTCATACCTCGCGAGAGTTTGTATTTGTTTATACGGCTTGATAGTAAAACATCTGTTTTATTCATTAATCTATGAAAAAATATGTTGAATACTTTTACGTTCAATTATTTTCACGCGCATCATACGTATTACCGCAGATAAAAGTGGTGATATGTGATTTAAATCCAGAACCAACGCTTATGTGACGAGCACGTTAATTTGTTATGTGTAATGGTGCCGTTTATATAAAATTATGTATGTATGTATAAGCATGTTGATCAATAGTCTGGTTACCCTGTTTCAGAGTGTAGGCACCTAGTTTGAGATCTGTGTGCTGTTCTATTTTCTTATTATTATTCTTCACTTAAGGCAAGTGCAAGAATGTTGATTTGATCTTCAATAAGATGCCTTAAGTAATACAGAGAAGGAGATATCTTAAAGCAAAAATATTTTTTTTAAAGAAATTGTAATATGTAAATATTTAGTCCAAGTTTTATTTACCTCCTTTCTAAGGAAATATGTCTAGTCGTTGACTATAAAAGGAGTTTGATTTGATCTGAAATATTATCATGAGAGCATCTTAGTACGCGGTTACAATAAAATTTAAAACAGTACTAATATTTGCTTTTCTTTTATTTTCAGGTAAATACTTTATTATTTATTATGGTGAGAGGAATATTATAGAGAGGAATATTATTATTAATTACTATTATTTTTAAAAGCTTTCACTTTTTAACCCCTTAGTGGGTTCCATGTCTATAAACATCTATGACAGTTGGTATCGGAAAGTTACAACAACAAAAACAACAACAACAACAACCCATAATGTCCCACTGCTGGGCTCGGGTCTCCTCTCAGGAGAGGGTTAAGGCCATACGTCCCCACGCTGGCCAAGTGCAGGTTGGGGACTGGCAAGAATACGTTGTGGCTACGTAAATCTTGCCGTTGGATGTTTTTAAGCCGCCCGAAGGCCTCCAACTAAGCTTCACGACTGTTATCGTATGACAACAACCGGGACCGACTGCTTAACGTGACCTCCGAATCACGGAGACACTCATGGTAACATGCCACTAGCGGTCACCCATCCAGGTACTGACCGCGCCATCGTTGCTTACCCTCGGTGATTGTTTCTAATCACCGAGTGCAACTGGGCTATGAGCGCCTCTTCTATCTTCTATCGGAAAGTTAGCGCCCTCAAATATACTGACAACCGAATTCGAACGACAACTGTTCGCGCTCAGTGTTACGGAGGTCCGATGTCATACGCTCCGTGGAAAAACTGATATTCAGGTAAATCCGATTCAACTATTAACCGACGTCAACTAATTTTACGAATAGCAAAGGCTACGAAGAACAAAGTAAGTTCTAAGCTACGTTCTAAATTCTCGAGTTTATCTCAGAACACGTCTCTAGGCACTTTAAGCGTTGTTTTTTCATGTAACTGCTCCCGAGAGAAATCCGAATCAGTTCTTTCGATATTAATGCGATTGACTTCAACAACTATTCTTTTTATGCACCCAAAGCTTTATTGTACATCTGCAACTATGTTGAAAGGGTTTAATATCAAAACAAAATAACCTTTCGCCTTTTTACCCGACTGCGCAAAGCAAAGAAGTCTATGTATGTATGTATGTATGTTTGTTCCTATATGGCATTGTATAGGCCAAACGCCTTGGCCGATTTTGATGATCCGTACGTCAATCGATTCGTCTTGACCTCATGAGTGTCACTAAAAACATAACAGTAAACAATACTCACTATAGTAACAATCAGTCGGCATATTGCCAAAATGAAAAAAAAAATTTCGACGCACCACGTCAACTGGGGTATCGTTGAATAGGTATTTGAAAATGAATATTAGGTTTCCTAAATCATTTTTTATTTTATAAAACCGTTTAGGATATATAACGATTTAAAGTTATTAGAACAAACAATATCGCATTTCTTACATATTACCGGATTTTTTTTAACGTGTATGGAATGAATATAAAATATTACTATTAAATTATATAAACTCATTCATTTTTGTGACTTATCAAGGAGCTCCCCGTAAATTTAAATGGGTCTCGACTGTTGATCCTTCTATTCTGCTTTTAAATTCTGACGCTTATTTTATTCTTTTTAGTTTTGTTTTTACGCAGTGGGGTTTTTTGTTTTTATAATATTTTCTTTTTTTCGTTTTGTTGTTGTAAATTAGCCGATGTAATTTATACTGTCACCTGCCCACTCTCAGCTGTTACAGATGGCAGTTATGACGTCCTAAGGGTCAGGTGCGCATTGTATATGATCAACGTATATTTAATATATATATGGATATGCTTTATGTGGATAGTCAAAGGGCACAGATCAGACATTATCTATTTTTGAGCTAACTGTATTTAAGTCGGATACTTAAAGCCTCAAAAATTAGCTTAGATTAGACATCAATGAATTAATATTCAAATATCAGTCCATTCGTTTCTCAAATCCATACTTATATCATAAATTCTAAAGTTGGCCAAACAATTGCAACGGTTTCAATAACATTTGACATGGAGATACTATATAGTTCTTGATGAAGGACATAGGCTTCGCGTCATCAATTACCAACATACACGAGGGCGGAGTCACGAGCAAAGTTGTAATATAAATATATATATACACTCGGTATAAAAACCTTCAAAGGATACGTTTGAGGATAAATCCTTTGAAGAATCAGAGAATAGTTCCTTCCTACGAATAGGTCCCATATCTATTAAATCAATTACCTGAGCAATAGTTTTAGGACGATGGTGCTGAGATACAACGATCTCAATTTATTTAATAGTCAAGAAGACAACAGCTGTTATTGCCCCATTCAGAAAAGTTGGCACACTTTAAATCTTAAAGTTGCCATATAATCTTCCGGAATACTTCGATTTTGAACTCCATTTTGGATAATTATAAAGTTCACAGCGCTATTTGGCATCCGTAATAAGCTTGTAGTATTCAAATATATAAGATGGCTAGGCACACACACATAAACCGGTGCCAAAAGTACCGAGTGCTTAGTAATAAAACGTCTGGATGTCATCCAAAATGTATCTTCCGTTTTTGTAAACACTCTGGATCGGTGCTTGCCTCGTGGCAAAGAAAACTGACCTTAAATAAATTTACAACATTTGGTGACGGTTACTGATTTATTCAATAATAATAAAACGCAGTGTCTACAGTTGCTAGCCAAAAATGTTTTTGACTAAAGCATAAACAACTTTCTATGAATAAATATACAAAACTATAAAACCGGCAAAAAGTGGACCGAAAGTAACTTACTTCGTTCTTTTGATCTCTTTCAAATTTCAGTAATGCTAAGAGCTTTGGGATAGGCCTCCAGTGCGGATGGTCGGGACGGGTTTTCCCTTCCATCCGCTTCAGAGGCCAGCCGCGAGTACCGTACGTCGCCTGAGTTGAGAGAGTTTACCAGCAGACGGAGCCCGCTTCATATTCTGTTTGTCCTGTTTTCACGGCTAAACCGCTGCACCGATTTCGTTGAAATTCGGTATGGAGATACTTTGATTCTTGAGGAAGGACATAGGGTGCTCTTTGTTGCGATAACCTACAAAAATAAAAAAAGCATGTATATCTTATATGTCGTGCTACAAGTGATTGATACCTATACTAGAAATGCTGCTACAAGAGTACATAAAATGTAATGTTGTTATGACGGCCACATGAATTATGATGCTCAAGAATCGATCAGGGCCGTGTTTCCACTTCATAAGAAAACGTTATGCCAGGTAATCTATCTTCGCGTTCAATATCGTTAACTTCTTGGAAAGTAAAATAAGTTTCTTTGTGTACATAACCAACATGTCTTTTTACAAATCTGTGCCGTCGACAGAGATTATTACGTCGAAGATACTTTAAGTTGCATCAACGCTAACCAGAATCGTAATTTATTTGGCGTAGATATACTATTCTAGCTACAGCTCGCGGCTTCGTCCGCGTGTTTGTTGGTTATCGCAGTAAAGTATTTTAGAATAAGAGTAGCCTATGTTCCTCCTCAAGAATCGGTGCAGCGGTTTGGCCGTGAAAGTGACAGACAGACAGAGTTACTTTCACACTTATAATATAAAGTATGGATTATCTCTTGCCGAAAATGACGACCTTATATTAAGCAGTTCTTCCCTTGTTTTATTTCACTGTTTTGGAGTGCAATTTTCAAAAACACAGTCTTAGTTATAATAGAAAAAGCGTCATCTGCTAAAATTTCAAGTTTTGAGCCCCATCAGTTTTTGTTTAATATGGGGTAAAGCGGTTAACGTATCGCCTGATGATAAGCGATTACCGCCGTCCATTGACAAGGCGTCGCAAGTACGTTGCCGGTCCTTTAAGAAGGAGTACGATAGTAAGTAAGGATACGACGGTATCCTCAGGCCTCAATGGAGGCATTGGGGATGAGGAGAGGGGTTGGGGTATTGACCCCAACCCCTCTCCTCATCCCCCAAATGCTGGCAATGCATTTGTGACGCCTTTGGTGTTGCGGTTATCCATGTGCGGCGGTAATTGCTTACCTAATCTTCTGCTTGTTTGCCCTCTACTCTATAAAAAAAGAAAATATTAATTGAACCCCCGAAATAAATAAAACCTGGAAAGTGATAAGAAATGAACTAATGAGCAGGATCGTAGAGAAAAACTCGTTAAGAAAATTTACGACCAAGTATCGAGGTATATAACCAAACTAGTTATAATTTTAAAACAGTTGTATCCAAGCGACCTAAATTCACGGTGATGTCGCACCGTTAGGTCTATTTCCAAAGCAAATGAGGTTAAGTTCGAACGTAATCGATGCGTATCCAGATACAGGGGCGACTCCATGCCCCTGACATTCAGACAGACACGATGAATATTTCATATTTATGTAACGCTGATATAATGTGTTTATCAAAAGGACTCGACTTTTGTGTTATAACCTACTAGCTAACCTGACGAATTTCGTGCCGCCATATTAATTTTCGTGCGTTTTCTGAGTAAGCCCGTGTTAAGTTTCCGCAGGGCCTTTTTTTTTATTAAATAGGGGGCAAATGAGTACACATATCGTCCAATGGTAACGACTACCTCCGTCCATGGAAACCCGACACATCAGAGGCGTCACAAGTGCGTTGCCGGTCTTTCAAGAAGGAGTACGCTCTTTTTTTGAAGGTTTGAAGGACGTATTGGTTTGGTAATATCGCAGGCGGGAATACTGCGAGGAATACCGGTAATACAGATCTTTTCACAGCACACGCACACTCACAGTACTACTAAGTGGACTAAGAGAATATGACACCTCCGGTTTTGTGTTACTTTTCTCTATACAAACTTTGTCCTGACAATAACAAACACATAAAAAAGAATTATCCAGTTCGGTGCAGTTGATCGAATGTTTTGCGCGTACATACATTTTTCTGATTCATTTTTATTTATATAGATTTAAAGACATTTCTTTCTGAAACTAAACCATTTTGGAAAAGATCCTCTCTTTAAGATTAGCATTTAGGAGATGCCAAAATGCTTATGCTCTTATTGAGAGGAATCATTGCGGTGTACATACATGGTTGGCTTTAAATTTAAACATATTTGATAACCTCTTATGCTATTTGAATGTTAATTTTGAAGTACTTAGCCAATACACTGTATTTCATCATTGTTAAAATCATTGTAATGGAAGTAACTCGATGAACTACCAATTGATTTTACTTCTTGTCAGCAAAACATGATGATTATAATGATGATACCGTTGGAGAGACTCGCTTCGGCACGAACGGTGTGATACCACGGCCTCACAGAAAACCGGTGTGAAATAGCACTTGCGCTGTTTCACCGAGTGAGTGAGGATACCGGAGTCACATATCCCAACCCCTCCCTCATCCCACTCCCCATCCCTCAAAGGCCGTCAACGCACTTGTGGTCAACGCACTTGTGACGCCTCTGGGGTTACAAGTGTCCATAACAGGGCGGCGGTAATCGCTTACCATAAGCGATGCGTCAACACATTTACCCTCTATTCCATTAAAAACAATGTTTTCCTAGCCGATTACATCCACGGCGGCCAATCTAAACGGAAACCAGCCAACTACGCAGGAGATAATATGGTGCACAAGTGTGTGCGCAAACACAGGTGCACTCTCCTCCATTTGTCTCATAATCCGATGGAACGGTAACAGCATAATATGTAGATATATTTAATGTTTTACGTCTTGAGCAAGAAGCTATCATTATCATCATCATCAGCCTATCGCAGTCCACTGCTGGACATAGGCCTCTCCAATTTCACGCCACTTAGTTCGATCTATGGCTTCTCACATCCAGCTCCTGCCAGTCTTCTTGCGCAAATCATCGCTCCACCTGGCCTGGCCAAGTAAAAGACTTTATCGTTTCCTCTGTTTGAGATGACGCTTTTTGGGGTGATAAATTTGTCAATTTTCGTTATGTGAATCGAATTGCGATCGAGCAAAAGAAACGAATGTGGAAATTGACGAATCTAAAAAACACTACCTAATGTGATTGTTACAGGTACATATACATTGTACAAAATGGAATGGAGTTTATTTCAATAACTTTATACACTTTTGTACGTCTTGTTTTAATTGTTATGTGTGAGTTCGTAGTGACAGGGAATTGTTTACATATGTATTTGTCTAAAATGTGTATGTATGAAGATTTCACCCCGCAAAAAATGACAGTTTGTTTTGCATCGGTAAAAGACGATATGGCTACATCTACTTTTTTAATTTTCTGTGCGGAAATCCCCTCAGGTACCACCTCTTGGTCGGACTCGAACCGACTAAAACCGTACGCCAATGCGGGTAAAAGGAGCCGGGGAACCAGGTGCACCCTAGGAAGGAAAACCCTTTAACCCCGACGTACCTCGGGCCACCCACTGTTTGTAGCTGGCCCCATCCTGTGTAGGAAGCCTAACGTCCCTATTCTATTCAGAAAAGGGCGCGAGCACTGTATAGGACTCGCGCCGCCACCCCGGGCTATAGCTACATCCCTGAGTTCAGTGGCCCGTGTTGCTTTACGGCATCGAGTATCCATCTTATTGTATCTTTTAAATTTGTCAATGACAATAGAAGGGTTTAATGGTTACCCTTGGACTTGCGTAGCTATAAATGAACCTGACCTATTTCTTTTTCTGGACATCTCTAATGGCTTTTAGAAACCTAATGCAGACAAATTGAGTTTTTGGCCGTGGATCAAAAAAATACTTTCAATGTTTTCGTTTTACATACATCCGTATGTGCGATTGATTCGATGTGCGATGAAAGAATCTGTTCTGTGATATATCGATATATTATTTATTTATGATATTTTTATTAAATGACCGTATTGAGTAAACGATATTTCAATTCTTTTTCAAAATCTTTGTTTGTGAAATCCTATTTAAAAAAAATAAAGTAGCGTAACTCCTTATAACACCAGCTATCTGCCAATTACAGTCCCGTCAAAATCGGAACAGCCATTACTGAATAGACAGACCGATAAAAATTGATTTCTTGCATATGCAATGCATATGCAATTCCGCGTATACTTTACGCATGCCTTTAGGGAAAAGCAATTAATTTAAAATCACAAACTTCAATTTTATTTATTTGTATAGATAAACTATTTATTTGAAATAAGTATGGTCCCTGAAGATGATATGTCGGCCTACTATGAAGGCGACATTACAAAAAAAAGTCATAATATAATTTGACCTGTAACATGACAAGATGAAAAGAATTTTCTATTCACATATCACATCATTCACATCCAGAAAAATTGTTTCGTGTGTTTAAAAACAATTTTCTTAAAAGTTATCCTTCAATTCCCAATAACAATAATTTAGATTGTCTTGTTCATATTTTCTTTTAATATGCTACAAGTGACAAAATACAAATAAATAATAATTAAATGTGTTATCTTGGCATTGGCACCTTGGCATATTAGAAGTAGTAGTAGGTACAGTTCTAGTTCACAACTATGAGATGAAAAACAATATTATCACGCTATTTGTAGTTCCTAAGGCGATGACAGATGTGACAATCTCAGTCATGGCCAGGATCGATCGTTCAAAGCAAAATATATTCTTTCAAATCGTAATTAGGTACATTTTAGAATGCACGTGACAAATATAAATAAGTGGTATGTATTTACTGTGTCATTCTTCACCGGACTTACTTTCCTTCTATTAATATCAGCTGTTCTTCGATAACTGACTGCATAAATGGCATAGTGATTTGACTGATCACGTCGCTCCTACTGCAATGAGTATTGTGGATTCGATCTCTACATATGACAACACTTTGTATGATCTACAAATTGTTGTTCTGAATATGGGTGTTCTTTGTGTCCGTTTCATGAATATATCCGTAAGGTTCCTTGGGTATCATGTGTTCCTAGTACAGGACTTTTCTTCTTAAAAGCTCATAAAAATGAGCTTTACCTGTAATTTTATACAACTTTTGTAAGCGTGCTTTTTAGTTTATTAAAACTGTTTTTTTCAAAAGAAAAATTTCTAATTATTGTCGACAAGTAAAGACAAACTCCTAATCTGTTTTAAGTGGTTTTAACATGTGTACACGTAGTTAATAGATTTTACGCTCCAGAATGCGATACATCTAATTATTCTGACTTCTAGTACACTTTTATGGCTTGAAGTGATTATGTTGACAAAGCCTTTTTTGTACAGAATATCCTTGTGATATGTTCTTGTGTAAGGTAACTAACTTTTTAATATGCCTTCTAGGTTTTAAATCTTAAAGCAAACTTGTGAGATAAATACTATTATGTTAAGCACATTATTACGAATAAATGGGTTGGTAGTTATATAGTTACAAGGAACGTTCAACTTTATCACTGAACTTAAAACATAACTGAATGACAAATATTCAGAATTTTTTTTACATTTCAAAGACCGAAGAAATGTTCTTTCTTTAAGTCAAAGAGATAACTTAAAAATAATGCTACAGACAACTGTAGCATTCTTATGTCTCACAAAAGGCATTTCTTTCTGAATACTTGCTAGATTTCTTGGAGCTTCAATCAGATGTCATCATCATCAGCCTCTAATGGTCCACTACTGGAAATAGTCATCGTTTTGATCTACGATACCCCAAATGGTTTGGTATAAGGTTTGTTTCGAGTTTTTCTTCACTTTAAAATAGTTTTTCATAGTTTGTTCACTTATTTGCCCTCACTACTGGATGAGTTCAGGCTTATCGTGACTTGACCATCGTTTTTTTTGTAAGTGGAAGCGTGACCCGATGATTCGGTCAAAGTTCAAACATATTGCCCGCGTTAGAGCGTTTTCAGATTATCCGATACGATATCGGCGTCGTGCGCCAAGCCTATATCGGAGGAAGTAAAATGTATGAAATATATATCTGTCTTTCATATTGTCCGGCCCGGTGGCATGGTCCGGAATGATGCCCGTGAGCCCTCGGACGATATTGTTTGTAAGTGCGTGTGTCTACGATACATGTATCTCAATTGTCTCTGTGTGCGCAGAGTGCCCATTTTGAGTTTGTTTTGTTTACTAGTTTGATGATTTAAATGCGGCATAATTACATTAATTGAACTAGTAGAGTCAAAATCATGCTTGGTGGATAAGAATATAAAAATAAAATACTCCAAGACATTGGTTACCTTGAAGATATAGATGTATATAGAAGTATATATAGTCTGTTATGATGACCTGCCCGCATGAAGCTACCGAGATTCATGCTGCCCGAATCCGAACGATTTTGTCTATCGGCTCTCGTCCGACACCGCCATCTGATAATCTGAAAAGGCTCTTAGCACGGGGCTCATTTATATAGAGTAAGGATTAGGTAAAAGATACTATTTGTATTATATTATTAATAACTATTTCAACGCCGCAATATCAGATCTAGAGCGGATGCCTTTTAAGTTCCCGTGATCCCTGGAGTAGGTGAGAGACGGAACACCGGGGGTTTTAGTCAGTAAAAGTCTGACAGACCCCTTCGCCCTCTCCCCAGAGCGGAGGACATCCATGAGGTTTTCACCCCGTAAAAAAAATGGTTTCAACTACACTATTTCAATTTAGAATACTGTTTAGCCTCGGAGTAAGCGGCTACATACTTTTTTTAATAATAATATTGTACTTTAAACACTAAAGAAAAACAACAACAATACACGAATACAGTTAAGTTATAACAGTGATTGTTAAATCATTTTGTACATTTCCAAAAATTACAGACTGACGTAAATTATTGAATCTTTCGTACCCTTATCCAAAACGATGATTGTTTTATGACAAAACTCTCGTGCCTTTCGCTGGACCCTTGTTAATCTCAAATGACGTCTATATGAAAATAGAAAATGGCGAACCCTTAAATATATGTTTGGAAAAGTATCAGTTGAACATCTGAGTGCGGTGACTTTAGGACGAAAGGTCGCGCAGACGCCGAGAGACGAAAACTTTTTTATTTTTTAATATAAATACTAGCAATATGGCGTGGGTTCACGACGATAGTATATTCACAGAGTGGGGCTCTAATCTTCAGGTAATTGTATGGAAATACTCCGCTTTTGTATGAAGCAATTAGAGACTGAAATTAGATGCCTAAATTTAAAGTAAAACCTACTTGTTTATCATACAAAAAACAAATTTGTATGACAAACAGTGCGTCAAATACCATGTAATGCTTTGATTCACAGCGATATAAGAAATTATTCTGGGTAAGTTTACCTATTAATAATCTGATTTTTAAAAGCTGTTATACGTTTATTAACATAAGGAAAGTGTTTCATCACCGAAATCATTCCGACTCGGGAATCTGAAAAAATCTATTGAAGAGATGGCAAGAGAAACGGGAGATAATGTATCCTCAAACTTCTTAAAAGCGGCGATCTCATGATAGTAAAATCGATTTTATCTTAGAGTTAAAATTTGTTATACACATTAACAAATTTTCATGTTTTATCCGAATTTTTTTGCTAACTGCCTCGTTAGTCAGGTGGTTAGCGTAAGCAACTGCAGATCAAGGTTTCGGGTTCGATTCCCATGTCGGACTGCTGTTGGGATTTTCTTAAAAGAAATTCTTAACAGCAGCCCGGAGTAAGGAAGATGGCGGTGTTCTCCGTCCGTGGCTAAGCAGTCGGTCCCGGTTGTCATGAACAACTATGGCAGTTAGTATTGGGAAGTCTTTGCTCTCAAACACACTGACAACTAATTCACCCTTCGAATTCAGTACCCGCTCTGTGTATAAACTGATGTCAGGTAAAACCGGTTGAACTAGTAGCCTACCCCAAATAATCTTGGGAATAATGAAGGCTAGGAAGATGATGAACCAAAAATGTTTGCCAATATTTTACCTACGATCCCGGTTCCTTTGAGCGGGTCGTGAAAAAGCATCTCACTTGACTGCCATAACGTGGGACACCATGCTGCATTCTCCACGTTCGCAATGAGGACGGTGACCAGCAGTCTTGGATTCTACTCATGATTTCTATCAGGCAGAGTAGTAATTTTGGCAGCTATTATGCAAAAGAAATATCTTACACGGAATTTAGAAACTCAATATAGAATGAAGAAAATGTGATGAAGGAAATTAGAATTACACATAATAATTTGTTATTACTAAGTTATTTTCGTCTTATGAACTCAAATTTCTAGAATCAGATGATGTGCGAAGATAATTATGTGGGTTGGATGCTCATCTATGTATTTTGGAAGAAAATATAGTGACCGAAAAAGACCAATTTCTAGAAGTCTGAATCTTTATTGTCTTGATTTGATACACGCCTGAACAATTAAGAATGCTCATCAAATTAATCTAGCGTGTGCCTACAGCACCCATCACCTTTTACAGGACGAGGTTAAAAGTTTCTTAAAAAAACATAATCGAAAATCATAAAATATCTATCACAATTCAGCTTCGATCAACTTTCGATCTTAAAACTGTCGCAAAGGTATTTTATTAGTAAAATACCAAATTATTACTAAGGCTAGGAGATTACCGATTATTTTTTCCAGTTACAGTACAATATAACCAGAATTAACATTTATGTTTAACACTTTTGACCTTCAGGATGTTCGTTGTCATCTCGCGACATATATTTCAAGTGTCCAAGACAACGATAAACACTTACCCAACATTAGGCGACCTTGAGTTACTCTTTCTCATGTTTGTACTAGGTTATACAGTGGACTTTTAAACCTAAAATGATAAATTTGATAAAAATAAAATATATTCTATGCTTGTGGTCCAGGAGCCACCAACCTTCCAAGGTTGGCGCCTACCGCACCACTAGATGACTTTGGACTAAAGCAAATATTCAGTCTATTCGAAGTGAATATTTTATATGAAAGATGGCAGAAACGAAAGTTGATAGACCGATATTCTATTATCTATATTATAAGAGAAAAATTTGTGAGACGTGACTTGAATTTGCGATAGTAGATTATATTTCTATGTAAACGAATCCCCGGCTGTTGGTTTTAGACAAATTTAATAAACCAAGGTTCGTGACCGTATAACCCTCGACGCACGTTTTAGGAGGGAATATTTGTGCTTAAATTTTGATGTTTTGTTTGATTGAATAGTAACTTCAAACGATAATGTTTTTAGCTATAATCTAACAGATTAAACTTGTTTACATGTTTAAATATCATCAGACTCAGTCCAAGTGCCGAGTAGATAGATATAATTGAAATAGAAAAAATAAGGCTGGTAATATTTAGTGTAAGCCATATACTAAAACAAGAATTTTCGAAATCGATTGACGGAGTAATCGATAAACATACATAAAAAATACATACAGTGGGACATAGAATCTCTTCTTTTTTTGAAGTCGATTAAAAATAAACTAGGAAGTTAGAGCACTTTTCTTTATGTTTAAAATTGTTAAGTTTGTTTCATATACTCCTTAACTACTCAGAATTTTACGTTTTTCTATCACAAGTATTCTTTCAAAAATAAAGTATTCAAAGTAGTACAGTAATACTGTGTACTACTAGTATTACTTTCATTTTCTATTCTTCCTATCAAGTATCAAGAAACATATTAATAAATCATCTTTTGTTCGCTGACAAAGAACTCTCGTTTAAAATAAAAGATGATTGGTTCATTATCTCCGTTTGTGTCCCCCATGCAGTGACCTTGGTCCCATAATATGTAGAAACTGACCTAGACCGTGGAATCAGAGTCTGTTGCGATAAGTACGGCGCCGTTATTTATAGACGAGGTGTCGCCGACGGGCGTTGCCCGGACCGAATACTTGAGCTCAGACAACCAGTCTGACACACATTTTTAATTATTACTTAATGGCTACAAGTATTTATTACTTTAAATTCTATAACTTTGCTAGTCATTCCACGAAAGTTCGTGTTTGTTTTTGATTATTTTTCACTTTTAAGGGAGGTAGCGTTGCTTAGCCTAAATATAACCATTTTTTAAATCAATAGTTCATGTGACAGTTTCAAAGATATACACGTTAAAACAATTAGTGATAAATAGTTTAACCTCCTCTGATTACTTACAGATTTTTGCTCTTGTGAGCTCTTTTTTACACATATATACATGCCTAAACCCAGAGTGGAGATACTGGGTAGACACAGGAATAACTAAACCAGTGTAGAACGGCTACGTAATTCTAGTCCATACTAAAGTTACATAAAGACAACAGTGGCTTTTGTTGGTAATATTCATGACAAAGACAGAATGAAAATTGAAAAGAGACAAACGCTCATAGCATCTCAGTTTCATGTTCATGAATCGCCAAGGATATTGGCAAATATGGTGCTCGCATACGTGATGTATCACTCACATGGTAAGTAGAACAAGCCAATTCCGATGTATATATATCTAGTTGTCTGACTCACGACAATTATTTAAATGTAATGTAAGTTTTATTGCTTTATGCTTGTATACATGTTCCCATAAAAACTGTGCTTATTCGCAAATACATTATTTTCGAAAATGTTTATTTTATATAATACTAGCTTTTAGGCACGGCTCCGCTCGCATTTCTGTCGGATGTCGCTGTAAAGTGTGTTCTATATTCTTCTTCGTAAATTCAAGTATCTCTATGTTAAATTTTATTGCAATAGGTGCAGCGGTTTAGCCGTGAAAGCGGAACAGGCAGACAGAGTTATTTTCGAATTTATAATATACTAGCTGAGCCCCGCGGTGTTACTTACGTTTGTTGTTGTAACCGCTGCCCGCGGGGCGAAGCTAGTAGCTTTATAAATTGTAGTCTATGTGTTATTCTGATGCATAAGCTATATTACTGTAAAGTTTCATTAAAATCCGTTCTGTAGTTTTTACGTGAAAGAGTAACAAATATTCATCCATACTTACAAACTTTGACGTTTATGATATTAGTAGGATATAAATATATATAGTGTTTCGCTAATCATTTATTTCTCACAGGCTATGTCGCAATAATTTGCGATTACGTTAGAGCACCTACCGTTGATGGGAAGATCCCCAAAATGGGAAAGAAACGTATTACGACCCGTCAGAATTTCACTATGTAGATATTTATTATATTTCTTATACTTCGACAAAAATATCATAAGAACTTACTTGAATTATAAATACTTTGCTTAGAAGGGAAATTGTGCTTTTAGAATGATTAACAAAGTACCTAGACGAGACGAAAGCCGTCCATCTCTCTTGAAGTATGCATGTCTTGTATGAAAGTTTGCCGGGATCTTTAACTTTATTTGGAACAAGTTTTGTACTTACGAACTTTTATTGGACCCGAGCGCACAAGTTGGAAAGATGACTTATTCAACAGATGTTACACAGTTTCTTCAAAAAACATGACATGTTTTTGATAAGAGCGACCACGTGCCCCTATACCTAGACTGAGAATAACCCCACTGCTAGAGCTATTTGTATTATAAAATAAAAAAACCACTATGCTACTACTAAATAACATTATGTGTTGCATGGATTAAGTCCTTGAGTATTAATTTATGTGTATTACACAGTTTTTAGCGGCTCACTGCTGCTCTGTGCATGCAGATAGACCCTGCAAGGTCTTCGTGGTGTAGTTTTCATCACTCACTGTCTGTAATGTGTGTGTATTAGAAATAATAATAATTAAAAAGTTAGGCTTGTCAATGACCTTTTTGAATTTTAAATACAGTCCAGATTCAGATATATTTTATAACTCTCATTCATAAATTTAAAACCCATTTAATGTTATCCAACTGTTAATAAGCAATTTTAATTTTATAATTTGTGAGTGTTAGACAATACTTTTGTTTACATATTTCTATTTATTGAACTAGGCTTTATTGGATTGAATAAAGACTTGAAAGAGCAAATATCTAGAGAAGAAAGCGTTTTAAACCACTCAGATAAATCTCTTATTCTAGATCGCCCGCGATATATTAATTGCGGTCATAAAGCTAAGCCACGTCTTCAGACTCCGCAGGCAATTTAGAACGACTTAGTAAATTGACCTAATTTGTTTCACAAATAATTTTATGAAAATTAGTAGCTAATAGCAATCTTGGGTTAGAAGCATCCGAGCGTGTACTGTCATCCCACTTTCGGTGATCTTGTACCGACGTTAAACGATAAAAAATATTTGAGTAAATTTTGAATATTATATTGTTTTATGAACCGTTTATCAACAACCCATATTGTCCCACTGCTGGGCTCGGGCCTCCTCTCAGGAGAGGGTTAAGGCCATACGACCTCACGTTGGCAAAGTGCGGGTTGTGGCCGTTGGATGTTTTCAAGCCGCCCGAAGGCCTCCAACCGAGCTTCACGATTGTTATCGTATGATAACAACCGGGACCGACTGCTTAACGTGACCTCCGAATCACGAAGACGCTCATGGTAACATGCCACCAGCGGTACCCCATCCAGGCACTGACCTCGACGTCGTTGCTTACCCTCGGTGATTGTTTCTAATTTCTCACTGAGTGCAACTAGGCTATGAGCGCCATATGAACCGTTCATATAATTATAATCGAAAACAGATCGATTAAATCCTCAATGAAAATTAATACTCAGGAGATAGCACTTCTGAGTATAAGTTTTCCAGGTAAAGTAAAATCAGCTAGCAACCACTTCTACAATACTATAACTTAGGTATACTTTAACATCTGTACCATATTAACTAACTGATAAAATATATACATATAAACCACAGAAGCTACAAAAAATTGCTAACACAAAAAAGTTAAAAATTGTAACCCTTTATTTAAAAACTTTTTTCTTCACCCATGCTACAAATACTCTTTAAAAGTTTCTGAAACAGCTTATTGCCAAGATCAACACATCCTATGTCATTGTAACCATAATACTTCTCTTAAAAAAAAACACATTCACTTCCACAGCGCCGTGTTTAAAAAATGAACTATTATTCCAATTCACGTCGTATCCCGCCATTTTTGTTCGATATTAGTATTGCTTAAATGTATTACATAAACGTTAAAGAGGATGAGTACATATCATATCATGAGTGTAGATAAAGTAAACCCCTTATTATACAAAAATCATACAACATAAATAACTTTTAATAAAACTTATATAGAATATGTCACCGAGGCAGCTATTACAAATCTATTGACATTCATTAAAATCGGTTCAATGAGTAAATGCTACGGTGGAAGATAAATACATACACAAACGGCAACATTTTGGCGTAGTCATGTTAAAGATCTACTTTAGCCTTAATATTAAATAAAATATAATACCTACTTTCCTGTTTTTCTCTATCGACGATCTACAATTATCTCTAGCACTCTTATTAATTTGATGCGGAATTTTTGAACAGGAAAATACATACCTACCTACAGAGGTTGAAGGTTACGAACTTGGCTGGTATAGCTGCCCTCGTTAATTATTGTTGGCGAGTGGTGTTGGCAGTTTTAGTGGCCGTTTTACATATTTTCAGGAGTGTTTTGCACCGAGATTCATTGTGCAGTATTTCTTATTTGTGTTTCAATATTTATTTAGTAGTAATAAATATTCCGGAAATTTTACTCACAACACCATCTAGTCCCAAGCTAAGCAAAGCTTGTGTTATGGGTACAAGACAACTGATAAAAGTACGTATGTACTTTATTTTGTTAATACATATATATTATACATAGAACAAAACCCAAACTACGAAACAAATATTTTCGGATCATACAAACATTTGGTCCGACCCGGGAATCGTACCCGAGACCTCAAGCAGAGCAGTTGCATACACCAGACTCCACCGAGGCAGTTACTTCCATTTGGCGTTTGAAACAGAGATCGCAACATATTTTTCTTGATTTGAAAAGAAAAATGAGAGCCAATTTACAAAAAAAAAACAAATAACAGTAAAAGTAGTGATAAAACTGTAGATTTGAGGTAACTTCAAAAAAAAATTTGAAATATTAGGCAGTAGTGCCTTGATTGCTGTTTACATTCTTATTTGCTTTGAAAAGTTGAGAAGCAACAGACTAACCTGGTTTGGACATGTAATGCGTAGAGATGAGCAAAATGTAAGTTAAGAAAGTTTTAGGTATAGAAATCGACGGATATAAGAGTAGAAGAAGACCAGAGAAAAAATGGATAGATTGTGCAAAAGAGGATATGGACAGGAATGGAGTAATCAGTGAACTGACGTGTGTAAGAGGAGAATGGAGAATAGGAGAAAGAAAACTCATTGCAACCACCCCAATAAAGTTGGGAAAAGGGTTGGGAGATGATGATAATGATTTGCTTTGACTCCTTTATCGTCAAAAAAGATTCAATTATTTGATACGCAAATAAAATATGCCTTATAAGTACTTCTTATAACAATAATATTACATTTCAACGCTTAATGNTTTTACTGGTTATAATTTGGCAAACGGTATTTACTCCTCAACTTGTCATCCGACGAAGGCCTTATCTAAAGATCGCCATTCAATTCTTTCAAGTGTAGTTACAGCCTTATTTCTATTTCGTGTGGGTATTTGTGGTTTTTCACCTCTGTGTGTTTTTAATTATAACTGATGCGAATTATTTCGTCGGGTGTTAAATCAGTGTTTTATAAACCCCTGAACTATTTTTAATCCCCTTTCCATTGTTTGTAAATGTTGATTTTATTTTACGTGCGTGTGTAATGTATTACATTGAAATTACACAATATGTCTGGGAATATTTTAGTAATAGGTCTCCATTACTTGAAGTTGTTTTTTCAAGTTATTTTAAGGGTTCCGTACCTTAATAGGAAAAACGGAACCCTTATAGGATCACTTCGTTGTACGTCTGTCTGTCGTCAAGGCTATTTTTCTCAGGGTCGCGTGGAGGTATCAAGCTGAAATTCATATCAAATACTCAGGTTTACTGCTCCTTGGAGCTATGAAAGCTTCTAAGCCAACGCAATCAAACGATACAGCTGTTTATGTTGCAAATCTTCGACACTCGCAAGGGAATCAATCCCTGCAGGGTGCTTCCCGTGAAGAATCTTGAAATTTGATACGAAGCTACGTCTTAAAGCACAGGTAAAGAAAATATTGCGAAGTTCATATTTTTTTAGTTACTTCATGTAATATTGTATTCAGTTTGGTACGGCAGCCTCGGTGCGCGAGTACGACTCGCACTTAGCAGGTTTCTTTTTATTTATTGTACCGCTTTCTTCTGCAATACCAGTCATGGATAGAACTTAATGATTTTGTGACTTCTTTATATGCAGTTATTTGGTTCTTAATCATTGTTATAATATTCTGTGAATTTAATATAGATTTTTTTTAATATAAAATTAAAACAACTACTACCCACTTTGCCATTGATCTAACAGTAAACGTATGTAAGTAGCGATCAAGAGGTCTCGGATTCGATTCTCGGTTCTTACAAAAGAGTTTGTTGAGTATTATTTATTCATAAAAATGCTTAATAGCATCCTATAAACGTATGTAAGGGTCTTGCCTCGATAGCACTAAAAGCCGTCGATCCTGCGTTGACCTCTTCTCGACGTGTCGGATAGCTGTCCTGTCGAATTGTGAGAGTGAGGGAACAGATTGTGCGCCTGCGTTTGCTCACGTACCTGTGCACTATAACATCTCTGCGTGTTTGGCTGGTTTCCGTTGATTATAGTCGCCGAGGCCAGAATCGCCTAGGAGTTCATCATTGTAACTTTCTACATGAGGAAAATAGCCTACAACCTAAAATATATGTATGTCTTAGCCTGATTACCTCTTACTAATAGACAAAAACCATTTTTCAAATTAATAATTACCATAATTAAGCTTTTATTTTAAGCCACGATCAATTTAAATTGTGTGAATTAAAAAATTTAACTTTAGCCGTTGGGGTCGATGTCTATCTATTCTAATTAATGTTTCAAAGGCTAAAGTTGGAAATTAAAATTATAAACTCTCGTTTTAATGAAGTAATGATTGACGGGTTCGTTAATTAAACATGTCATCATTAATGACAAAAGTTTAGAACAAGGCACTGTTATTATAAATACTAATATGTTAAAAATTGCAACCTACGATTACGTCCGCATCAATAATCTGTTTTACACAGATTGATTCAATCGTAGGTCATGGGTTCGAGTTCCACTCGGGACTTGTTTGTTTGTTTGCTTGTTCCGCACTTAGCCTCTTGATTGGGCCTTTGTACGTTGGTTTGTCATCTTCTTACTCCAACCATCCAAGATCCCAATACCATTTATCAGTCCCACTTGTAACTTATAATGGTATTCAAAATGTGGAGATTCGTTTTGTATCTGGGTGTAATATATCTATAGCATATGTATTGTGTAAATTTATATATATATATAAAATAGTTACTAGCTGACCCGGCGAACTTGCTACCGCCATATTTATTTTCGTGAATATTTTCTAAAGGACCAAAAAACTTATTTTAGTAAGCCCGTGTTAAATTCCCGCAGGGCCGCAGGATAAACGACTAAGCGGACTAACAAAATATAACACCTCCGGTTTACTTTTTGTCCTTTTGTCTTATTCTGACTTGGTATTGTCTCACATCACAATAATAATAATTATCAAATTTGGTGCAGTCGGTCGAAAGTTATGCGACCCATATTATATTAAACCCAATAAGCAATTTAGGGATTTACCAGAAATTACTCCAGGTTACATTTGTGATATACAGTACAAAAACCTATGTACATTGAAAATAACTTAAATAACTTTGCAGTGGTTTTAACCGTTTCTGGAACGCATTAGTGTTGTGGTTTCAAACTCCTTATGGAACAACACTTTGTACGATCCACAAATTGTTGTTCCGAATGTAGGTGTTCTTAGTGCTCGCGACACACGATATTTCTAATGCGGGAGGTGTATTTAAAAATCACAACATTAAACTGAAAACCGTTAGTTTACACTTTAATTTCTCAATCACTTTTTTCAGCATATTGAAACCGCCGCCAAAAATAGATCTAATTTCATTTGAACATTCAATTATGTACGACTCACACCCCGTATCGTGTTTGTAAAAATAGAATCTGAAAATAGTTTATTAAGCTGACAGAAGCAATGAGTGAAGTGAAACACGGGGAATGGGAATGAGTCATTAGTATACGAACCGTAATAGGCAGTGGGTCTCTAGTCTGGTCAAGACTACCCACGCGCGATGTAAATAAGCGATAGCGATGTGGGTTTTTTTACACTTTGTGTATGGAAATCATGCTACCTTGAAAGGTTCTGAACTCAATTACTCGCTTTTGCCTGCGATTTCACCCCGTATGTCGTTTATCGATAATTAGTAACCTATATCCTTCCTCAAGTATTAAAGTATCTCCATGTCAAATTTCATTAAAATCTGTGTAGCGGTTTAGCTGTGAAAGCGTAACAGACAGAGCTACTTTCGAATTTGCGAACTTCACATACGGCAGTCTGATCCCAAACTTAGCAGATCCTGTACCGTAGTAATCATGCTGCTGATAAACATACTAAAATATTTCTTTATATATTAGGCAAGAGTTATGTCGACTGCTTACGACCCATTCGACTTTGAACTTTTTCGATAATCATCTAGAGAAAATCTGTAAAGGTTTCTTCCTTTACTCTGCTGATAAAACGTCTTTTGATGGACATAAGCCTTCCCGGAATCCTCCCCCTCGACAGAAACCGGTCCTATGCTGTTCTATGCCCACATTTAAGGGTTAGAGACCTAATATCTAAACTACTATTATAGAGGTAGACCTGAGATTTACTCAAATCGATATTAATAGAAAATCACAGTCTGTCAGTGCAAAAATGCCCCAAGTTATCTGGCTGCTATTCAGTACTCACTAAAATGGAGAATCTATAGAAAATCCGAATTATTACATCACTAACATATCAGTGAATATTGTAATCACTATAATTGTACCTAAATGCTGACTTTTTTTATATATACCTGTTATATCACATTGCGTGCCCTCTTAACTATAAATAAGTATAATTAGAGAACTTGACTCAATAATTTTGTAACTTTAAGGCAATTAGCCACAATGCCGGTGACGTTCCCACAACAGGTAGAGCGTGTCGTGTGTTGAGTGACTCATGCGTCACTTCGTCTGCCCGTTGTCTATTTGCCCGTCTGAACAAAATGAATATAGGGCTGTCCCATAGTCCCTCATACGTATACGTATACTCATTTGTATATAATGCAGATTAAAATAGGGCTGTTACACGAGAGTTTCTTTAACGTCTGGTTGCTATAATAAATAATAACAATAAATATTTCGGATTACACACAACGCCATCTAGTCCCAAGCTAAGCAGAGCTGGTGTTATGGGTACTAGACAACTGATATAAATCCATACCTATATATTCCAAATATCCATTATTTCACTGCGCCACTGGAGGCAGTCAAATAATGGAATTATAACAGATTTATATAAAAATAAACATTCAAAATTTCATGTTTATAAAAACACAAATAATTTACAAAACACAAGAAATTAATGAACAAAATATTTTAATAGATGAAAAACTGAATACAGAAAATTTTTAAACGCGTGAATTCATAGAGAAGATACAAATGTTAAACAGACATAACATTGTTCATCAATCAGGTATGTAAATGTCAGGGGCGACCCTATCGCGAGCATGAGGCATGACCCGATGCGTCGATAATTGAAGACCGGTATCACGGACATTCCGACAAGACTAACACTTTTATTGTTTTCTGTCATGTGAACCTGTCTTTTACATGGTTTTTGTACATATAATCATTCTCCGTTTGATTACCTCACTGAACTTCTAAGTAAACATGATTGTTATGTAGTCAAAATCGAATGGTAGGTATATCAAATATTTTCCAATGTTCTATTTTCCAAATAAGTATCACATACTTATTCTTATTCGGTGTAATTTTATTGAAAAATACCAGACAAAAAGTACTTAGAATTGCAGCATTTATATTAAGATGAGTGCTGACAGATTGAGAAAGGTCTGAGCTCTATATGAAACACTGGCATTGACATTCCAATGCTGCGATTCTTCAAAAGCTTTTTGTCTTGCACAGGTAATATGGATCGAATGAAAAAATACCAGTAGTAATTTCGGATCAATACCAACCTTTAAAAAAAGAGTGTACTCTCAGTTCAGAGGCCACCACACTAATGAACTTCCGTGTACAGAAATAGTCCTAAGTTACTCTTTTAGTTGCATGACAAACGAAAGTTTAGCTTTTACAAACCATCATAGGGTAACTTTCATCATCATCATCATCAGCCTATCGCAGTCTTCGGCAAATGTGGCCAGCCCACTGCCACTTCAGCTTGCTAATACCGTGGGCTACGTCGATGACCCTGGTTCTTTGTCGAATCAACTCGTTTCTGATGCGATCCCTTAGGTAACTTTAACAGTAGTAAAATAAATATATTTCTAATAGCTTTTCTTCGTGATACGCGATTAAAGATTCTCTGATTTAGGGGAAATAGTGATTCTAAATCCATCTGAAAGTGGTACCTAGCGGGCAGGCGCTAGGAGGTCTTGATGTCATAATAAGCTATTCCCGATTCCTCTTATCTCAGGCGCAGAGTGCCACATCATGTGGTTTTAGTCGGTCTGATTCGGACACACCACCCCGCCGTAAAACCCGGTGGGGTAAAGGTCCGAGCTTGCACCCGTTAAAAAAATGAAGTTTTTTGTCAAAAGTAAAAGCATAGCAGCTGCTAACACATGGAATGATTTATGATTCGATTCTAAAGGATTGCATAACCGCATCATTGCAGTTTGATTTGCGATGTTACTGTTAATTTACGGTAATACATTGGCGATTGATGGCTATATGATCACTATACTAAATATATTTTGAATAACTTAACGAAGTCGTGTTTGGAATTTGTACAGAAATTGGCCAAAGCATCATATTAAGATTTAAAGAAATGAACGTGATACATTCCATACACTTTATATAAATATACAAAATAATAATCTGTCTGTACTTCATTACACTCCATAATAAACTTTTCAAAGTAAAATTTTTCATTATTACTCAAAGACCTTGTTCTGCCTTAGGCGGCTGTCAAAAAATTAACAAAAGCTTTAATATAATACAAAATTTGCTAGAAGCGTCAATGGGGCTTTGTCAATGACAGTTCGCCCCCAGCTCACAAAGAAAATAGTTAATATTGTATTAGTATAGAGTAATCTCAAATTGGACAAAGCTAGTGTTATAGTATCTGTAACGAGTAATAAATATACTTATTTAGTACTTTACATGTAGATACACATATTAAAAATAAATTACATCCAATAATAGAGTAAATGATCGACTCATCACACACCTAGTTGTCCTTTATGTCCAAAGAATCCAGCGGTCAATTCTATTTGTATAAAGGCGCGTTGCCACCAAAATCGTTGGCAATTTCAGTGTTTGCGACTGATCAGAAAATCGCCAACTTTTGTTTCTCTTATGTCCACACCGTGTCGAATCGAGTACTACAATTCGTTCGTCCACGTGTCAGCATGCATGTTTCTTTTTGTTTCCAACTAAGCATCTCCACAGAGCGAAATAATATCTGCAACAAGCGTATTTTATTGATGTTTACCGCCAAAAACAGATACACGGTTCCCAACATTTGTTTACAGTATTTGTTGCCAACACAAGGAAATTACAGAAACTTTTGTCACCAACACGTTGGCAACACAAAAGCTGCCAAATTTTATTCGGTCGAGACTCGTATTTAGAATTTACTATTGGAAAAAGAAACCCGTGAAAACTGCATATAGTAGCTATCTAATAAATATATTTCATGTGTCATATTATTACTCACGATGAAATCCGAAACTACCTAATCAATTTTCATGTTTTTTTTGTAAATTTTGTGTTTTGCTGGCGTGCTTAAGATAGAATGGTAACGGCACGTTTAGACCAAGGAGCCGAGCATGATTGAAATGAGACGCAGACGAAGTCGCATGAGTCACCATGTAATATTATGTGTAGAACCTATAATAGGCTGCCTAAAACAATGATAAAACCTTTCACTCGAGTGCAATAATATAATTCATCTCATTTTGATGGCTGCAAAATATCTGTCACAGTACATCTAACATTAACATCGCTTTAGTATGCCACTTCGTGACAGCACAACGGATTATTCAATCGAATGGATTAGAAAAAGAAAATAATAACATCGTGTGAATCGACTACAATAGTGTTACATGCGTTGCGTGAATGCCGTCTAAGTACAACGCTTTGTCTGTGAGTTGCGTCTTTGCGGAAATCGATAATGCCACATTGCTCGAGATCGATGACCTGCTTATAGTAGCTAGGACTCGTAGGATTTGCAAAAAGCTTTTGCAATTGATGTCCCTAACTTGTAATTTATTAATTATTAGAATATTACCACACTATAACACTACACAAGTGCAACTAAGTCTTTAATTCCACATCATACCTGAAGGGACTATAACCAAGGCATCATCAGCTTTATTTTATACATCTATATATAGTATTAAAATATCATAAAGAGGTAATATTGTAGGAGTAGTATTTGAAGCTACTGAACCGATTTTGAACATTCGTGAGTGTCATAGGCTTAATGATAACCCGAAAAATTATTACAGAGATATCCGTTATACAGCGGAGCCGGGGACGAACGCTAGTTACATACTCGCTTTTGCCTGCGGCAAAATACAACAGCATAGACAGGAGGTACATGAGAGTAACTCACTTATTTCAATAAGGGATCATCCATCAATCATATAAATTTTCCTTTAATATGGAAATTCCGTCCATCCTTAATGAAAACAATTCAGTTAGACACTATATACAACGTATCTGACTCTTTGGACTAGCGGTTGACTGTGCGACTGCCAATGTCGTCATGTGGGTTAACCGTCCCATCGGTTTATGAGAGTGAACAGAGAGTGCACCTGTGTTTGCGCACACACTGGTGCTCTTTAAAANATTTAATATCTTCTGCGTAGTTGGCTGGTCTTCGTTGAGACTGCGGCTAGGAGAACATCATCATCATCATATACATTTGATTACAATAAAAAACCGACTTTAAAATATTCTACTATTGTTTAAAATTGAGAGGTTTAATGTATCTTCGAGTGCGTTAACCGCAATTGTCGCGTTTGCGGAGTACAGCGATCGATTGCGTGCACCAATTAACGGGTGTAATCACCGATGAACCTGATATAAAACCATCTTCGGCTATTAAGTGTTTGTCGTGCGAGTTCATGATTTTTTATTTAATTGTTATTCCTCAACTATAACAATAATTACATAATAGACCCCGATTATGTATCTTTGAATCTGAATGTATTTTTGTTTTATCTGTTCATAAACAAATTGATTTCTGTAGTCCATTTATTCTTATAATAGGTGTCCTATTTATTAATTCCCTTTTATATGCTATGTATATATGTTTATGACACTGTAAGACGCTTTTTTTAAATCATTACTAACCTTTTTTATTCAACTAAGGCGAAGCCAAAACGAAGTGTAGTATAGATTTGGCATTCTATCTGTTTCTATGCTTCACCTGAACGCCTCAATTGTATTTTTTCTTCTCTGTTTGTTACTGTTATCAAAATTTTATAGGGCACGCTACTGATATGTTCTTACTCTTTGAAATTATTACGATATACGTAACTATTTTCATTTCTGTTACAGGTAATAAAACATTCCGTAGCATCTTTTGGTATGTATGTATTTACGCCAACATGTTCTTTAGTGTCATATAAAATCAATCACCCTTTTTACCTAACTGCGTCAGAATGTTGTATGTGTGTATATAGATAATTTTTATACCTCGCTCTACAGTCTAAAGGGCTTGATGTGTTTTGATGTTTTGGGGTATCTAGGTTCGTATCAATCGACGGTCATTGATTCAGGATTATAAAAATATAGAGAAGTAGCTTTGGCCAGCGCGTGAATGTCAATAATCTCGTTCCGTGCCCCATAGTTGCTCAAAAAATCCCCAAAGGTATTTCTTTACATGCATAACTATTATATACTAACGGGCTCGGTGAAATTTGTACCTCCGTATGTATTTTCCTGAAATTTGTCTGAAGTACCGAAAAACTTATTTTAGTAAGCCCGTGTGGTTCATGCGGTCGCCACGCCGATTTGCGCAAGTGTTGTGGGTTCAAAATTCTATATGGGACAACATTTTTTATGCTCCAAAAATTATTGTTCGCAATGTATGGATGTCTTTTATGTTCGTTTCATGTATGTTTGTAAAGACATGGGATGTATTTTCCAAATGTAAGTGCCGGTCATGATTTGAAAAGAGACTTAGACGAGTTGCGTGGGTCAGCTAGTTATTAATAGATATATGTAATCGATATCAAGTTGTCTATTTCCAGAGAAATCTTAATGTGCCACAAAAATACTAATGACATACGATTTTCACGTTATCATATCTTAATGATTCCCTTGAGCTATGTGTTCCTAGAAACTCAATATTGTTGTGTATTTGTACTAACAAGTCGCTGGGGGCAACTTAGGAAATATTTCTTGTTAGTTGTAGTGAACGTGTTTGTACAGGATAACGATAGATTTGTTAAGGTGTACATATAACAATATGTACCATTCCGTTGGGTTAGCTCGAATATTTTATTGTCGATTAACAATTTTATGCGTTCGTTAATAAAAGTTATTTTGTTCACTTCAATAACAGCACGGGCTCTTTCTATGGCAAAATTCTTCACTGCCAATCGTATGGATTGTATTAGGGACTCCAAATTATCATGACATTTAAAGCACCATAAAGCACGACTATAAATCATAATCTAGTGGATTAAGATCAGGACCACATGACGGCCAGTCTTCAGCGCTGATGAAGTCCGGAATGTTCGCTTCTGACCAAGATTGGGAGGATCGAGCTTTAGGACCCGGCGCCGAGTCTTGTTTAAAGGACCATACTTGGTTATCGAACGTGGTGTTTGAAGAGACTTAACTACCCTCTCAAGAATGGTGTCTTAATACACTTGTGCCGATGTTTTGATATATTTCTATAAAAATATGGCTCAGACACTCCTTCATAGCTTACAGCTCAACAAATCATCACCTAAAGTCGGATAATGCCCACGCTGTACTCTGTTGAAAAAGCACCTTTGGAGCTTTCAGTATAAATACTATCATTTTGTTTCTGAATAATAATAATAATGCTGAATTGTAAAAAAATCTCATCCGCAATCAAAATTTTTCTGTGACCTGCCTTTGCGTACCGCTTAATTAGAGGTTTTGATTTTACCACCCTTTTCTTTTTTAACTTATCAGTTGAGAAATGACTAGTGTATCTCCTACAGGGTACACTACAACGTAGAAAAATGACAGATTCCAAACTCAAAAGTATTAATTTGTATATTTTTAATTATAACAGTATTTATGGCCAGACTAAGTCCATACTAATAAATAATTCATATTATTTAGCCTGTACCGGAATAACAGCTGTGCTTAATATTTTTATTNCTTTAAAATCTCCTGCGTAGTTGGCTGGTCTTCGTTGAGACAGCGGCTAGGAGAACATCATCATCATCATATATATTTGATTACAATAAAAAACCGAGTTTAAAATATTCTACTATTGTTTAAAATTGAGAGGTTTAATGTATCTTCGAGTGCGTTAACCGCAATTAACGCGTTTGCGGAGTACAGCGATCGATTGCGTGCACCAATTAACTGGTGTAATCACCGATGAACCTAATATAAAACCATCTTCGGCTATTAAGTGTTTGTCGTGCGAGTTCATGATTTTTTATTTAATTATTATTCCTCAACTATAAGAATAATTACATAATAGAAGACCCCGATTATGTATCTTTGAATCTGAATGTATTTTTGTTTTATCTGTTCATAAACAAATTGATTCCTGTAGTCCATTTATTCTTTAATTTGATAATAGGTGTCCTATTAATTCCCTTTTATATGCTATGTATATATGTTTATGACACTGTAAAACGCTTTTTTTAAATCATTACTAACCTTTTTTACTCAACTAAGGCGAAGCCAAAACGAAGTGTAGTATAGATTTGGCATTCTATCTGTTTCTATGCTTCACCTTAACGCCTCAATTGTATTTTTTCTTCTCTGTTTGTTACTGTTATCAAAATTTTATAGGGCACGCTACTGATATGTTCTTACTCTTTGAAATTATTACGATATACGTAACTATTTTCATTTCTGTTACAGGTAATAAAACATTCCGTAGCATCTTTTGGTATGTATGTATTTACGCCAACATGTTCTTTAGTGTCATATAAAATCAATCACCCTTTTTACCTAACTGCGTCAGAATGTTGTATGTGTGTATGTAGATAATTTCTATACCTCGCTCTACAGTCTAAAGGGCTTGATGTGTTTTGATGTTTTGGGGTATCTAGGTTCGTATCAATTGACGGTCATTGATTCAGGATTATGAAAAATATAGAGAAGTAGCTTTGGCCAGCGCGTGAATGTCAATAATCTCGGTAAAGAGTAGTCCTACTTCAAGAATAAAAGGCTCTTTATGTCAAATTTCATTGAATTCGGTTCAGCGACTTAGCCACGAACCAATTTTACAGACAAGCTTGCTTTCAAATTTATACTATTAGTGTTTAAGTATTTATTTAGTTACTACAAAATTGAAAACCCCTTAGAGAATTAATAAAACCTGAAGATTTCACACAGTCGGTTTATTTGCGATATGTAACCCACTTGAACCTTATTTCAAACGAATTTGTCTATTAGAAGTCTCTGTTTAGTCGAATTTTGACGGATTTATATGTAATTTTATCGCTAACTTTAATTTTGTATATTATTGTATAGATTTTTGCACCACAAATGATCAAATTTTATATCGGAACTCTTATTTTCACTTTGTTTTCAACTTTATTGCACACTAGCCTTTGCCCTCGGCTCCGCCTGCGGCTATGAAGAATTATGCGGTAATTTTTTATAGGTAACTCACTAATAAAGTGACTTTCTATTAGTTAAAGTATTTTCAAAATCGTTTCCAAAATTACCCTCTCTCAAAAATCCAGAAATTACCCTCTGCAACCTCAGAAACTTTCACATCAACAGCCTCTGCAGTCCACTGCTGGACATAAACCTACCCTTTTAATACCACGGATTGTTTTTTTTATGTAATTGCTTGCAAACGAGCATATGTATAGCCTGATGGTAAGCGATTATTGCCGCCCATAGACAACCCGCAACACCAGAGGTATCACAAGTGCTTTGCCGGCCTTTGGGGATCTGGAACGGGTGGGGGAGGGGTTGAGCTATGGGCCTCCGGTATCCGGGCGGCGGAGGCACGCCTACAAGCGCCTCATGCCGCCCTGAGTGTGGCCGCGGATGGACGAGACGGGTTTTCCCCCCATCCATTTCACAGGCCAGCCGCGAGGGGGCGACGTAACGCGTGTGCCGTACGTCGCCAAAATTGAGAGCTTACCATCAGACGACGGAGCCCGCTTCAGTGCGGGCAGGCGCTGGGAAGGGTCCGAATGTCGTAAGAGAGCGGTTCCCGNGCGGATGGACGAGACGGGTTTTCCCCCCATCCATTTCACAGGCCAGCCGCGAGGGGGCGACGTAACGCGTGTGCCGTACGTCGCCAAAATTGAGAGCTTACCATCAGACGACGGAGCCCGCTTCAGTGCGGGCAGGCGCTGGGAAGGGTCCGAATGTCGTAAGAGAGCGGTTCCCGGATCTCTCCCGTCTCAGGCGCAGAGTGGCACACCGTGTGGTTTTAGTCGGTTCGATTCCGACACACCGCCGCGCCGCAAACCCCGGTGGGGTGAAGGACAGAGGGGGTCTCCACACAAAAAAAGGGCATCCGGTATCCTCACTTTCTCGGTGAACACAGCGCAAGCGCTGTTTTACGCCGGTTTTCTTTATCCACCCGGTCGAGCTGGCTCATTCATACTGAAGTGTGGCTATCCACGGTAAAGAGTTTCAACTTTTCCTGCTTTTTCTCCCATAATCGCCTCATACGACACCCTTCTTAATCCGTCACCACATGGAATAATATTAGTATGGATAATGTTCAAAACTTTTAAAGCTTAATACTTCTTATGCACATACACATCAATAATTTCAAATGTGGCATGCTTCCGTGCCCCATAGTTGCTCAAAAAATCCCCAAAGGTATTTCTTTACATGCATAACTATTATATACTAACGGGCTCGGCGAAATTTGTACCTCCATATGTATTTTCCTGAAATTTGTCTGAAGTACCGAAAAACTTATTTTAGTAAGCCCGTGTTACATTCCCGCAGGGCCGCAGGGTATACGACTAAGCGGACTAAGAATATATAACACCTGCGGTTTTCTTTTATTTATCTCAAACCTTGTCGTGACAATAACAAACAAATAAAAAAAAAGTGCGTGCGTACAAAATACACATGTCAGAAGTGAAACTTCTTAGCTCTCTCCAACCTCTCGCTCCATGGCACTGTGCGTCATACGACAATCGCTCTATCTCACTTGCTTGCTCCCTACTCTCACTCCATCGCTAGTTGCTTCATGCTACGTTCGCACTGACTTACTCTCTCTCAATCGGTCTCGATCGCTCTCTCTCTCTTTTTCGACACTTCCGTTGCATACTTGCGTGACGTTACATTTGTAAAAATTTTACCCTCATGCGCCTAAAGAAGTTTCACTTCAAAACAGAACTATCCAACTTGGTGCAGTCGATCGAAAGTTATGCGCGTAAACACATTTTTATTGTTAATTTTTTATATAGATAATTCTCGTGTCACATTGTTGCTCACAGTGAGTTCCGAAACTATCCAACTGAATTTAATATTTTTCCAGGCGTTTCGCAATTGTGTCTAAAATGGGATAGTTAACATCACGGTTGGCCTTGTGACTAGTGGTTCAAGCGGTCGCCACGCCGATTTGCGCAAGTGTTGTGGGTTCAAAATTCTATATGGGACAACATTTTTTGTGCTCCAAAAATTATTGTTCGCAATGTATGGTTGTCTTTTATGTTCCATGTATGTTTGTAAAGACATGGGATGTATTTTCCAAATGTAAGTGCCGGTCATGATTTGAAAAGAGACTTAGACGAGTTGCGTGGGTTAGCTAGTTATTACATAGATATATGTAATCGATATCAAGTTGTCTATTTCCAGAGAAATCTTAATGTGCCACAAAAATACTAATGACATACGATTTTCACGTTATCATATCTTAATGATTCCCTTGAGCTATGTGTTCCTAGAAACTCAATATTGTTGTGTATTTGTACTAACAAGTCGCTGGGGGCAACTTAGGAAATATTTCTTGTTAGTTGTAGTGAACGTGTTTGTACAGGATAACGATAGATTTGTTAAGGTGTACATATAACAATATGTACCATTCCGTTGGGTTAGCTCGAATATTTTATTGTCGATTAACAATTTTATGCGTTCGTTAATAAAAGTTATTTTGTTCACTTCAATAACAGCACGGGCTCTTTCTATGGCAATATTCTTCACTGCCAATCGTATGGATTGTATTAGGGACTCCAAATTATCATGACATTTAAAGCACCATAAAGCACGACTATAAATCATAATCTAGTGGACCACATGACGGCCAGTCTTCAGCGCTGATGAAGTCCGGAATGTTCGCTTCCGACCAAGATTGGGTGGATCGAGCTTTAGGACCCGGCGCCGAGTCTTGTTGACAGGACCATACTTGGTTATCGAACGTGGTGTTTGAAGAGACTTAACTACCCTCTCAAGAATGGTGTCTCAATACACTTGTGCCGATGTTTTGATATATTTCTATAAAAATATGGCTCAGACACTCCTTCATAGCTTACAGCTCAACAAATCATCACCTAAAGTCGGATAATGCCCACGCTGTACTCTGTTGAAAAAGCACCTTTGGAGCTTTCAGTATAAATACTATCATTTTGTTTCTGAATAATAATAATAATGCTGAATTGTAAAAAAATCTCATCCGCAATCAAAATTTTTCTGTGACCTGCCTTTGCGTACCGCTTAATTAGAGGTTTTGATTTTACCACCCTTTTCTTTTTTAACTTATCAGTTGAGAAATGACTAGTGTATCTCCTACAGGGTACACTACAACGTAGAAAAATGACAGATTCCAAACTCAAAAGTATTAATTTGTATATTTTTAATTATAACAGTATTTATGGCCAGACTAAGTCCATACTAATAAATAATTCATATTATTTAGCCTGTACCGGAATAACAGCTGTGCTTAATATTTTTATTTATTTATTGCCTGTGAAACCCTCTGCATGCAAAATTTCATGGAAATCGTTGGACCCGTTTCCGAGATTTAAATTATCAAACTCTCGGAACTTTGGTTATTTAATGTTTTCTGAAAGATCTAATCCATATTGTAGCTACATTAATGTCACACTTCCAATCACACAATCTACACATAAGAAAATAATATTAAAAGACATGAAATAAGCTATAAAAGAGTAAAAGTTATTAATTCAACTATAGAACTATTAAAAGTACACCATAAAAAGCTGTTAATGTGAACCATTTGACTAAATGACAATCGTTGAAGAAACACATTATATACATATATTCTTACTTTCTTTGCCATCCGAACCATTATTTCTAATATATCTCATTACGACCCCCAACGACACATTTGCTACCACATCTTCAGAGACCCCATTACGGTTGCAAACGATCTCATTTCCAATGATAAACGCAATCTTCCAACAATATTTCGCCGAGCAAATGAAAAGTTCACACTCAAAGCGTTTACCCATTTATTACTAAAATAATATTGTACTGCTATTGTAAACTGAATTGCCTTAGTTACAAGTAGTACGTTTATAAGTACCTATTAAAATATGTTTTAGTAAAAGAATAATTAGTTTTATATTGTATCAATACTTATATAATAAAAACAGATATAAAAACGACATGTCTTCTTTTTACAAGTAGCATATTTACTAAAAATGTGTAGGTACTGAGCGTAAGTCGGTCTTAAAGAAGGGTTTGTAAGCTTTAAGGGTTGGGCCATCAAGACCAATACAATAAAATGTTACAACCTTGACCCCATTGTTTCTCGTTCCACAAAGTTTTCGGACCTAAAGGGTGCAATTTATGCTAAAGATTAATCTTTATGTATACTGCCACTCTAGACACACTGTAGGCGTAAATTTCTTTCGCCTTTTATTCGTGGGTTTTCTAGTGGTCTTGTAATAAACATTCAGTTGAAATTACAGTAAGTTGATTAAAGTTGATGTTAATTTACAAACTAGTAAAATATAGTTCACCAGTAATTCTTTACATAACTGTTGTACTGTATATTATGTTATAGATTTACTATACCTCTGCATATTTTTGCATGAGGAATTGTCATTAAGCTACGTCCGCTTTTCATTTAAACCAGACGGTTAAGTACAAAAGTATAGGCCAGCACGTAACTTGGCCAGATTTCGACGAAATGGGGATGAGTTCGCGCATGGTACATTAGCGCAACATATCCAAAACAAACAAAATTAAATCGTAGTCGATTGACACTCCAATCGATTGCTCGGAACGGTGCGACTACAATCCCCGCGTCCCTCTATCAACCAAAAAGACCTGAAAACGACTTCTGCGCATCTAACGA
This sequence comes from Hyphantria cunea, assembly GCA_003709505.1. Classification (NCBI taxonomy): domain Eukaryota; kingdom Metazoa; phylum Arthropoda; class Insecta; order Lepidoptera; family Erebidae; genus Hyphantria; species Hyphantria cunea. Next base: position 278,055 of record PKRV01000566.1, read on the forward strand.
AGCTGGCCAAGTTACTTACCAGTCTCTATACAAACTTTATAGCAAACCGATCGCACCGCTTTGACAGCAGCCAAAGTGTAGAATTATATTCTGGTGTTTCAAAACGTATGGATTATATTGAATATTTATGGTTTTTTAGACTTGTATATAAACTTCGTCTTTATCGTTACTTTGCATAAAACGTCGAAATATGAACGCCTTTTTGATTATCGAATAGTAAAATAAAAATCAGCGGCAAAATAAAGTAATTTGAGTCGTAGATGCAAACAAAATAAAATTCAATCATCACGAAGTTTGATAACATGAACAACTCTCGTAAAGATTTTTCGTTTACGTTTTTTCAATACATACCGATACGCACGTATATATTTAGCAAACACATTTATTATTCCGACTATAAAATGTCACATAAATAATACACGTGAATACATATATGTTGGCGCTCATAGCCCAGTGTTGGCGCTCATAGCCTAGTTGCACTCGGTGATTAGAAACAATCAGCGAGGGCAAGCAACGACGGCGCGGTCAGTACTTGGATGGGTGACCGCTGGTGGCATGTTACCATGAGCGTCTCCGTGATTCGGAGGTCACGTTAAGCAGTTTTTTTCAGCGGTTGTTATCATAGGATCACAGTCGTGAAGCTTAATTGGAGGCCTTCGGGCGGCTTAAAAACATCCAACGGTAAGATTACGTAGCCGCAACGTTGTCTTGCCAGTCCCCAACCCGCACTTGGCCAGCGTGGGGACGTATGGCCTTAACCCTCTCCTGAGAGGAGACCCGAGCCGAGCAGTGGGACATTATGGGTTGTTGATTTGATTTGATTTGATTTGACATATATGATAACTTTTCAGTGCTTATTATGTAAGGTAATGTATTCAGTAGCGATATCTCAAGCTGGTACCGTTCGAAAGCCTATCAGTATTCTACACAATTATTAAGTTTATTATAGGCCACAGTCTATAAAAAGGTAAGAGTGCTTATTGCTTGTTGAGAGTAATTAAATGCAATGTATGAATGTTCTTTAATTACCAAAGCAATTACATATTTTGAAACTCCGCAATAGATAAAATAATAGGTCCATGTCTATTTTAAAACTATATTGATGGACTCTGCCGCAAAAGTATTTTTTTTTTCAACTAATCGCCGTCCATTGTTCATCGAAGGTCTCCCCCAAGGAGCGCCTACTGTTAGTGTATCGTTCCGCAGGGTAAAGTACATATCATGAACTTTTAATGCATTAAGTGATAAGATGATGGTTCCATTATCATGTCAAAAACTGATGAAATTTACATAGTACCTAGATACAAGATTTTCGCACCATACATACATATATATCATTTAACTGCCTCGGTGGCGTAGTGGTAGCGTAAGCGACTGCTGCGCATGAGGTCTCGGGTTCGATTCCTGAGTCGGACTAAATGTTTGCATGATCTGCAAATATTTGTTTCGGAGATTGGGTGTTTTTTATGTATAATATGTATGTGTTTACAAAAAAAAGTATATATATGTATTTATATCAGTTGTCTAGTACCCATAGTACAAGCTCTGCTTAGTTTGGGACTAGATGGCGTTGTGTGTTAAAATGTCCGAAAATATTTATTTATTTATATGTTGCTCCTACACGTTTTGTATGTATCTCATTACAAAATAACTACAAAACGGTCCAATTATGCTGGACTGCCTTAAAACGAAAAAAACTGTTGTGTGAGCTAATGTATGCTAATGTGCGTGCAAACCATTGCAAGTTGCTTGCGAATCGAGTGTTAATAATGAAAATGACAATACAACACAACTGAACTTAATGGTGAATAAATGGATATTATTTCTTTAACGCTTTCGTAGCAGTCACAGCTTATCTCGAACCAGGTGACGCACAATTTAAAATGCCTTTGTTCAGCAGTGGACATATAAATGTATTTAAGATTTTGCGCAAACTTCAAGCTCCACATCAACCATCCCATGAAAAGTAAGTAGACATTAGTCTACTGGCAAAGTGTAGGGTAATCCAGAGATGTATAGGTATTTATTGTACTTGCGTATGTGTAAATTTTGACATTTTTTATTATGAGGAAAGGCATGAGAAATTTGCAACTAAATCTATGTACCTTTTTAAAATTATATCTTGTTACTTAAATACATACCGTAGTTCTATTTTCAGTTCTTTTTTAAAAAGAATACGAATTCCATTTAGGCTATTTCCACCATCCTCCGTAGATTTTAAAGCAAAGTTGTAATTCTCGTATAAAAATATCAACACTTACAAATATGTTAGTACAATAAACACATTTTTATATTGATACTAGATAATTTCCGCGGTGTCTATCGCGGTATAACTTCACCTGCAGGTAACGTCGCGGGTAGAATCAATTTCTTTTAATTTAAACCTTTCTCGAATCCTCACGGATAGACATAAAAATTTCATTAAATCGATTCAGTCGTTTAGGAACAGTTTAGTCGCATACACACGCACAGAAGATTATAATTTGAGACAAACTATATTTTATTATCACAAAATGTATCTACACTTAGCAATAAAGATTTCGAATTTGAATGGGATCATACATACATTAGTTCGAAAGGGTATTTTGCCATCGCTGATACAGACGTTACACTTGAAATTATACTCTGCGCAGTCAACAAAACCGTCGTGTTCTTACATAAATATTTCGGCTCAGCCCTTCCTCCTTCCATACCCCCGCACGTGTCTGTCTGTACGTGACCGGGAGTGAAAAAGGATTATACATCCTAGTGCAGACTACGGATCTGTTACGATTTATTGCTTTTTCAATAACTGCGCTCTACATGAATATCAACAAACTCAGACACCGTTTTAATGATCACAATGAAAGTTAAATCATTTTATTTTAAAATAAATATGCAGGAATATGGTATATGTGCCTACAAAACCTGTAGTTTGTTTGTAGTGTTCCGATTTCTAAACAAAAAGTAAAAATCGTAGAAAAATCATCTGTAGCAGAGGTCTTTAGTGGAATCTTATGTGGCTTTGTAGATCACTGAATTTCTTATTTTAAATGTAATTAAACTCGCTTTTACAAAAATTTGGAATAAAAATTTATTGAAAATAGTTAAGAAAACATTAAATGCCAATTAATTACGATACCAAACTTGACAGACTTTCATCCGTTTGACTTTCTTGCCGAGCAGCAGCATGGCATACAGAAGCGCTTCAGCAGTTGGTGGACAACCAGGGACGTAAATATCAACCTAGTCAAAAGATTCGAGTTTAAACAGTGGTACGACTTCAGCTATTGTTTAGTGACTAAAGTGACGGGCAAGAAACCTCCTATTCTCGAGTCTCTAAATCTAATTCAATAGAATTCTCTTGATTTAAAAGCACATACATACATAGCAATATCAACTTCGTCAATGATGAGCTGACATCAAAAGTACTAAAAACACCAAAAGTGTATATCGGTTATCGCGATAAAGATTCTTCATTTCAAATTTCATTGAAATCGATGCTGCGAATTAGATATGAAAGCGCAACAAACAGCGCAATTAGTATGGATTAGTTACTTTATATCAATTTCAAACAAGACTTACGGGTACAATCCTATCACAGCCTCGTACAGTACTATACGTGTAATGGTAGTAGCCTCCCCCATTAGCACAGCTGCCCATTGAAACTACCCATTTAGGATCAGGCATCATGTCGTAGGTTTTGCGAAAAATGGGGGCCATTTTGTTGGTGACTGTTCCAGCTACGATGATCACGTCGGTCTGCCGTGGTGTACCGCGGAACACCATGCCATAGCGATCCATGTCGTATCTTAAATAAATATAATAGTTGTTATTGTAATTGTTTTAAATGTAGTCATGTTGATTACTCCTTACGTACGTACGATTACAGAAATTAACGAGAAAATCAATCATTGAGACTTCTAGAAAACCAGGCGTTTCTTGGAATACGTCCAATGAGTCTGAATCACATTGTTACTAAGTTATCAGTTTGCTAAGAATTTTAGTAGTTAGGTAGTATTTGTTGCCATAGAGCAAGTTCGTATATAAAGGAGAATTAAAAAAAAGTGTAGACGCAGAGATAACATCGATGTTAACGCTTCGAAGTGCGAACGCTTTTAAGTGTCAAAAGAATAGTCGATTAAAAAATGCTGTGACCTGACCTCTTGTCCTTAGAAGGACACAAATATATTTTGTTAATCTTCATAACAATTGAGGGTCGATTCTGGCAATAGTCTCTTTTGGACAGATCTATTGTTAACTAAAATACGTGACTGCGATGTCACACGTATCCTTACAATGTACGAATCCCTTAAATATAAAATGAAAGGGAGAGCTATCAAATGGATGTAACAATTCTTTTTTGTCCCCTTCGTATTTTTTGCGGAGAATTCCTTTGTATAAATACGGCAAATAAATACAATTTGTCAATGTCTCTGAACCTTTACTGTAACGGAAACTTTTTATTGGAAAATTCACAGCTGCTGTTCAGTAATAGGTAAATTGAAATGCTTATATGTTCTTGTAAGAATGTCTTTTTTTTATTCGCTTCAAATATAAGCTTTCTGTAGAGTAATCGAAAAAAAAATAACTGGCTTTTGTTGATATATACAATTAAGGAATGTAAATTTTATCAAAATTTGCACGAAATGTTACTTCGGAATATGGACTTCGAATTCATAACTTTAAGGAAATAGAGTTAAAAATTTGAGATTTGTGTAATACCACAGATCACACTGTGATATTTATCTTTCACTGTTCCTGATATTTAACAGCGATATCAAGTCACAAGAGGGCCGCCATGTCAGTAGATCTATCTACTAGTATTAAACTAGCATAGTAGTTCTATTATCTCAAAGTTTTCTCTGAAACAGAAGAAAAGAGACTTGCCAAACATCTTCATATCATAGTGGTTTTCTATTTGTTTCAGCATTAACACAGTTAACCTATTCACTTATAAAAGAATTCATTATGCAACCAGATCAATTGACCACAGTCTTCCTATGAAGCAGTAATTAGGCGCTTTCAATGCGAAGTGCTATATCTAACTTTGCGTAATTATTTGACGTCTTTAATTTGACATACATTATATTGGAGTTGGATTACCTAGGACCCGCGTAGTGCATCATTTCCAAAGCGCAGCAGGCGAGCCCGAAAGTCAATGGCCACAACGAACCTTTACGACCCCAGTTGAGGATATCATCTGCTCGAGCAACCACCCATTCCATGGCGCTCTGGAACATAAACTTACTAAGTTACATAAAATTATAAATGCATCATTAGAGTTAGCGAAATTTAATGTCTGACATTTCGTTGGTTCCTGATGGTTCTAATTACGTCTGAAGGGCAAATTAGATAAAAAAATGGGTTATAAAAAGTAATGTGTCAATTTCGCAACAACCAGAAAAGTGATTTCAGTATAAGAGAAGCCAGAATATACGGGCATTTACTTAAGTAAATTTCAGTAAAGCTTGAGCAGTGATTGCACAATTAAACAACCAAATACACATAAAATAAAATAAAAACATGAAGGTTTGTTAGCAAATAATTCGAGTGATATAGACTCTCCTGTTAGCTAGCTAGTTGTCGAAGTTTAATATATATACTATGATCCAAGGTAATTGGCACAAACCTAAAAAAAACATGAAAGTAAGGCAAAGACTTACAAGGAATATTAAAATGTCTGTTTGCAGAAATTACGCATGGCGTATACTAAGACTCTTAGATACTTACTTTCACAAGTCATTACATTAGAATAAAGATATATTTGCGACTTTTAATATGAATCGAAAGGTTTGCTTATTTTGGCCTGAATACCCTTGTAATACAATCCGAGGAACTGATAAGGGACAACGGACGGGACCTCACGATGCCTAGATTCCCGTAGGTATAAGACCCTATTCCATCCCATAATTGGGAATCGGATAGGGTTGTCGATATATTCAGTTACTGGTAAAAGGTTCAAGCAATTTTAGTAATAGCGGTTTTTATGAGGTGGTTGGGTTTTAGAAGTAGATTTCTGGACTTGACAAAGAACTTTTTATACATAGATGTTATAGATATTTGAGATGGCCTAAATGAAAATAAACTCCACTGTCCACTTGAAATTCATTAATTTTCTGACAATACAGTGTTAAATATATCGTTTGATTTAAAGATATTACTANGATTTTTTTTTTTTTTAAAAGACAACTCCCGCATTAGGAATATACATTCCTGTGTCGCGGGGATCTTTACAAACATACATGAAACGGACACAAAGTACACCCAGACTTAGAACAACAAATTTATGGATCACACAAAGTGTTGTCCCATGTAGGATTTGAACCCACAACACTTGGCGCAGTAGGAAGTGGCGTGGCGACCACTGAAACCACTAGGCCAACCGTGTAGTCAGATTACTATATACAACTGCTAGTTTTTATATAAACCTGCTTAAAATTGGTATAACACTCAGTCAGAACTTCAATACATGTCTTTAGGTAAAAAAATAATTAAAGGCACTGATATAATCATCGAGCTTCAGACTGATCTATTCAATACCTTTGTAACATAAATATAAAAAATATATTTCCATGCCAAAATAGCACAAGAACACTAATAAAATGTGTATTCTATAAACGTATGCCCACCCTATTCCTCGTTTAATTTCTCTTTAGGCGAGTACCATTAATGCCGGATTACTGGACTGCTATCCGGACTTTGCCGGAGATTATCCGCACTACTGAGCTTATGTACAGTAATACGTTTGAGAATATCTAATATATTAAATTCTCGTGTCGCGGCGTTTGTTGCCAACCTCCTCCGAAACGGATGGACCGATTTTTATGAAACTTTCTGTATATACCGGATAGGTTTGAGATTCGGCCAGCATTTATTTTTCATACCCTTAAAAATAATGGTTTTTAGACAATATTTTTTATATTCGGCAAAACAACGTTTGCTGGTTTCAATTATAACGAGACATTTCTTCTTCAACAAAAATTCAGGAAAGCTAACGAGTGAGTGGCTTAAAGAAGTAAATGCTAACTGTATACATATGATATACTAATACGTATATTATTAAGAAGTTAAGTTTGTGAAGTTGTAGGGGGTAATGACATCATGTCCATTAAAATTATGTTACTCTTCTGGCTGATTCACACACTGCACTTAATTTACTACGACGTATAAATAAGCTCGTATCAACCTTTATTTAGAAAACATTTTCGGAACGAACGCTTTACAACCATTGTTTACAATTACCGATCATTGCGTACACTGTTAGAATATTTTTTAAAGGTGGATCTACATAAAGTCACTCGGAAAATTTATGAATATTATCACTTTATGTTGCTTTTGTGAAATAATTTATTACTACCTGGATGCCCGAGCTTTGCACGGTATCCTAGCTTGATCGATTTATCGCCCCCGAAACCACCTGCATACTAAATTTCACGAAAATTGTTGACCTGGTTTCCGAGGATTGCTTGTTTAAGGTAAGTATAGATATTTTAGTGTGTCCGTTGGACCATCAACCCAGTCCACTTCTGTTGAAACCAACATAAAAACCACGTTAAGTACTTTTACTGAATATGTCTATACCGCACAAACTTCACTAAAAGAAATACCAATGATACTAGAAGGTAGTATTCATATGAAGACCTGTCAAATCTGTATAATGTATGACAGTGACTCTCCGCTTCCTGGTGGAAAGCATAAGCAAAATCCAAGAGTGGTGGCTACCGTACTCATTACGTATGCAGACAATGCAACAATATAGTATGGTGACCTATGCTATGGCGGCTTAAGTGAGATGTTTCTGCATCATTGGGCAGCATCAGTTTGCAATACTAGATGTGTAAGTGATTTATCACTTGTGTAATGGTAAACTGAGTGTTACTTCCACATACGAATAGATCACGTTTCCGACATCCCATTGAATATTAATGTTTCCCTCATCCTTATTTATTAAAAACTTAAGCACATATTAGACTTAATACCCGAGACATTCTCAATAATACAAATAAAAAAAAAATGAGATGTCTGTTTCTTACTTCAAATTAACAGCAACTTGCACTTGAAAGTATATACGGTACTTTAAGAAAGCATTAAAAATTTAGTCTGTTCTGGCTAATGGAATGGCCGGACCCATTTTGACGGGACTTTCACTGACAGATCTATTAGTAACCTAGGCTTCTTAGAGTACTACTACTTTCATTTTCTAGATTCTCCTGCGGTGTCACCCTCGGTTGTTATACCGTTGGCACTGCGGGGCTCAACTATTCCCTCATAAAATTTGACAACGCGAAAAATTTATTCCTTCGAATGTTACGAATGTGACGCTTCCTTAATGTCTGTCCTCTTTGTGTACGTGCTAGTAAACATAAATTAATTAGACAAAGTAAACATTATAACAGTGGTCGCCACGTTCCATATATCAGCGGCGTCATAACATAAATCCTCGTGTGTAAATTATTATGTAAACACGAAATTCGAGCGTACAAAGAGAACTGTACATCACTATGTATGCGGATAGACTGTTGACAGAAGATAGCAATCGCTTTACTATCGATTTTATATTCTTTTCACTTACACTAGAACATGCGTTGATCTGAATTATCTGTTCATAATTAACACAAACCGGTATATCTGTTCATAATAAATAAATACCCCCGTATGTATAAAAGTAGAAAAAAGGAAAGAATACTGTTTGTGCTGGATATTTCTGGAGATAATATTCCAGGTAAACATAGTCGCTTCCTTTACTTCTATTTTCAGGCAATTAGCGTTCTCAAACTTAAGACTTGTAAAATTGCCCGTGGATTACCAGTGACCAATCGCCGATCAATATCATTTTTGTTAAAACATCTAAATTAAATATATTTAGGTATTATTTTGGCTTATGACGTCACGAATAAGTTGTGGTTAAAGCGTTCACATTCGTGGTTGATTACTGCGTTGGGTGTTGTAGGTTTGATTGGGATAACACTTTGCGTAATCCATAAACTGTAAATACATAAATTTCTGTTATATGCAACACGGAATATGTTGGAGTTCCTAGTCCAGGAGTTGTTTTAGAATAATAATTGAATTAGCGATCGTAAACATTACTAATACCTATAAATTACACGCAACAAGTGCAACTGGTCAATGTATGACTTCGTAATGGTCTTCGTTGATGTCTTGCATGGAAAACAAATAAATAAAACTGGGTAGCCTTTATTAAAACCATAACACAAAATATATCTAAGTCCTTTACCTGCTTGGGAGCGTGGAAAGGCGAATACCTCCTCGTATCGGTCAACTTGTACGCTTTCATGTAATGGTTTGGTGCTCGTGGCGCCACGTTACGATGAGGCACTTGAGGTATTTTCTTCTCCTTAGTTTTGTACTTGGCGCAGGGATCATCTGAGGCATTCCTCTTGGATATCTCATTGTAGGCAGGTATGTAGCGTTGAGGGTTAGGTCGTATATCGGTTCTCCATTGTAGGTCTTTGGTGAGAAACGGAACTGTTTTTATTGTCTTTCTTTCATTTCTGCAACGATAATTTTTTTTTATTTACTAAACATTCAATCAAGTAATGGATGTGTTACTAATAGGACATCTTAGCAACACTAACCTATTTCTACGTATCACCTCTCGAAACTGTCGCTCTAATTGTGTTTCAAATCTCATGTTTGTTGATTCCTAAAATTTATGTTTAACTCGGGTGTGTATACACTATGTATTTGATCAAAAATCGGGACAGATACAATTGAAAGCTATAAATCACTTTCTACATATAGAACTTGACTGAGTATGACTCAAAGTGCATGTATACATTTATATTATCCTGGCATTTATATATATTATAAAGTTTAGTAACTAATGGTCGTGATTTCACTGTAATTAGATCCAATTTCCATACTGGTGTGTCAATAGTTCTATTCGTCGGATCTGAGATACTGACACATTTAATTGTATTACGTAGTATGTAAGTTAGTTGATATAGATATATTAATAGTAACTATTAGTCACTTCAAACTTATGTTGTGGGTCTATTGTTATGTAGTTAGACTGTGGCAATCCACATTAGACCATCATCAATTGCTTGGGTGGCGCAGTGGTGGCGTATGCGACTGTTGCGCTTGGGGGGGTCGATTCCCTGGTTGGACCAAATGTTTGTATAATCTGCAAATATTTGTTTTGGAGTTTAGATGTTTTCTATATATAATATGTATGTATTTACAAAAAATAACTTTGTATGTATTTATATCAGTTGTGTAGTACCCATAACACAAGCTCTGCTTAGCTTGAGACTAGATGACGTTGTATATAGATAGATGTCCGAAATATTATTATTATTTTGCAATGAATGTGTCTGAGTGCAATTTGTTTACACACGAGTATGTTTGTCATGTAAATCTATGGCAATCGTTATTGCGAAGTCAGTGCCCTCAAATATACTGACAATTGGTTCAACCTTTGCATTCATATCGCCCTCAGATTTGCGGAGGTCCCATGTCAGTCGCTACGTGAAAAATATGATATTCTGGTAACCTGGTTGAACTAGTAGCCGGCCCCAAATAATCTTGGGAATAATAAAGGCTAGGAAGATGAAGATTGATAATGTACACTGGGTATATAACGGTATGGGGAAAATAGTGATATCTATATGTAAAACATTTATATTTACAAAAAAGAATATATTTCTTTATATCTGTTATCTAGTACCCATAGCACAAGCTGTGCTTAGTTTTGAACTAGATGGCGTTGTGTGTTAGACGTCCAAAATATCTAATTATTTTATGTTTATGTATTTTCCATGTAAGAAAAGATAAATCAGTTCATAGCATAAAGGGCCACTCTCCAGACGTCTATTTCCGTGTCAGTACAAATTATGTTCAGTTTAACAAAGAGTAATTAAAACAATTATTAAAGTATGTAGTACATCCTTGGCTCGCCGTACCCTCGTTAGCACACGAACGTGACCGAAACCTCAAAGTACTCTACAACATACCAGCCACGTTGGCTGGTATGCACGTTATTAAATATATTACTTAGTGAAACATTACACGAAATTAAATTTAAAACATTTAACTTTCGACAGACGCTTGTCTGTTGCTTTTGCTGGCAACATTGAGGCTTTAAATTTTGAACAGATTTAAAAGTTTCAAGGCTCCGTCATTTATTAGCCCATTTGGAATAAAACATAACACAGCCACGCGTATTTCCCAGAGGGGTAAGCAGAAACAATTGCTCACGAAAAAGATTGTATCGAAGTAAAAGATTTATACCTATATAACTTTTATCCATGAGGACACAAAATTAATCCCTTTTTAATTTCATTCTCTTTGTTAATGTTTTATATAATGTTTGTTTTGTTTCTGCTACTCTTTATCTTGTTGAACAATAATGTTATCTTGTTCAAGATGAGGAGTAGCAAATAAGAACAATATTAATGCATGTGTGTAAACAACTGTACACCCATGGTTACTAAAATACATATATTTCTTTCAAATTTATCAATTCTATTCTTTCAATTCTATCAAACTTATGTAGATCCCGTCTTAAAGCACTATCCACGCTACCTATAATTATTTGATGATTTACCTCCACGATATATCTTTAAATGCCTGTCTCGATAACCGCAACATTCCTGATATATTTCCAATAACACGTTTATTTTATATTTTCAGTAAGATATTTGTAGATGAATTTTGTTTGCGCTGCTCTGCCTTTACTGCCTATGACAGGTTGACGTTGACAGTTAAGTGATCGTTCGGGATTTGAAACTTGTCGTTTTGGAATAATAATCTGTTCCGTATGAGTTTAAGGTTTTAACACAATTTAAAGTTATATGAAATATTTTATAGTAACACTAGCTGATCCACGAAACTTTGTTGGCGTCTCTGTTCAATCATGTTTAGCTCCTAATGGCCTAAGCGTGATGTTAACTATCCTATTTTAGACACGTCAATAAACGTTTTTAGTTGTAACAACAATGAAATCAATTATCATCATATACTGCAGATGCAAGTACTCGACCTGATAGGGGTTGCGTCTATACATTTTTGTGGTAGTACCTACAGTCAGAACAATATGGTGGGGAGTAGCCATACGCAAGCGTTCCCTTCTGACAAAGTATGAGCTCAAACGGACCTCGTACTGCACTCGTATGACACGGAATGTATTTATGTATGTGTAAAATTGTGAATGTTTTGAATTAATTGGAATGTGTGACTTCGTAGGGCCAGGCGTTGTTTTGTATGCGAGTCTAAAATGTCCTCGTCTCTCATAAAGCAACATAGTTCGCCGGCCTATGTTGCTTTGTGAGAGAATATATCTACGAAGGAAAGTATTTTTATCATGTAGCATATAATAGTGTGTGTAGTGGTGGGGTGGTATCTGCTTTAACCAACCCCGTGCCGTTGACCTGAAAATGGGGCAAATTGTAAATTGTTTTCAATAAGCGCTGCTAGTGTGGTAATTTCCTATAACTTGTCAGGAGTTGTGATTGCCGTTATATGGTCTAGTCATCACACGCCCATTAAAGAGGTTGTATGTTTATATTTTTAAACTTAGTAATCTAATATAAAAGAACATTTCATAACCTAACTATACCAAGCCTGGCCAACGTTTTATCCTAGAATAGGGGGCTAACGAGAAGACCTTTCGTCTGACATCGGAGGCGTCACAAGTGCGTTGTCGGCCTTTGGGGGGATGGGGACCCCTCGGTGAGAGAAGTGGTTGGTGTGTGTGCCTCCAGAAACCTCACTCATCGTGTTTGTGAGTGAGTGAGGCCGTGGTATCACTCCGGTCGAGCCGGCCCATTCATGGCGAAGCGTGGCTCTCCTACCTTTCCGAATAAAGGCCTGTGTCTCGCAATAGACATTTAAAAACTGTTGTTGTCTATGACCGGTGGTCATCGGTCTCCTTATCTTGCTACAGTCGATCTCATTTTACTGATCGAGTTTTGGGACTCGTTTGTTTCTGGGAAGATCAATAATGCTTTTGATATGTATCTACTCACCTTTAATAGTTTCCCATACTGAAGTTCCACGAATCTGGGTCAATTAAAAATTATTTCGAAAAAATAATGAAATATGTAAGTGGATTTTTTATATATTTCTTTTATATATACATATATTTAGATAAAGATCGTATTAGAAAATACGAAAACAAATTTTAAGCGCAGATGTCAAAAACAAACATTAATTTATTAATATCATTATATTATTTATTTTATTTATTATTTTATTTTATTTATTTATATTAACATCATCATCATTTTATTAATATCACTGGACAATGTGTCTATGTTCAACTCTTTTGCCTTTTAGGGTTCCATACCCAAAGGGTAAAACGGGACCCTATTACTAAGACTTCACTGTGTCCGTCTGTCACCATACTGTATCTCAGGAACCATGATAGAAAGTTAAAATTTTCAGAGAATATGTATGGGATTATTAATTATATGTGAGATTATTTATGTTGCAGCTATAACAAAAATTTAAGGGGGCTTCTCTTTTTTGCTCGATATTGATCACGGCAACAGGGAGGCGCTTGATATGTATAGATGGTATATATGGGACCCTTGTGATTTCGACTCACACATGGCCGATTTTTAGTATGACATAATTTTTTTTTAAATTCTTTCTCCAATACATGACTTTTTTCTTTTTTCGTTAGCATTTTAATAATTATAAAGTGCGTTTACAAGGTTGCGTGAAGAATAATTATCTTGGGTCTGACGTTTTACAAAACGATTACTAAATTAAAATATGCAAATGAACAACGGCAGCGCCCATTTGTGTGATTTTATTATTATATAAAGTAAGCGATGGAGAATTCTCGAGTAAAATCTAATTTTTCTCGGAAATTCCGCACTCATTTTCCAGCGTTTTCTTCGTAAATGTTGTGAATGAAAAACTTTTCTTATTATATTTACTTTGCCAACATTGTTTCTTAATGAAATGTCATTTTGTAAGTTGAAGAAGAAAAACAAATAATTTATTCATATATAATATTTCTCAGCTTATTTTTCTTCATTTTTCTGTGTTCCATTCTATGGTTCAACTCCCAAATAAATACATTGGAATAGCATTTTTTCGACACGAACCGCAAAAATCGCACGCCGCGCCCTCTTATGCGGCCTTAGAAACCACCCTAGAAAGAACCCTAGAAAACCGACGAACCTCGAACCATTTAGGGCTTGCAGATGACCCTCTCCTGTTTGAAAACCTTGAAATTCACTGCTCCCGAAAGATCACTGATGATCATGTATATTTTACCTGCACTCTTCTATACTTACTAACGATTTTGTCAAGGTAGTACGGAGTATTGACGAGAGAGCTCAATAAATAAACAAACTCAATATATGATATTGGTAAGGATAAAGATCTTTGTGTGTACTTTTATGTTAGTCTGTATTGTGTACAAACTCATTAAATGGACCGCCAATATGTTTGACAACAGACTGGATCTAAAATAGATTTATTCTCATATAATGGAAGGGACCGAACAAGGGTGCGACAGGAAACTTATTAAAGGTTTTACTTTTTCGAAAGCTACTGAAGCGTTCGCATTGTCATCACCACTTCGGAATCATGATTAATGATTTCTGACGAAATACGAAAGCCTTCTAAAACAATAGAGTACATTTATCATGTTCTTTTAACAGATTTTCTAGTCCCTGTTTCTCGATATAAACAAAGCTATATAATGAAACTGTAAAATTTATTTTTGATTGTGTTTTTTTAAGGGTTCCCTACCTTAATAGGAAAAACGGAATCCTTTTAGGACCCTTTGTTATCCGTCTGTCTGCCAGGAACGCGGTTAGGTATGAAGCTGAAATTCATATGAAATACTAAGGTCTACTGTCCCTTGAAGCTGTGAAAAAATCAAACTTCTAAGCCTATACAATCAAAAGATACAGCGTATATGCTGCAAATTTTCGACACTCGCGAGGGAATCAATACCTACAGGGTAATTGTACCCGTGAACTCAGAATCTGGAAATTTGGCACGAAGTAACGTCTTACAGCACATATGTATCTACAGATTTGTAGAGAACCCTCGATGCACGAGTCCGATTCGCTGCTTTTTTCCTATTTGTTAACATACGCCTAAATCCATCAAAAAATGGCAGAACTATATTTAACGCTCAAGTTTTGTGAACTCCAATTGAAGTCACACTTAAGTAACGGGGAAATATATTATGCTATCTGTACTGTTGGGTACAAGGATTAAATAGGACGGTTAAGAGTTTATTTGAAATCAAAGGTAGTTGGAGAACTAAATAACTTGGGGACTATGAACGAGAGCTTGAAGAACTCAGAGTCTTATACTAATTCGAATTGATTATTCTTCCGGAAAACCCGACAGGTAAGTTTTTTTTTATGGAATAGTTGGCAAACGGGCAGATGTATCACCTGATATGTGACTCTCACACGCCAGGTAGGTAGTTAACAAGTAACCAATTATTTATAAAAAAACCGATTGCGTCAATACCTGTCATCTTTATTAAATTCATTGAAGAACTGAAAAGATAAAAAGATGTGGAAAGAAAAGATTTTTTTAAATATTTTTGTTTTTTATTTTATTTAGATGTATCCAGTGTCACTCTCACGACTAAGACGAATCTATTGATATCACTCACATAAATATACGACAAGCCGTTTAGGCTCTTGGGCGTGCCAAAGAAATATACATACATACACTGCAGAACATAGCCCACCTACTGTCACAGTCGGGTAAAAACCAAAAGTTGCACAAATATCAACTCTAACAAAACGTATAACAAAATCTTAACTTGTCTCTACCTGTACGTGGAATATATATATAAGAAAAACGATTATAGGATACCTTGTGAACGCAATAGAACCCAAAACAATGATTTTTAGTTTATTTTTGTTTAAGTTTGTTCACGATTATCTCAGAAACGGCCAAATGCCGTTTTCATTAATTTCAATAACCGACTTACGGGTGTGGAGCCTAAGGCAAAAGCTGGTATAAGTATATATTCAGGGTATTTCTGCAATTATCTAGATTTTAAACAATGTTCGTATTTATCAGTCATGTGTAGCTTTCATAGTGCACTAACAATAATGAAAGCCAATCAAGTATATGTATTGTTTAAATTAATTTACTGAGAACCACATCTAATATCAGATGAAAGTATTAAGACTCAACACTAAACGACTAAAGACTTACATCAAAAACCAAGACTATAAGAAAAAATGTTCTCATTACTTTTACTGAATAATACTCATTCGGCGTGTGAAATCAAATAATCTATTGTATTAATATATAGTACAAATCTATTGTTGTCGGGTTTCAAAATTCTGAAGTTATATGACTTTCATTAAATTTTGTCGCTAACTGAACTAACAATGCCATGTTTTGATGCTTCACATAATACTTAAAGTTTAGCTAATACATGAATTACGTAAGTCTTAATAAAAGTCCTAACACTTCATAGTGTTTTACGAGTACATAACTTCATTAAGTCACTACTTATCACACAAGCTCAAATAAAAAAATTAACAGCCTCCATACGCAAGGTCTTAAATCGAGTAAGCTTACGCCAAAAAATGCCTTACATCATTTTGTAAAGGAACTGATACTTTTACTGCTGGACCGATATTAACCAAACATACCTAGATAAGAAAATCTGGCTGACTTACAAATGAAAAAAAAAACATTGAAATCGGTCCATTTGTTTGAGAGCTACGATGCCACAGACAAACACACTCAGAGAGACAGACAGACATCAAAGTCATACTTATAACACCTCTTTTGGCGCCAGAGTGTCGGTTCTCGCTGCAAAGAGTAGCCTGTGTCCTTTATCAAGAATCACAGTATATCCATGCCAAATTTAATTGAAATCAGTGCAGCGGCTTAGCCGTGAAAGTGAAATAGACAGGCAGAGCATTGCTTTCGAATTTACTACAATTTATTACTAGCGTGCTTTACATTACCCAAAAGTATTATGAATATACTATTCATTAGGGGGTTGTTCCTTTTTAAAGGGATTAATTATAACGCTATGAATACAATTTTTTTGTACCTTTATAACACAACCGGCAGGTATTTCTATATTCCAGCTAAACAATATTGAAGTAGTATTGACGATACGAACAATTTTCTAGAGAAAGCTTAATGCGGTTGCACTAGACCACTGGGAGTCTAGCCATAGTTGCAATAAAACAGTAAAAGACCACTTAATACAAACCACAGTGAGTCACTTATCTAGCTATGTCATTGGAAAGCCTAGTGCCATAAACGGAGAGTGTAGTTCGCCTCCAGACGGCTTTCTAATCGATTGATATTGACGCACACAAAACTAAGTGAAATTAAGTAAAGTGGTTTTGATTTAAGTTCTAACTTGCACATCTAGAGCCCAGCACTAGGCCTGGGGAATATCGTCTAGAGTCGCTCATAGCCCAGTTGCACTCGGTGATTAGAAACAATCATCGAGGGTAAGCAACGATGGCGCGGTCAGTACCTGGATGGGTGACCGTTGGTGGCATGTTACCATGAGCGTCTTCGTGATTCGGAGGTCACGTTAAGCAGTCGGTCCCGGTTCTTATCATACGATAACAGTCGTGAAGCTTAGTTGGAGGCCTTCGGGCGGCTTAAAAACATCCAACGGCAAGATTTAAGTAGCCACAACGTATTCTTGCCAGTCCCCAACCCGCACTTGGCCAGCGTGGGGACGTATGGCCTTAACCCTCTCCTGAAAGGAGACCCGAGCCCAGCAGTGGGACATTATGGGTTGTTGTTTGTTTGTTTTTTTTGTGGGAGTGGCGGGGCGCTTAATGTACCGCCCCCGAGGTGACCGTGGTCAACCCGGCATGTATATCAATTCGTGTGTTGACGCAAAGACTCCAGAAGCTACTGATTTGTTGTTGGAGCTTATCTCGATTGTCGAGGTAGGCCTTCGCCGGGTTTGACGTGAACACATAGCACGAGCGTTTATGAAGGATTATAGTTGTTAGAGACAGCCAAGTCCTCGCAAGCGTCTGAACATAGCACGAGCGTTTGTGAAGGATTTAGTCTGCGAGCGACTACCAAGTCCTCGCAGGCGTGTAAACATAGCAAGAGCGTTTATGAAGCATTGTAGTTTGTTAGAGACTGCCAAGTCCTCGCAAGTGAGTAAACATAGCGCGAGCGTTTGTGAAGGATTTAGTCTGTGAGCGTCTACCATGTCCTCGCAGGTGTGTAAACATAGCACGAGCGTTTGTGAAGGATTGTACTTTGTGAGCGACTGTCAAGTCTTCGCTGACGTGTAAACATAGCATTAAATGTTTTTCTCTTCGTGTTTGTGTCTTAGTTTCATACCAAAAACTACTACTAAACTCAGTTATTATGCGTAAGTCGGAAATTATTTTGCAAAGTGGCATTGCGGTATTTATTGGCAAATACTTTGTCGCTTGACGACACTGCTCGTAAAAAGTAACATCTTTCATATATAAAAGTAAATATTTTTTTGTAACGAGCACTAAAGCGAATTTAAAAGTTAAATGATGTGAAAACTCTACCGTTGCTAGACTTAGTAGTGTAATAGCTTAGTGCAATGGTCGGTTCGGATGAGGCTATTTAGTGAGTGCAAATGGCCGACGTCATTATATTCTCACATAGCTCAGTTCAAATCCTGCAAACTTACACACTTTGTGAAGTGTGAAGTGAAGAAGTGAAGTAAGAATTTGAGCTGCTTAAAGACATAAGTATTTCATAGCACAAGCCGTTTCTGTGAAGTGTTTTACACACCTATATTTTAAGTTTACTTTTGTTATTAGGTGACACTGCTTTATCGCTATTAAGCTGCTGTACATAGAGTTCAAAACTCTTTGCAATAAGAGAATTAGTCCTACTTCTCACACTCTCCTTGGGGCGAAATCAAGTTCATGATCACCCACTATATGTAGCAGGGCAACGGTAAAACACTGTATTCTTTCATATAAATTTAAAATGTTTATTTCTCAGACCGGAGTCAATTGTCTTAGCTGAAGCATGGTTTTCTTCCTTGACCTCGTCCCCGACTTGGATTCATTGCTTATGGACGAACTTCTCTTTACCATAGTTATAATATAACGAACTGCTAAATATTTAGCCAATCGAAAAGTGGACTGTGACATCGTTGCTGCTGGACACTCGATTCACTGTTTTGTGTAATTGTATTCACACATTTGTATTGTGTTGTTGTTTATTTTGCCGAAAACAAATTAAAAAAATGTCTCCTCGACTGCTACAACCACTGAAAGGTGCACATACGAATAAACTTATATTTTATAATTATAATACGGAAACAGTCGTGCGACTGGTGAGACAAGGAAGTTCAGCCAGGAAGCGGGAGGCGACCGGACGTAAGCAGCCAGAACCCGGTCGTTCTGATCCCAAAAGTGTGGGGGTAGCGCGCGACAGGTCGATAGGTAGCTAAGCAAAAATAAATTAATAGAATTTGGTTTTTCAATAAACTTTAATCTATTCCAATCTTTACCGCTACCAAGAAATTGATATTGACTTGACTAAGAAAGTACTAACAATACACTAAAGTTTAAATAGAAAAATATTAACCAGAAAAGTTCCAATATTCCAAGTTACAATGTATGTAACTCTTTGTACAGTCGACAATTTACGCAGTTTCATTTCAAGAAAATTTTTGGAGCCGTAAATTCCTTATGCGTTTTTCCACATTGCCTTATATAATATAAAATTAAGTTGGGTCTAAAATGTTTGTTATACAAATGTATATTCTTGATACAATTGACACGGCACGTGTAACGAATCTGGTGCCGATGTCACTTATCGTGTTGTAATCTCATATCGTAATACCTGCATGAAGAGATTGACGTTTGTGTAGGTAGTGTGTAAATTAATGAATACTTATGTAGGACTAATACTTCTTTAATATTATACATTCACTCACGTCACAACCTCAGACGAGGTGAGCAGATTTATTTCAATCAGTATTGCAGCGGTTATTCGTGTAGAAACCGTGTCTTTAAAGTTGCCAGTTCTTTAAAGGTCGTTTTGAATGAGCAATGCTGGACTCCTCAGCTACTGTTGCTGTCTCCTGTCCTATGTGTTCAACAATATTATCCTGTTAAGGGAGATGATAGAGGGGGAGGGAGATGGGTAGTTTGTTGTCTTACTAGTTTTCAAGTTCTGTAACTTTTTATATCCTACGTCCCCATATAGGTACAAAGAGTTTGTTGCGAGGTAAATTATATTACCCTATAACATGGTATTATATAATTACTAGGCTAAATAATGGACAAATAATAAGTACCAGATGTTAATACTTTTACGAAATAAATACTAAATAGCTCATTTCTAATATGCGGGCATACAATTTTATTAAGAACGCTTAGACAGCACGGAACAGAAACCATTAACTCAAGTATTACAGTGAGGAACAGCTTGTCTCAAGATAAAATGATTTACATAACAAACCCGAAACGGATTTCCACAAATAAAATATCAATTTTGCTGAAATCGAAAAAGTAGAAAGCTGACTTTGTCCTTTCTAAATTGTACAAAGATATAACGGGTACGTAACAGACTTGATAATAAGATTTTCTCTCGACTTAAGAATATATTATTCAATTTTTAGTATCGGTATTCATATTATTCTGGTTGGAAGTTCTTGCTCTTCAAATCTACTCTACAACCATTTCATGTTTTAATACGTTTTATGAATTTTAGCCTAATGCAAAGTGATTTCATTTTTAACCGATTATGTTAAAGCCAAAAGAAATGATAATAATTTTGGCAGTCTATTTTTGCACGTTCACCGTAGCTCCTCCTAAACTACTGAGCCGATTTCAATAAGTAAATGAGTGGAAAAGTAAAAAAATAAATAAATAGAAACAATTTAAAAAATATAACTTATACAATTCTAATTTGTAGATGTGTATATTGCAACTGCAACTGCCGCTATTTATGGCTCGTAAATGTCAATGTTTTTTTTCTGACTTGTCATTATCAATTGAAATGATTTGAAAATTGAAATATCAAAAATAAAAAAAGAATGTGTGGGTTAAATTTCTAAGTAAGACATTTAAATGTAACGAATCGTAAAATCTTGTCACGAATCTGGTTTTACCCTACGTACGTATACTATGTATGTACCCGGTTAGTAAGAAACCTTACATATAGTCTAGGTCTAGTCTAGATTACTTACAGCTACAGTATAATGTTTTATACGCAAACTTTTTGTAGAAATCCTCCTCTTTCATGAAACCGTTGCTTATTTGGCAGCTAATCAATTTCGTTATGCATGCATTGTGACCAAACTATATGTAGAACCACAATACACATATATGTCTATAATTTAATGCTGATTTGACGGTACCAAGTAATTTAAATTGTAAGACAAAAATTTTGTTTTCTTCTCATTATCGTGGTGTTTATTAAACACGAAATGAAGACATTATTCTGTAAAAACAACATAAGAATAAAGTTATTTTCATTCATTTTGTACAAATATGTCCTATTTAATTCTTGGGAACGAGGTGTCATGTTTAAACATTTACGTTCCGGAGTACGCGTCACGACACGGCGTGGTATGTGTAGTGGGTACAGTTAGCAAAAAAATATTACAAACGTAAAAGGATTGTATCCTTCACTCCTTTGCCGTCAATTTTTTATTATTTTCTTGTGACGCTTTAAGTGACACTAGTCATAAAAGATTCTTCAATTTAACAAATAAATCAAACCTGTCATATTTTCGCACTTTTATATCATGTTGCTTTTTAATTAATTATAATATATTTGTAGTAGACAAATATATTTTTTCTCTTTTTAAATCGACAACCCTCGCACTAGGAATATATCTTTGTCGCGGTGGGTTTGCAAACATACACGGAACAGAACAACAATTTGTGGATCACACGAAGTATGGTCATATTTGAGGATCGACACCACACCAAAATGAAATACTTAGCGCAGTAAATAGCAGCGAGGTGACTGCTTAAGCCATAATGCCACCCGTGAAGCTATAATAATAATATTATACAATATGATAGTTACAATTTTAATCACAGATTTTTGTAAGCTGCGTATCGTATTTTTGATGACTGTACAGCTAGTAATCTTCCAGTGCAACGGGCCGTAAATATCGCCGTGGGTTACAACGTACATTTTTTCAGTCATGATTTTGTGATGGCATTCATTTCAGGTGACAGATAAAAATGGTCAGAGGACAACGCTGCCATACGACGTGCTCTCACTTCATTGGCATTATAATCCTTGAGTAGTTCTATCATAGTCATAGGATGTTTTTATTTTATTTCAGATAGGGCAAAAATAAAACTGACTTTTTCTAAACTAATTAACAAAACCACGGGTCGAGACTCGTAATAGTATAATAATTTCACGTGAAGTTTATACATTTCTAACGAATATATATATTTATACTAATTGAGTCCTGCGGTATAACTTCACCCTCAGTTAAAACCGAGAGTCCAGTCACTCAATTTCTTTTTGTTTTTTTTAATCTAAACTATTCTCGAATCCTTAGGAGTAGACGCAAAAAAATTCATTAATTTCGGTTGAACCGTTACGGAGGAATTTAGTCCCACACACACGCACAGAAGATTTAAATATATAAAGTTATATACCTGTGTTGTATATGTAAATATGTATTTATCAAAATGATCTGTATTACAGAATATTAATTAAGAACTATTTTTGTAAGTAAATCTTTCACATATATTTTTACAAGTCGGATTTTCTATTGCACTTACGACATTGTTCTTTTCCCGAAAAACCTATCGGGTTTATGATTCACACTTCGCTTTTAAATTGAATAAATAAATTAGTTTATTGAATCGAAAAAATCTCTTTACAGGTTATGCACACTGCGAATAACTCGTTTACGGGTATGCGGTGCCCTTGGAGACTCAGGTGGAGGTGCGACAGGCGGCGCAGGCGCAGGTGCCGTCATATTGGCGGCACGCATGCACAGCTCAAAGCGCACGCTCCGCTCCAACGACATCACTGTACCGCCCCTCGATGTTGAGCTCGATCTCTGCTTTTCTCTGCAATACCCGCACTTCGTCAAGAGGGATGGAAACAGGTTCGTATCTCTTCACCAATGATGGTTTAGCCACCCTTTTATAGTTCACTGCTGGTCATATACCTTTCCTAAGAAAGGAGATTTTGCCTACTACACCACCCTCGCGAGGTGGGTTTTTGTAGAATTTCCTTCAAGGTTTTCTTCTCTTTGTAGTACTACTATTCTGCGTAATTTTCTTCTTTAATCGGCTCTTACGACGCCCACCGAATGAATAGAAGGGTGGTGTAATTGGGTATATGCATTAAAATTTTATTTGGCTCAATTATTTTTTTTAGATTCTTTATTGTCTTTACAGTATACTTAAAGCGTATTCTTTTTTATTTTGTGGTTGTTTAAACTCAGTAAACATTAAATAAAAAGTAAAAATCAAGGGACGGAAACTTTAAAATTACAAACTCTTACTATTGGTCGAAACGAAATGTGACATCGATGGTCATGTCCTGGAAATTATCGTAGTCGAAATTCAAACAGTGTTAGTAGTGTTAGTGGGAAAAATTGCCTTCTTCCATGATTTTTATAGCAATTACAACAGTTAATAAGTATTAAATAACTGAAACACTGAATAGTAAACAATCACAAAATGACAATGACGTCTTTGGCTGTTTCAAAAGCACGCGCAAAATGGCGGCGTTTGAATAGCTCAAATTTAGTCAGCGTTTTAAATTTCACTTTGAAAATTAGTTTGACTGTTTTCAAAGCCTATTTACATTTTTTTTCTATGATATAACGACGTTAATAATCAGATCAAGAAATAAAAAAAAACATGCGTATTCCCTATTCCGTATTTACCTATTCTTAACCAGTCACCTCGCGCCCAATTCATCATCATCATCATCATCAGCCTATTGCAGTTCAATGGTACATAGACATCGGCTACTTTCACAGCACGCCACTCTGATCGATTTTGGACTGCAACAAGTCATACTTCGGACAACTTATCTTAACGGAACTCGTATCTTCGTCTGTTAATTATGTATAATTAATAGATTTTTAAACACGTTCCCACGTCATTACTAAAGAATTCGTTCATTTGACTGGACGGTGGTTAAAGCAGTCGCCACACTGGTTTCTACTGCGCCAAGTGTAGTGTGTTCAAATCTCACATGGGACAGCACTTTGTGTGATCCCCAAATTGTTGTTCTGATTCCGGCTGTTCTTTGTGTCTGTTTCATGTAAAGTCCCCCGCGGCACAATGATGTATTTTCCTAATGCGAGTGTTGTCTTTTTTAAGAAAAAAAACATCAATCAATTTGCTACTATTTGCTAATTGTTCGCCTAACTTGCTACGTACTTTATATTTTAAGTGTAACAGTTATACATTATACGAAGTCTGTAAAGAATTTATTAGTGTCTTTATAGGGCCATTAATCTAGTTTTCGCTAATACTGTTTTCGGTAGCTGTTAAACGTTAGTTTTGGGACACCATAGAGGTAAATTGTATTAAAACCAAGGTTGACACATTGCTCAATTTTTTGTGCGGACTTGTTGTTATCGCTGCTTAAGGCGTGCAAATAAACATCCTAAAATCTATTTCATACACCACACTATTTAAGTCCAGGCCGACCCTCAGTTATGTACAAATCAGGAGCTCGATGCGAAATTTTTCTCCAACTTGAGCACTATTTCTGCTTGCAGTTTAGAAGACGGGCGTTTAAAAAATCACAATAGTGTAAAAGTACATTTTGGATAGAGGAAAAGACCATCGATATTGTCTAGGGTCTAGTTAAATTGTAACGGCAGAAATGAGCGTGCCCTAGATAGTGGATACTGAAAATTTCATATACACTATATCACTTTTATTTTTTTTGAATTTAAATAATTTAAATTCGAATATTATTATTAACTACTATCTTAGCTATGTAAACAATACATATTTGGACAAAGCATTCCGTTTTTTTTCATTGGAACAATATAATTGGACTCGGAATATTTTC
Organism: Hyphantria cunea; assembly: GCA_003709505.1. Classification (NCBI taxonomy): domain Eukaryota; kingdom Metazoa; phylum Arthropoda; class Insecta; order Lepidoptera; family Erebidae; genus Hyphantria; species Hyphantria cunea. The sequence goes on from PKRV01000566.1 coordinate 303,015, forward strand.
AGTTTTTATTTGTGAAACATAAATGTTCTCCTAGGTGCATAAAACTGTTGCCTACTCACATTTGAATAATTCAACGATAATTTTTAGTGCCAATAAAATTTTTTACGTCGTGGTTTTATGTTTTGCAGTAACAATATATCAATTATTTGAAACTGTTAACAAACCAATATAATCTAGAGAAATACTCTGCCTGTCATTGTTATATACTTTGTAATATACAAAATCTTTAGATATTTTCAACAATAATTATTAATTACTCCAATTTCAATTAATCTAAATTAGAAAACAACACGTTTATATATTGACAGGATAACTGAATTATTTTCATAAAGTCGACTGCACGGATGGCATAGCGTTTCAAACGTTCATCTTGCCATTTTCTTCTGCACTTAATGTTGATCTGTATGATCTACAAATTGTGTTCTTAGTGTTCGTTTCATATATGTTTGTAAAGCACCCCGTGACACAGAAATATTTCCAGTGCGGGAGTAAACTTATAAATATAATAAAAAAAATTATTAAATCGAATGATGTTACCGGATAAAAAAGGCAAGGATGTAATTGATGCCTCAAATATGCAAATAAAAATAATCATAGGTGGTCAACGATGATGGTGCAAGAGGTCAATAATGTGCTGATGTATTCCTTTCAATTTATCAAGGATAATTACCTCTTTTACATATATACAAACATAAAGCCACACTTATATCTCAGGTGGGTAGACAGAGACAATTAATTGATCTCCATTTACTATCGTCCTGACACACCCCTTTTGCTTCATACACATTAATTGCTTTAATCCATGCTCGCCGGTTCTTGTACGCTTCACAGGATCATTATTCAGAACATCCCCAATTTGTTTGATAAAAGTTAGCAGTGACCTCTTCCAACATCTCCACATACATTCTCTTTCATCCGTCACAGTTTTCTATTGTCCACCTTCTCAGCGTTATCAAACCATCGTAGCATGTTCATTCCAATCATCGTCACTATATCTTCTTGCAGTCCGCAGTCTTTGATAATAGAGTTGATCTGGTGTTTATATGTGTCGATCTATGATTCTCATTTGTAGCTTCAATTTAACGTTCATAAATGTCACTTAGTGTCTTAATTGAATAAATGATTTTGAATTTGAATTTCAGCGTTCCCTTATCTCTACATTCCTGAGGCTGCCACTAACATTACCACTTTTCCAATCTTTTATTCACAAATGATACTACATAATTCAGTTATTACATAAGGCACTTAACATAACAACTGAGATTAACACTTTAGACGATAAACTGGCTATAACAGTATCGTAACAAATTCAGCCGCGGTCATGTCTGCTTGCGAAAAAGCATTAAACTTCGCCAACGGTTTCTGAACATTAGTTTGAGCTAGATTTAGTTCTGGATAAACAAATTTGATGGCTGAAAGAATAGCTGTCTAGCTTATCATTTTAAATAATACTAATATATTGGAATTAACTGCCTTTTGATCATCACCTTGATAAAAACTGTCACGGCATTACTAAACAATACATTTTTCATTTGCTTGATAAATTGATGTATTGTTTTTAGTATTTCCCTGAAGGAAAAATAGTTCCTTAAGGTAAACACTTAAGTGGCCTTAATCACCGTTTCTGATGAAATTACTTGGAACAGTTGAGGGGTATAATGTCTTTCAAGGATAAAGATGTCAATCAGGCTCGCTTCTTGATTATTTGTATTTACGTATACTACATTAAATGTACTTTAAATGCCCCCTTTACCAAGTTGCAAATGATTGGGATCGTTTATACAATTTATATATAATTTACAACTTTACAATTTCAGGTTGCAAATAATGCTCCAACGCCGCAAGAAATATAAAAATCGGACCATACTTGGTTACAAGACACTTGCTGAGGGCGTCATCAGGATGGACCAGGTTCGTACAAATGGATCTTTTTTCAGAACAACTTCGCATTAAAAATAACTGACATTTATTAAAAAGTATCTGACTCGGCGAACTTCGTACCGCCATTTCATTTTCGTGAAAATTTTCTCAATTACCGAAAAACTTATTTTAGTAAGCCCGTGGTAACTTCCCGCAGGGCCGCAGGGTATACAACTAAACGGACTAAGAACACAACCTGCGGTTTTCTTTTATTTTTTTTTTTCCATACAAACCTTGTTCTAAAAATAACGAAACAATCGATCGAAAGTTATGTGCGTACATACATTTTTGTGATTCTCTTATATTTATATAGATAGATAGATACTGTGACCGCTGGATTACAAAGTTATTTCAAACTTATGTGTTGTTACCACAACACATAAATTTGAAATAACTTTGTAATCTAGCCGGTGGAGGTACCCCTCCACCGGCCTCCCTAACTGGGTCCATTGGTGGTGGACTTGGGGATGTCCGTCGCCCCCAACCAACCGGACCCGAGTTGGCGGCGCTTAGTGTTCCTGTGCGCCCCTCTTTGAAGTCTCGAGGGGAGTCAAATACCTCACTCCTCTCGCTGACGAGATGTGTTCCGCAGTAGCGGGCCGGCACCAGTCGGGGATTGCGGATGCCTTTTAAGTTCCCGTGATCCCTAACGTAGGAGAGAGACGGAAAACCGGGGGGTTTTAGTCAGTAAAAGACTGACAATCCTCATGGATGTCCTTCGCTCTCTCCCCAGAGCGAAGGACATCCATGAGGATTTACCCCCGTTAAAAACAAAAGGCCTAGCAGATCAATAAAAAATTACGATAGAATAAACCTCTGTAGGGTTTCCGTACCTTCCTTGAACTCTCATCATACTGAAAATAGATACGGTAACAGTTCAAGTAACTCACGACATCGATATACATAAAAAACTTAAGATAATCAATATTAAAACAAATCGTTGGTTCCAAATTATCGCCGAAATGATTTGACTTATTTCGGCAGATCTTACAATAACATTTTACCGTGGGAAAGCCACGCTTCGGCATGAATGGGCCGGCTCGACCGGAGTGATATCACGGCCTCACAGAAAACCGGTGTGAAACAGCGCTTACGCTGTGTTTCATCGAGTGAGTGAGGATACCGGAGGCCCATACCCCAATCCAACGCCCCCTATCCCCCTCAGCATCCCCTTTCCCCCCAGGCCGCCATAGTGTGGGTCAGCATACTGCATTGTTCTTTTTCGCATTGAGGATGGTGACCACCACTCTTGGATTCTGCTCATGCTTTCCATTACGCAGGGCAGAGTCATTTTGGCTGCTTAAATATAAAAAAAAATATAAAAAAAATAAGATTTTTGATGTCATAGGAAGTAAGTTAGGTTCAAGACAGATAATTTAGAAAACTGCGAATTATGGTGATTAATATACCTAATGAATATTATATACGCGTCGTTACACGTGTCATATATATAATGTAAAATATAAGAAGCATTCTCATGTTCTATTACTTATAGTTATTTATGAACTGCATACATAGATGTGTTGATGCTAAACGGATGTCACTTGTCATCTGTACCACGAGAACGAGCGCAGATAAATCTAAAATTAGACGTATAATACTCCCATTATATCAGTATCATCACTTCATAGACGCCTGGTAGTTTAATTTATGACTCAGCCCATTGTTATTTAAATATGTTTATTTATTTAGCAGCCATTTTAGCCTACATTGACCTAATTGTTAGTACCTAGTAGATATACTCAATTCTTTTCGCCTCGGTGGCGCAGTGGCAGCGTATGCGACTGCTATATTAGAAGTCTCGGATTCGATTCCTGAGTCGGATCGAATTTTTGTATGATCTGCTAATATTTGTTTCGGAGTTTGAGTGTTTTCTATGTATATTATGTATGTATTACCAAAAAAAAGTATATATGTATTAATATCAGTTGTCAGTACCCATAAAACTAGCTTTGCTTAGTTTGGGACTAGATGGCGTTGTGCCTTAAAATGTCCAAAATATTTATATTTATTTATTTTTTATTACAAACTAGCTGAACCTCGCGGTACAACCACAACCACAACCACAGGCAACGCCGCGGGGCATGGGTGGTCTAACCTACTCAGAAACCTTTGTGGGCTCATGTACAACACTTAGCTGAAGATCATGACATGATCTTTTACGATTCTATAAAGGGCATACAAACAAACATTCATTTTGATAAATATAGAAGATAACCACACTCAGTTCACAATCGTAATATTTTTCCAATGTTTACATAATATAGCTATGCGAAAAGAACCAAGAGAACGCTATATTGAGGTTTTTAATCCTTGACCACAAATCAATTTTATTTATACGTTTTTTACAGTGGCCAATTGTTCCAATAATTATATTCTCAATTTGACTTAAACATTACCCGAACCTTGGGATCTATTTAACTATATTATAGTTTTTTTTTACGATATGCACTTATATCGACGAGACCGTCGCTGGCCACGACAACGATTGAATTCTTTAACAGAGACATATATGCATAAAGTTCTCCCATAACACAGCACATAACCTAGAATCTTAGAATAGTGAAAAGAAAGTAGTTTAAAAGAAAGAGGCAGAAGGTTAAAGAAGAATAATGCGTCACGAATCAGCGGTAATTGAAATAGATATTTAAATATCTGTATGTTTATATATAAAGAAATTTTACCAAGACAAGTAGATACTTCTATTGGTAAAATTTCTTTTTCTTCTAGATCATTTGACAATACTAGACTGAAAGTGAAAAATGTTCAATACAAATTGAAATGAGAGTCGAAATGTTGTAAATTGTTGAGCTTACTAAAACTGATGAAACGTACAATTACTTCGTAAAGATTTCTATTTTATGTAGATACAAAGTTTAGAAACTAAAGTTGAGTGATAAAATTTGCAACAAGCCCACGACTTTACCTGTGAATGAAGTTTTAAGACAAAGACAAATTAGAACTAAGGAATAGAAGAAATTAGTTGGCTGAAGTTCTTCTTCCAAATTAAATACTGTATATTTATATGTGAAGGAATATCTTTGTATATCTAGAACATTAATGACTTTAAACACACCACTAATGTGTGTTAGGTATCGTTTCTACGTGACGGATTTAGAAAAATAAATCCAAAAAAAAATATGATCGAGGTTTTCCGATTCTACTGTATGTTAATGTTTACCACAGATGCAAAACGATATCACAGTATTATATGTTATATATGTTCAATAATCTCGTAAATAATCATCATGTTCATGAATTGATGAAAATCATGATTAGCAGCTAATAATCCAAGACTTGGAAATTATTTATGGTCTTGCTATTACACTTCAAACTACACATAGTATTTTTTTTCTCTATTACTTACCAGGTGTTGCAACGCTCAATGGATATGGAGCTGGAGTTGGTCGGTGTTGGCGGAAAGGTGGGTGCAGCTGCTGGCCAGCCTGTCGCTAAGCTGACCATCACGGGACTTGCGTCTACGCCTGTAGACCATGACACTAAAAATAATAACACACTTCTAATCACTGGTAAGTATATCATATTTCTGAACAATAGAACGTTGGGAAAATATTGAACCGTGTGGCACTCCGTTGATGATATTGGAATTATATATAAAGAACACCGTGGGAGAGCCACGCTTCGGCATGCATGGGCCGGCTCGAGCGGAGTGACACCACGGCCTCACAGAAAACCGGTGTGAAACAGCGCTTACGCTGTGTTTCATCGAGTGAGTGAGGATACCGGAGGCCCATACCCCAATCCAACGCCCCCTCACCATCCCCCCTTCCCCCCAGGCCGCCATAGTGTGGGTCACCATGCTGCATTGTTCTTTTTCGCATTGAGGATGGTGACCACCACTCTTGGATTCTGCTCATGCTTTCCATCAGGCAGGGCAGAGTCATTTTGGCAGCTTAAATATATATAAAAAAAAAAATATGTGCATAATGAGTATTAATTTTTTTGACGTAGTTTTAGATAAAATCGTAATTGCAATCTATTCCAAAGGAGATTTGCCATAATTCTAACTAATTATTAAGTATGCGTTTAGTGGTTACTACAAATAAAAAATCGGACAAGTTAAATAATACAAACGTAAGATAATTCTTGTTTTTATTTATTCACAGAGCGAGGCTATTCGGATGAAGAGGAAGAAGGAGAATTCAGCTCAGTAGAAGAAGCTGATGAGATGACATATGGAGCACCCACCCGAAGTCGTGCCCACCGGCAACTGGCATTCAATAAAACTGATCTCTCTTACACCAAGGTTAGACTATCAATGAATCTAATACTAATAGGCTTTTTTAATAGGCTATTTTGGATTTTCTTGTAATAAATTCAATTGTTACTGTAAATATTAAAAAAATATCTATAGGATCCTCTTTTAGTTTTTTTGTGCTAAATATTATGTAGCTTGCATCTAAAAATAAAGCAACTCTAGTATGAAGTTGCATTTCAGTAATTTCTATACATTCTTTAAAAATATTTATATTAAACGATTTATTTATTATTGAGATTATCTCCTTTTAAAGTATATAGGTATATATGTGAACGGCAATTATATTGCATGTTCTGATGGTTGATGCTTTGCTTATGGGAGCTTCATACATTTTACTATGCTCAGAAATCCTGATACATTTTAAAGTGATAATTTTATACAAAGGCTGTATCTTATATTAATTATGTACTCGAATATTTAGCTTTTAAAGCTTGTACATAATGGGCGTTGCATTGCACGCAGTTGTCTCGTTCTCGTGACTTGAGCTTCATGGAGCGTGAGAGAAAGAGACAGAGCTATATGCACAGTAAGGCGAACGACAGGGACAGCGACAGTGAGCTAGAGAGCGCGGCCGCTAAGCGAAAGGGCAGCCGCGGGAAGCTCGCGGTGAGCGCCTGCGCAAGCACGCTTCTTCATAGATCTTATGAGAATAGAAATTGTTCAGATTGTCAAAATATCAGGAAGAGAAATATTTCAACGGTCACATTCAACTCTGTACTCCAGCCATTGTATTACAAGGTTTTGGTTACCTTAAGTTTTATTTGCTTGATTTTTTAGTTCATTAAAAAAAGTTCATTATTTTCAGTTTGATAATTCCCGAGTTTTTGTCCTAGACATGTCCCATTCAATCAGCATTTATTAAATTCGATTCATTATGCAAAACAACATTTAACAAGGTTCAGCATTAAATTTCTATTCTCATAATCGTAGTAACGAGCGGTAGTTACGCATGTATATTAATTTGTGTTTTTGTGTGTAGTTTGAGCACTCATGTAGCCTATTTAATACAGAATATTGACCTTATATGCATATCAAAATTTGTAGTGTGGTTGTTTGTACTGTATCAGGTAATTAAGGTAGATAATAAGCATAGTAAAGTGAAATTCTTGAATGTTGATTCTTAGAAATATCGTCTTACTTTATTATTAACTGGGTCGGCTACCAGTTTAAACGGTTTCACCTGAATGTTAAAATAGTTTTTCCACGGAGCGACTAGCATCGGACCTCGGCAACCCTGAGGGCGAACTGAATTCGGAGATTGAACTAATTGTTAGTATATTAAGGCCATTGTCTTCCGAATTACGATTGCCATAGATGTTCACGACAACCAGGACCGACGGCTTAATGTGCTTTCGAGGCAAGCGAGACGAGAGAGGAAATCAATCTTAGAATGTCACTGTTTGTTTTTATAAATACTGACATTAAAATTTGTCCGAAAGTTAAGAAAGAGTACATTAGATTTCCAAGGTCGGCCAAAACATAAAAATATCCTGTAGCTTTTTTTGATCCTTCAAATACACAGTTAAGTCGCTGCTATACCAGGAAATATCTGATGAATTTTAATGGTGTTCACTTAAGACGTCAGATGAAACCGATCTTTTATTTAATTGAAGAAATTTTGGAGTTTTTATTTGTCTCGAAACCTTAACAAAATATTCATTATTTTCATTACTTTATCTATTTTTTTTCCTTATCTGTTTATTTTAAAAACTCCAACGGAGTAAAGTTTAGACCGGCACACTCATTATAGTAGTAATACATCATCGCTTTCATGTATAATGTCATTGTGTGGTAGCTATCAATTAGATTAGATATACATATGTGTCGGTGATAACAGCTCAGTTTACGCTGACCCGCCAATGGAGGTTAAACCTGTATGTTTTTATCGTTCTTTTATATATTATCTTTTCTTGTGAATTTAATTAAAAAATGGAATGTGTAATTCTTGCAAGTAAAATTTTTGTGAGGTTTTGAGTATTTACCTTTAATTCGTTCGTTCGATAAAAACAAACGAATTACTTCGTTTGTTTTTATATCATTTTAGCTGACCCTGCGTACTTCGTACCGCACTGGTCTAAGATTTCGAAATACTTGTTTTAGTATCTATGTACCCATCAGGTTTTCTCGGGTAGTGTTCAGTCGCGCCCTTAAAAAATATAAACCTTCCGGCTGTCGTATATTTTTTTCCATACAAACCTTGTCCTGACAGTAAAGAAACACATGAAAAAATAATCATCCAAGTCGATCGGAAGTTAAGCGCGTACATCATTTCGGTGATTCATTTTTATTTATGTTGATAGATAAATGTGTATGTATATAGTGATATTTTTATGAATTGCCTGCAGAGTTTATTTATTTATGATATACCTATATATGTAATATAAATTGATGACAGGAAAACTATAAATACGCTTTATATACTATAAATTGGTGCAAAAAATTGGTGATTATAGTGTCACAGATTATAAATGTTCATATGTTTCCTGGTTTTATTAAAATTATTATTTTTATTAAATATATTAAATATCATGTTTTTAGTATCATATATATAATTTAGTATAATTATATGTTTTGTTCTGAAATACATATATTTGAGTATGTATGCATGTATGTGACAATGGACTGTCTTGGAAGAACCGTCCCCAATCAAAGTCTTCATTATAACTGTTAATTACTTTTTCTAATGTGGTAGTTGTTTTAAGTTGAACTGGTGGAAAAAATTAAAGAGCTGACCTTGATCTTTTAGAATATGTAATTCACTTTTGTTTGTCAATTGTTTCGTGAATTTTTTAACCATTAGGAAAATCAAGTTTCTGAGTACCTTGTCTATGTTCACATAGAGAATGATGTCCCTAAGCTATGTATATGACTTTACAGCAACGCAACCTGAAGCAGAAGTTCGCGGCGCTTCTGAGGCGGTTCCGGGTTCCAGAAGAATTATCTGAACGGGGGACGACGCGGGATCAGCATCATGCACAACACGATATCGATGAACTATTCCAGGTTTGCCATATTATAATTCAGAATAAGAATTTTGTTTTCTCTACTTAGTAAAGTTGTTAAATAATTACACAAGTCACCTAGTAAATTCTTAACTTCTTAAAAAGAGAACCCCAAATTGATTTACAAAAAGCTTAATAATAAAGACGCCATCTTTCATAACCGGGTTTTTGATAACCCGTTTGCAAAGTTACATACAAAAATTATATAAATTTCTGTGACCATAAATGTATTTTGTTTTTTTTTAATGTAATAGTTATACAGTATGTACATTGTGCCCTCAAAATCGTTTAGTAGTAACGAAGAATGTAGGGATAAAAATAAGTCAGAGAATTCACCAGACTATTTGACTTTACAGTGTAATAATAGTACTCGTCGTAAACCTGTGCCCTAATCCAAGATGCAAGCGTATCGCGTCGATTTTCTTTCTACAATCGCTGACGCTTCTAGTCTCTTAAATTATTGGCTAATATTTTATTTTGATCACGTCACTTATCGCTGAGAGATTTCATTTAAATATATTTGTTACTTTTTGTTACATTCGCGTTTTTAGATCGTCATCTTGGCTAGGGGGCTTGCCTATTCTATTCAATTGAACTATACCCGTTTTCAAAGAACTATAAAATATTGGACTGGCGTCTGGACTATGGAAATTCAATATACCATTTTCCAATTTCAGGAACTCGAATCATTATCATGCGGTGAAGGCGAGGACTCAGGTCCTGACCAAATGGACACCATTAGCATTGGTTCTACACCAAAACCCTCATTGAGGCCGTTCTTCAGCAGCTCTCGAAGTCTTGCCACACAAGACCACCATAGGCATTCCAACGGTATGCAAATTAAAATTGTGTGACACATTTTGACAAGATTTACAATATCGGTTGTGTATCTCCTGGATTATTTCTGTTTTATTTTCTTTTTAATGATCTCTTAAGACTTTTTTATAAATTTTAATGTGAATGATTTGTTATGAAATACATTCTTTTAAAAAAAAGTCATGCTCTTTTATTTTTTGTTAATTGATTTGAATTATTTTTTAAATAATAAAATTATACATTGTATAATAAACAGAAAACTGTTATTTTCCCTTTTTTAATCTAAACCATGAGCTACACAACTTGAACACAACTGTAACACGAGTCTTAGTATAATATATATTACTCAAATTACAAAAAACAGTCACGTCCCACGTCCACNTACTTCCCGATCCACCATTTTGTTCACACGTCATTTTTATGACACGAAACAGATGGCGTTAGTGTGCAAAAACAAAAGTCGGATCGTATGACGTCATATGACTTTTTTTTGTGTGAAACTCGTAACAGTATTAATTGCCTGAGCATTGAACAGTGTTTAAGAAAGACAAAGCATTGTGTGATGTGAACGCTTATCTTTTATTTTGCTTATACATATAATATAAACATATTGACATATACATTGGAATTTTTGTGTTATGTTATGTAACGCTGTGTGCATTAGTTTAGTTTGTGAGTCACGTGGAATACAACTTAGTAAATTGAAAACTACTAAAATGGTAGATATAAAAGAGTAATTTGTTGTTGAATTTGCTTCATGTCAAAGATATCCATTTAAAACTCTGATGTATGTATACGATTTTAATACCGAGCTGATCGTATGTTTTAAATGTTTCAATATGTGTGTTTTCATAGACATTTGTAATTTGTACTTCAGAAATTTTCATAAGTAATAAATATACCTACTTTTTTTGAGAAATATAAATAAAAACTTTACTCGATAACTAGATTTTAAGTTCCATACTGATATTAATAAATATCGAACTTAACAAAATGTACTAAAACCACTAAGCTCACTAAAAGATCATAATAAATCTACCAACACATACACGTGATGTATTCCACGTTTCGCACACATTGCGATATGAGGTCCGCGCATGCGCAGTGAGGGGGCACGGGAGCCTTTCGTCCGCCGCGGAGCTCAGCAACTTCAGAGAACGCCACATCAACACGCTCCCTCTCACAGGTATTGACATACAGATCTTAAACTAATCTTTAGACATTCAACTTTTTCACAATAATTCGGAAAAGCCAAAGTCTTTATTCTCTCGATTCTCGGGAGGGAGGTGTACAAATAACGCCACGCAACTAATCTATTTGTTTACTCCCTGTAATCATAAAAAAATTGAAAAATAAGGTTTGAAAGTTATATCAGTACCTAACAGAATCCTTCAAAAGGGGGATAGTAAAAATTTTTTAGAAGTATTAGTATTATTCACTCTAAAAAATAGTTCATATAATTATAGTATCTTAAAGAACTAGTTCCTTTAAAACTTCCAGATGCTAGAAAATAGTTGAATGCCTATCGACATTATCTGTTCTGTATATAAAAACTAAATGTAGTTGGTCGAGATTGTGAATGCTTGCTATACTTATTTATACAAGATTCTTCTAAATGTTTGTCCTTTATCATTTCGATATTAACATAAAAATACTAATAAAATATCTAGTCCACTCTAACATATTATAACGTCAATCAAAGTTGGCAAATACTTATTGTGACCGTATATTTTTGGTTTTAAATGACAAAATTTCTATAAAATATAACGTTAGCTTCTTCCTTCGCATAATACTAAATTGCATAGGTACCTATTATATAACTTATTACCACATTTAATAACCTTCTTTCAAAAATGTTTACCTATGAATCCTTACTAGTGCTGTCCGTGACGTGGAAAATGAAATCATACTTCTGCGGCAATGTCTCCAATCAAGCTCGATGGACCATTGAGGACCTTCACTATGGTCCATTGAGCTTCGAGTCTAACGTGTATAAATTAAAATAACTTAATCATAATATACTGGAGTGTCACCACCATAGTTCATCCCGTGGGTGTCGTAAGAGCCAACGAAGGGAGTAAACTACGCAGGATAATAGCATTGCAAAGAGAAGGAAGATTAAAACTTGCTCTGTGCTAACCCGTCTAACCAGTGTGATATAGTAGGCTAAAACCTATTTATTAAAGGCTGATTATTGATCTTATAAATTGTTTATAACCTCAATATTTTATAGAACAGTTATTTAAGGCCGCGCACCTATTCTGAAAACAGTATTATGGTCACACTTTTGTCTTTGCTAGGTATATTTTCTTAAAATATCATTAAACCCGTCTTTCACAATCTCTATCGACTCTAGCTTTATTTAGTTTGTCTATAGCAAGCTTCCGTCTATTTTCTTTATGTTATCATCACTGTTACACCTTTCACTTTCGTCTACCACAAGTAGCACGGTTGCATGTTTTGTTTACCTCGTACGTTCTCTTAATTATTACATTACTCTGTATTAAATTGTTCTTTCCAGAAATATGTGTGTACTCTGTCCGTTCGTTTTTCTTTCTTTTTATTTTTGATTGAGAAGGTAACTCTGCCAGAGTTTGTAAAAATACTTAAAATATAAAAAACTTTTATTTATTTTCACTGATACTACTAAAGTACTGTTAGTGGTCATCACCAATTAACTGAACGGACTGGGCATATGTATATCGAGATCACATTTTACCTAAACTTTATCTATAATGCAATAAGATGGGTTTAAAACATATCCAAAAACATGCTTCACAAAGCAATATTCTACTTTTTACAGTAAAAATTGATTTAGTTTGCTATTGATTCACTTTTTATAATACCTCTTTAGAACGTCTACTTGTCTGTCTGTCTATCATATATATATTGTGCCATATTTGATTGTGACAGCCTTTGACACATGGAACTACATCGTAATCATTCACTCTCACTGCACTATCTACACTAATTATTAATATTATTTTTAACATAACTTTACTACAATTATAAAATAATTCATTAATATTATAGATATTCTCAGTGATAGAATTTATAATATCATTTGAAATAAATAGATATGGTTGATTAGAATATCAACTCTATTTAAAATGAACCTTATTCTTATGAAAATAAGTAATAAAGTGAAATGTGATCAATATTTCTTAAGATCTAAGTCTACTGTGTTGATGTATCGTACATGCATCTGACAAAGAAAAACTTGGAATGATGTGTGATATGCTATCAGAATCTGAGGTGATCCGAAGTTCGGCGGGTGATGAGCGTGGCAGTGATGGCAACAGCGACGGTGACGCGACGGCCGACGCGCCTGTCTCTGGCGCCTCCGTGTCCAGCTCACCACCTAACGAAACCAAGGTATAAATAATGTATAATAATAAATATTTCGGACACCTGATTCACAACGGCATTTAGCTGCTTCAAACTAAGCAAGCAGAGCTTGTACTATGAAAACTATATTGACTGATAGAATGCTTAATTATTTTTTTATAAATACATACATAGAAAACACCTAAATCATACAAACATTTACCCTGAACCGACCCTGAGACGGCGCCCATAGATAAGCCTATCTATCGCTCGGAGGAAATCTCTTCAGGCGACTAAGGTATACTTCATGGTATACGTCATTTAACCTGCGATTGCCTTCGACGGATAAAGGAAAAAATATGCAATGTACTAGCTGATCCGGCAAACGCTATTTTACCATAGGTATATAAAAAAAATGTTTAGGGGTGGGTCATCTTTATCAATTTGGGGTATAAAAAATAGATTCTCAAACCTACCCGATATGCACACAAAATTGAAATTAATATCTATAAAGTCGGTTTATGAACGATAATTTTACGTGATAACTTCGTAAGAAAACATTGATGTAAGAATTGCGTCACAAACCGAACGCTTAGGCCGATCGTGCATCTCTATCGCTTATTTCGCGCTCTCGCTTGCACGCTCGGTTCAAGTGCTTTTTCGTGGGTGCAACCGGCGTTCATCGACTTATAAGAGGTTATCATGTTAAAAAAATATTTAATTTTTGCTTTGAATTTCCATTTCATAGGAGGATAAGCGCTCTCGGTTATTCCGAAGCGCAACAAGCGGCGGTAACTTGACGCCGGGAGTGGCCGGACGTAAGAAAAACTCTCTGGTCATCGGCGCCGAACGGCCGCTGTCAGCCCACGAACTGCCAGCGCAGAGCCCCACCACCCTAGAGGTATTTTTGTGACTTCTACGTACAGTGAAACAAAAACATATTTCAGCGACATCTAACGAAGATAGATCGAACTACTAGCAACTGGTTATCCTGCACCACGATATGAAAGTTTTCAATTTTTTAACATTAACTGTGGATGGGCATGATTTCCTCCGCGTTTGTTCGGTTCCGGACAGCCAAAGTTTTAGAAAAACAATTTTTGACGTCGTTTTAGCGAAAATTCAGAAAAGTAATTTAAATTCACTTTTAGTTCACTAGCATTATTTTTTTTATGTTAACTATTATTAGTTAATAGAGGTTTGTCGTGTCCGTTGCAGCCGCGGCGCACGTGGGCGGAGCAGGTGTCCCGGCTGGTGGGCGAGGAGTCGTCGCTGGAGTGCGTGGGCGTGTGCGGAGCAGGCGCGGGCGCATGCGCGGCGGCGCTGGCGGCGCTGGGCGTGCCCGCGCTGGCCGCGTCCTCGCCCGCGCCCGACCCGCGCCCGCTGCTCCACGCGCTCTACTCCAGGACGCCTAAACAGTGAGTGCTAACCTGTGCTTAAACATGGTAGATGATTGAATATATCGTAAATAAAAGCCGACGCCTCCTTCATTATAACGAATATTGCAACAAATTTGTAAATGAATTGTTCTCCTTTAAAAGTCTTAAAAATATGCGACAGCATATCTCCATCTTTTAAGATTGGCTGACTGTTAGCTTTTTTATGGTATCACTCTACGGGCAATAGTAAATGCAGACGTAGTTGTTAGCTAGTAAGTACTTACACTTATATAATAAGTATTTATTAAAAATTGGAATGGTGCTTAATGCGTTTCAATGTATGCAATTTCTATACTTACGTATTAGGTAACGTATAAGCTTTTATTGCTAAATTAAGCTTATTACAATCCTTTCTGTTATGCTTTCACGATGAACCGATAAACTCATTTCATTAAAATTTTACATAGAGATAGTTTAATCCTCAGCGAAGGATACAGACTATTTTTTACAAGTCACCCATGTGTAGTATTCGCTGTATGCGGGATGACACCACTCTAGTGACTAGAATTATTGAACAGCAGTAAAACAAATAAAAAAAGATTGATATTTTTGGACGTAGTGAAGTAAAAATAAGATTTTTTTTTTTAATCTTTATTAATTTAAAGACTTTTATTACATGGTAATATGTTAGTCCCATCGTACCTTATCCTATGTTATATTCTATATATAAAATCAAGTCAAAGCTTTTGATGCGTAAACATTCCGAATAAGTCAAGTGCAGCATTTGAGGTTGGGTTTCCTAAAATGTTAATAAACATACCAATATCATAAATATTTAAATCGTATTTACGCACCAACGCTTCCCTTTGTGTTCGATACTTGACACACTCCGTCAGTAAGTGTTGGACGTCATCAAGAGTCCCACACATCTCACAGTCCGGTGTATCTACTTTCTTCATAAGATGTCCAAAAAATATAAATTTACTACCACCCACTTAGCACATAGCGAATAAACAATACTACACGTGTTAAAAAAATCGTGATTAATTTTAACCTACTCTGTAGAATTTGTATAGGCATTCAGAGGTGATATAAATAATACACCGTGTCTCCAGGAGCGGTAGGCGCGGTTGTATCCGTGTGGCCATCTGCGGGGGCGACGCGGCGGCGGGAGCGGCGCTGCGCGCGCACGCCGAGCTCGGCGCCAGGCGGCCGCACGACGCGCCCCTCGTGCGGTTCTACATCATCCCTGTTGGTGAGTCTTGCCCCTCTATCTAACTTATGTTTGCACACTATGTTACAGTTAGAAGAGAGTACATAAAATGTGAGACGGAGTGTACAAAGGGCACTCCGTCTCACAGAAAACCGGTGTGAAACAGCGCTTACGCTGTGTTTCATCGAGTGAGTGAGGAT